>JASAOG010000030.1:1262500-1687500 GCA_030265305.1 Biomphalaria pfeifferi | reverse complement strand
AGTAAAATATTTTTTTGGAATTTGAACAAAAAAAAATTTGTTTAAAAATTAGACAAGGACGCGTAAAGATAATGTGTAAGCTTTCCGTAAAAAGCAAAGTTCGGGGTCTACTGGATAGATCTCTGATTAATTCTTTACTGAAAGCAGACACTAGAGAGAGAGTCGGAGCAACGCGAAACTAAATCCTAAAGAAAAAATTTGTAAACAATTTTTGAAGTTGCATTTAAAGAAAGGCAAATACAGTGGTCCCTATTTTTTTTTTTTTAAATAAGTTTTCTGGAATTTCAGAAAATGTGGAGAAACCAGAACAACTTTCCGGAAACTTTAATTTCTTATTACAGTGTCACCTTTAATAATAGCAGTAGTAATGGTTGTTTATTTTATTTATTCCGATCAGTAAAATATTTGAAAAAGCATAATAAATATGGCTGGAAATTCGTTGTTTATCTTAAATCGGACAAAAGCATATAGTAAAAAAAAATTTAAAAAATGACGCGTTTCAGACGTTGCGACCTAAGGGAAGAATGATGTAAAAGCCATCTATATCTGTGACCTACTGTTATAATCGGACTAAAGTATATGTATAATTTTTTATGTGCACTTAATGTACTTTATACTAATTTGTCTGTGTTAGATTTGGAAAAATATTCAGGTCGCAGCTGTGTTTGCGTACCCATGTTAAACACTGCACTCGCCCTTAATCTTCGGAATCGAAGACATTGTCATTAGTTATTTAGTGTTCGTTACAAATAAACTGTTTTAACTTTGAAGTTTAATTGAAGCTATGATACGATATGTAGAGCACAGCTAGAACTGCACATCCACGTGATATAATCCACGTGATATGATGCGTTCTTCCTTAATCTTCTAACATCAGATTTATTTTTTATTTTCTAAGTTTCGGACGTTAATTTTAAAAGGAAGATATCTACAAGCTAGCCCAATCCTTATGAGGATCGCAGGGCGTGAAAACAGCCTAAAGTGCATACCACTCGACCAGGAAACCATTAGCCACAGGCAGCTTGGATGGTAAATTTTTATATCATCAATTATTTGATCTATGAACCGGAAGTATTGTGCTGAATTCTCTACGAGCGTGATATATTGTGTCTTTATTAGGACTCTAAATGACGGTGGAGTGAATCTTCTAAACTTAATGCTTATATAAAATTCAACTTAGAATATTGTTATCAAACAAAAGTAAAAGTTCTTAATGACTTTATGGGCTTGATCACTGGAGCACAAACTGACTCAGATACAAGACTTAACCGTAAAATTTCTGAAGTTACAATTTTTTAATATTTTGTTTTTAAATTGTGTAACTATTTATTAAATGTCTATTATTTTTTAAAAAAAAAGGAAACCTCAGAATTTGCGCTATTCAATTTTAGCTTTATCATCATAGAAATCCTTGGGCCTATTTTCTTTGCCTCTTTTTTGGGCTTTATATGCCTCTTTATGGGCCCTCTTGCCTCTTTGTGGGCCCTCTTGCCTCTTTATGGGCCCTCTTGCCTCTTTATGGGCCCTCTTGCCTCTTTATGGGCCCTCTTGCCTCTTTATGGGCCCTCTTGCCTCTTTATGGGCCCTCTTGCCTCTTTGTGGGCTTTTTTTTTTCCAAAGTATCAGTCAGTTTAATTTCAAATACATCGCAATTGGCAACATTAACACTGTCTTTACAAAAACCTAGTCTTGCTCCGCCTGACTTCACACACCGTGCTGGTTCTCGCCTCGTACTGGTCACATTGCGAGGTAACGTGAAGTGAAGTCTTTCTAACACACTCGCTCTTATATAGTGTCTCTACTGGCCTACTCGAACCTTCTTGACCACTCCAGTTGATCAGTTTCGCCGTGACTTGCGTGCGTAATATTTACGACACTGGTCCTTAACGAACTGGCGCGTACTGTCACTGGTCACGGTTGACCGCTCGTCCTTCGCTGGACTGTGGTGATTTGGGTAGGCTAAATTCACACACTACCCCCATCTGTGTCGCCACAGGTTTACAACAATATAAAGATAGGTTAAAATATCAATAACAAGTTTTAATCATATATATAAGTATTTAATTGATTCTGTTAGCAAGCTGTGATTTTTTAAAATTTTTTAGCACTCCGCTTGTGCAGTAATTTACAGTAAAAAAAAATTATGTATATATATAAAATTTAAAGTTATTTTATGGTAAAAAAAATTTACATAAGTTTGCACACATTGCTGTCTATTTCTATTTTAATAGGTCAAAATGAGGATCATCCTGGCAGTGGCGCTTTGTGTTCTGCCCATAGTTCTGGCTGGCGACTACAGCAAAATATGGGCAGAACTGGAGGCAGAGCTGAAAGAGAAAATGAGCGAGGTGGATCAAGAGGGCAGAGGCGGATGGGGCGAGCATAAAGGCTGGGGCGACAAAAGGCAAGAGAAAGACGACAACAAAGAAGACGAGAGCAGTGACTGGGGCGTGAAACAGCACAAGGGCTGGGGGGAGCAGAAATCAAGGGGCTGGGGCGAAGAGAAGAGGAAAGACAGCGAGGAGGAACACGCTTCTGAAAAGGAGACCAGCAAATCGTGGGGGCAGCACAAGTCCAAAGGATGGGGAGATAACAAGAAACAAGTAGCAGACGACAGCGAAGAGGAGAAAGAGGATAATGAGGTTGTCGTTGGATGGGGCAAAAAGAAGTTTGGGGGCTGGGGGGAGCACAAGTCCAAAGGCTGGGGCAAGGAAGAGAAAAAGGTAAGTTTTCTTTTTCATTAACTTTTTCTTTAAAAATTTACATTTTTGTTTATATTGTTACGTCTCTCTTACTATCCAGGCTCTCTTCACACAGCACCACACGACACAACGAGCTTAAAGAACCTCACAACTCGGGGCTCCAAAGTATCAGTAACAGTTTTATTTCAAATACATCGCAATTGGCAACAACATTAACATTGTCTTTACCAAAACCTAGTCTCTGCTCCGCACTGACTTCACACACACCGTGCTGGTTCTCGCCTCGTACTGGTCACATTGCGAGGTAGCGTGAAGTCAAGTCTTGAGTCTTAACAGACTGGCTCTTTTATAGGGTCTCTTCTGGCCTTCTAGAAACGCATGGAACGTTTCTTGACCACTCGCTTGATTACATTAGCCGTGACTTACGTGCGTAAAATTTACAGCACAGATATTTGCCGAACTGGTGTGTACTATCACTGTTGACCGCTCGTCTATCGCTGGCCTGGGGCGATTTACGTAGTCTCAAAAGACACAGCACTACCCCTATCTGTGTCACCACCAGGTTTACAACAGTATATTTTATATTTTAAAAGTAGCATTATTCATTATTATTATTGTTATTAGTTATTATTATTATGGGCCGCAGAAATAGATGACCTTTACATCATCTGCCCTATAGATTGCAAGGTCTGAAAGGGAAACTTTACTAGGTTTTTACTTTTAAATCTGATAAACCCACAGTGTATCGTTGTCTGAACTTAGTACATCTATCAGTGGCGAAGCTAGGGATCTAGGAGGCCCAGAGGCTTGACCTCTTTGGGGCCCATGTTTTTTGACATTCGACATTATGACATGAGAGAATAGCGTAATATTTAATGTAAAAATAAAGTTCGGACACCCATTTGGGGAACCCTCAAGTGGGGGCCTGGGGGGATTTTCAGATTTGGACCCCCCACCCCTTTTCCATACACTAGCTTCACTGACATCTATATTAGACTTCCTTCAATTTAAAAGAATACTGATGGAGTTTCTATTATTTGAATGACATAAAACGTGGGAACAAGACCGTAGTTAACCCAGTTATAAAACACAAAATGACCGTAGTTAACACAAAAAATATGACTTTTGTACATGAAGCTTTCATGATTATATTTCAGTGTTTCCAAACTGAGTTCCGCGGAACCCTAGTGTTCCGCGATGCCTGAATAAGTGTTCCACGAACTGCTGGAATAATTAACTAGTAGCCCACCACTTGAGATAATCTCTCTATAAAACAATAAGCAAAGTGTTCCGCTAAATACTCAGAATGTGCGAAGTGTTCCATAAAGGAACAAAAAAATTGGGAATCATTGCCATATTTACATAATTATTTCTCAGTACAATTAATTTGTGATGAACTATCGAACTTTTTCTTTCTCTAGGAATCCGACGATGACGAGGAAAACTTCAACGAAAAAATTAGGGAACAATATTTGGAATTCAAAGAATATCTTAGACTCAAAGTAAGTAGAGCATACTTATATTAGTTAGAGCACGTATTGAAGTGATAGATTGCCTGGTTCAAAACTACACAACATTGTTTACAAAACATAATTAATACTTATAATGATGGAACTAGGTGGTTAATTTATCTGAATATTTACAAAAGTTATATCTGACGACCCAATGCACAAAGTATGTCTACAAATTTTGTTTAGGCGAAGAAAAACTGATTACGAAAGAGAAGATAATTCAACAAGTGAAAATATCGACAAGATTTAGCAGACACTATTAACATATAATAACTTAATTTCAATAACAAAAAAAAAGTAGACTTAACGTGAAACTTAAAATTTATTGATTGATGAACCCCGATATATGCTTGGGTCCCACTTTTATTGGTTTTTATTCTCCCTTCCACAAATGTTAAGTCACCACATACTTGTTACACTAAAAATATCTTTTGCCCTCGTTTGGCGATATATATCAATTAGCAACAAGGAAGACCGTTTTGTAAAGTCACTTCCATTCTGTTTGAAGGCTCTCAAAGCTAACGAAGAGAAGGAGGCTAAAGCTGAGATCTTGAAGCAGATGGAAAAAGTCCAAATGAAGAAATGGCTGGCTGAAAAACTGAACCTGGTCAGCGCGGAGTTCGAGGAGCAGAAGATGAGCTTCGTGTTCAACCTAACAGAACACTTCCTGGGACTGTGTCAAGGCGAGAGTGACCCTCGATTGGTCCTGGAAAGGTAAGTTGCACACACGGTGTTTGATGACAGCAGGGCCTGCCTTACAAACTGCTTGGCCCAATGCTTGCAAGGCCTCTCTTCAACTATTATCTTTTCTTATATGATACAGACGTTAATTCAAAAAGAAGATGATTACCTCCAACGCGTCATGCATTTAGTCATGCATATTAACCAATGACCTAAATTCTGCCAAGCCACTGGTTTTCCTGGCTAGCTCAGGCAACCCATTCCATGCTCTGTTAGCGCTAGGGAAGAACCAGCTTTTGTACAAATTTGTCCTAGCATATGGGACAAGGAATGTGCCTTCGATCATTGATCATCGATATCGCAATATTGACGAGTCGGGGATACTATAAAAAAAAAAGCAACTAGACATTGTTTAATCTTAACATATAGTTGAAGCTAGGTGCTGAACCAAAATATCCAGTTGGCCAACATTGGGCCAGCCCAACTCTTGACGATTGGATAATGCAGGCGGCATCTAATGTAGGAAGTGGATAGCCTTGAATTAGTTGCCCTTTCAGACCATGCGGTCTATTGCTTTAAAGGTCATCTATTTCTGTCGCCCACGAGTGTCATGTGGCCAGTATAACGACCAACCGTCTTTACTTTTAACCAACTAATTTCAGGTAAACATTAATCTTACCCATTAGAGATGGGGACTAAAAGATGCACTAAAGATCCCGAAATAAAGAATCCTAGTCTTCACGAGGATTCGATCCCGGGCCCTCCAGTTTGAAAGCTAAGTGCTTTGCCACTCAGCCATCTTGTCTTCTAGCCTTGAACTAGCGATGTCCAAACTCCGACCCGAGTGTCCATTTGCTTTGACATATTTCCGTCAATGTATAATATCACGAATCTCGGTTTCATAGACTCCTCGATTTATTGTGGTGATGTATCCCTTGATGTGTCTGTACTACATTTTAATCATTCCAGACCGTGCAATACTGAATTAGTGTTTAGACACGTCACTGCAGAAATATATTTTTTTGAGTGTAAATTTACATATGAATTTTCTCTTTCATTAGATTGGCCACTGGTTATTTCGCTGTTCCTGAAGAGACTATTCCAACAACCAATGGAAGTGGAATGCCCTTTGACAACCAAATGGGAGATGGTATTGGATTCTTTAATGGTTCTTTCCCACAGATGTTAAACGATCCAATATTCAGACAGGTTGGTGTTGTTGGTGTTGGTGCCCAAAAAGTATAAAATAATCTGTATTTTTCTTAATGGCAACTTAAGATTGAAAGCCGCTATTAGTTTTGTGTCTTCTGTCTGTTGGGTGCATTAAGTGCATTGGGTGCACTGGGTGCATTGAGTGCATTGGGTGCATTTGAGTGCATTTGATGCATTGGGTGCATTTGGTGCATTGGGTTCATTGAGTGCATTGGGTGCATTTGGGTGCATTTGGGCTCATTGACTGCATTGGGTGCACAAAATGAAAGAATTGCTGATAAGTTGTCGTTTCTTTCTAAGATATAAGATAATAGTTTAGCACTGCAGGGATTTTCAAACCTTATCAGGGGCGGACAGGCTATATGGGCATTCGCGCAAATGCCCGGTGGGCCGGTATCTTACTAACTCATTTTCCGAAATAATGTAATAGTCTACTAGATCAAGTAGAGTTTATCCATTTAACGCCTACACACTAAGCGATTAAAAAGCAACAATAAGGCCTACTGGTATATTCCTTAAAAGTATGCATTTGTACAGCTATCGATAAATTATCAAACTTAACGTAATGATTTTGAGGACAGGTAGACCTAGAATAGGATGTCCATTATATAATATACATATATAAATATATGTGAAATAAACTCATATTTTTAACAAATCTAGCTCACTATAAATACACGTCTTTACACTCTGACAGTCATCTGGCCTACCCAAGACACCTTACGACAGTGCCGCTTATCTTGCATCATTCACACTGCATAGACACCAAACAATTGCTAGCTTCTTCTTACCGTCACTATAGAAACTCTCTCTCTCTCTCTCTCTCTTACACACACACACGCGCGAGCCTAACACGTACGTAATACACTTTATTAACAGCAACAAAAAAAAACAACAACTAATAATGCAAATCAACGTTTGTCCATATACAGTCAGACCGAGACAACCGTAATAGAAGGCCTGAGTACTGACCTGAGACGTCAAAACCTGTGGGCAGCTTAGACCAATAGTGCATGGCACGTCACAGTGGCAAGGAGTCGTTGGTCTAAACTGCCCATAGGTTCATACGTCGCAGGCCAGTGTTCAGGCCTTCAACAACAATTGGTCTTGGTCAGACACAATACACTACTAAGTCTCTCCTAACAAACACTTACTATCACAGTAATATCACATCATATGTACTAGATTTGACTAATGTAGTTCGCTATTTCCCTTTTCGGTTCTCCCTGGGCTCTGACCCAAAAAACATAATTACTGAACTGTGACACGTTTTGTGTTCAAAGCGCAAGCTGGAGACGTTCGCTGCCATGGAGGCCAAGGAGAGGGTGAAGCATGTCCTCAAGGGATACGTCCACATCATGTGCACTGCTGCTGAACATCTGACAAGCTTCGTGGAGCTGGTCGAGACACAAATCGTTGCCTGCAAACAAGGGCTGGCCACATGTAGTAAGTCTTTGACGCACGAGATTGGTTGGGATTGGCTAAGACATTGAAGTTTTTAGTAAACAGTTAGTTACCACGGGTGTGGTGTGGTTATTTAGTGCCCGATTTAAGTAAGTGTAGGCCCTGGGAGTGTTTTTTTTTTTTGAGGCCCTTACCCTCTTTCAGCTCATTTGTTTGGTTTACATGTTTCGGATGTTTTACATGTTTCGGATGTTCTTTTAGAGTTGAAAATAATCTCCTTCCCAGTCTAAACCTTCCGCAGGACGACATGGGATAGCAGTAGGCAAGGTATGAACTCGGGACCATCAAAAGAGCCGAAGCTAAATCGACCGCGTTATCTGCACGACCAGGCAGTCCTCCATAATAATATTAACTAATATAATCGCATGCAATGTTCGCGACTAAGAAAACGGATTATTTGTAAATGTTATCTGATTTCTCCTTATCTCTAACATGCATATTTTTTAAACATTTTATATTTTGAAATGTATGACCCTGTGAGTCTGTACCAGCCATTATCGTTTATCTATCCCTGGGTTGTGGTTGGAATTCTAGGTTTAAACTTCGTGTCCAAATATTTAATGGTAAAGCTGGCGATCCATAATATAGAATTAATTGGACTCACGTCAATGCATGCTTAGATGTGGAATTCGCGGCACATAACACTTATATTCATGTGGTTAAATAACGGATAACCAGTTGTTTTATATCAGGTCGACCGGATGATGCATACCTTTCGTGATGTTATCTTTTTAGAGCTAGTCCAAGGTAGTTATTTGGATACATAAGGTAATTTTTCGTAGTTCCAGATAATGGTGTAACAGATCTGTATTAGTAAGGGCCGAACAGTCTTCTCATTCGTCCCAGGTTCTTTTTGTTCGTAATAAGGTCCCGTCGTCCAACGAGAGATTTGGAATGGGTATGATTGTCAATAACTCGGTATCTTGAAGTATTACTACCGAATTTATTTAGATATGGACACACTAAATTACAGGTTATCGAAATACCCAATACTTTCTTAGATTTGTATTTAAAGAAAAAAAATATTAATCCATACAAAAAAAATTTAAGGAGCAAAGAAAAATATCTGTTGTTTGTAATACATGTTGTTATTATTATGTTATTATTCTCAAAAATATTTATATTTAAAGGTAGATAATAATAGAAGTTTAAAAAAAAATGGTTCTTTGAGTTACCTCGCTTTATTTCCTTTTTTTTTCTTCTGCTTATTTTGTTGAGTAAAATCATGAAAGAAAACTATATTTGTTTCCTCAGATTTCCCAATCTCTGGCTAAATAAAGGGGAAACTATTTGTGTTTTTCATCATGTTTCTATAAATAAATTTAAAAAAAATTCAATCCTGTGTTGTTTTGTTCTTTCAACCATTTTTAAAATTTCAAAAAAGTACAACACGTCTGCTCTGTTTCTTCAATAAATAAGACATCAGTCTATCCTGGCAAGTTCCCCAAACCCATCAGACAATACTTGATGTTGTATCACATTTTTCGTATTGATTCCACTAACTCTCCCTGCTCTTCACTGTCTGTCGCTAAAAATAAAGTTCATGCGTAGACTTTGCTGTCGAAGTTTCTCCTGTGTCTGATTCCTACCACCTGCTGGACTTGGCCATTTGTAACTTTCTGTTTTCACATTCTTAAAAAAAGAAGTGTCAGTTGTGACATTGCTTTTATGCCAGTGTCAGTTGTGACATTGCAGTTAGCGGTAGTGCCTGGTGTGAAATTGATATTAGCGGTAGTGTCAGCTGTGAAATTACTATAACAAGGGAATTCTGGGTGTGAAATTGCTATAAGTGGTAGTGCTGGGTGTGAAATTGCTATTAGCGGTAGTTCTGGGTGTGAATTTTGCTATTTTTAGCCCTGAAACAAAAATGAGGAGCCAGTGACCCATAAGGTAGCTTGGAATGCACTGTGCAGCAATACTAATAAAACAAATAATTATAGCTTTTATATAGTCTTACTTTCATGCTTATAGCATGCTCAGAGCGCTATGGTCCAATCTCATTTGTGGACAAGTAGGGGAGGGGGTATCTGCGAGAGCGTCTTCCGTGCTGACTTAAAACGCTCAGAAAATACAACTCTGCTTGAGTCGGGTGTCGAACCTTGGACCCCTTTCATAGGTAGCCAAGCCAAGCCAAGTGTACTTGGTCTCTCGACCACTCTTCCCAAAATAATGGTTTTTATAATAAAATTATAAGAACGCAAGGAGAAAGATTACCCGAGGTGCAATAGTGTTTATGTCATGCTCCAAGTCTATTGTCACGATTGTTTGCATTCCTAACGAATTATCAGTACCTTGCATTTTATCTTTCAAAACGTGCTTCTAGAGGTGAAGATTAATTAATCATTTTTTTAAAATGTTTCTATAGATAATTTGATGTTGATGAACTAAAAAACCCACAAACACACACGCACAAATCGATGACATGTTTTTTTTACGTCATCAAGACCTGTCAAAAACATCACACCTGGACATTTTCTCTTAGGGTTCAAAAAAATGCGCTACATTTCCCAGTTGTTTCCCTTGATGGCCTGATATTTAGTCGTCTGGCAAACAAGGGACATAGTTGAACTAAGGTTAATTGTGTATGCAGAAAGAAAAAGTAAAGCCGAAGGCTGATATGAACTGATTATTTCCCTCTGCAACCCTTGGTGTCAGATTTGTTCCCATTAACCTGTTTTTTAAAAAAAATTGATATTGGGTTCAAGAACTATTTCCATGGTATAGTACCATTTCATGCAAATTACAGGCTATTGGAGATTTTTAAAAAAAATTGATAATTGGTTCAAGGACTATTTTGTTTATAAAGAACCTTTCCGTGCAAATTACACGCTATTGTAGATATTTTTATTTTTTTTAAATTGACAATTGGTTCAAGGACTTGTCTATGAATTAACATTTCATGCAAATGGCACGCTATTGTAGATTTTCGCTAAGAGTGAACCAATGTCAAATACGCCAAGTTGCACGTCAATGTTGCCAACACTATATAAACGTCACGGGGAGGCATTTAGACAATTCGAGTCCTCAGTGTTAAAGAGTTCTGTACAAAGTACAAAAGTGTGATCTAAGAAAAAAAGGAACGATTATTCTGTACACCGGATACACCAAAAAGCTTGCTATCTATGACTTGGCTTACAGGTATGATGTCTCCCATAAAACACTTTAAAAATGACGTCTTACTAAGTTCTACAAATTTACAGAATTAAGCATTTGTATTTTAGCGGTGGCGTTGCTATGGGTGTTGCGGGCCCGGCAAGCTTGACCTCTCTAAGGGGCCCCTGCATTTTGACATTCGACATAATAGCATGAGGTAATGGCGTAATATGTAATGTGAAAAACAAATTTCAGAGACTCATTACTGGGGCCCCCCGCACGTGGGTCCCGGGGGGATCTCCGAATTTGGTCCCCCCCTCCCTAGCTACGCCACTGTATTTTAGCCTACGTCGAGTTGTACTGTAATTTTTTTTAAAAATATCTAAATTTGATATTTTCATAGTCTTTTCCAAGCCAAGTGGCACACATTACTACTCTAGTCTACGTGATCCATTGACATTTTATTTAGGCAAGTAGAAGAGACCATTTCAACAATGCTTATCATCAAATCATTAAATATCTTTCAAAGCCTCCCAATCTCTCTAAGTCATAGCCATTGCAAATGCAAATGCAAAATACCTATGAAATGAAATGAAATGAAATGAAAAACTATCATGGAATTGCCATATGGGTGACACTATTTAAAAAAATCAAACAAAGCGTTAGGGTTTATTAAAAGAAATTTCTATAAATCAAAAAAGAACATAAAACTAAAATGTTATTTAACCTTGGTTAGGACAATAATAGAAAATGCATCCACCGTTTGAGACCCCTCAACTCAAGAAAACATTAAGAAACTAGAACAGACACCAAAATAGAGCAGTGAGATTCATAACAAACGAATATTCACATTGGACTAGAGTAACACCTTTAGTTAAATCACTGAATTTAGAAAGCCTTCAGGATAGCAGACTTAAAGTAGCAACTATGCATAAACTATTAAAACACAATCTTCAAATACAAAAAACAATTTAATAAAACACTCAGAAAGACACAAAGATAAAGGCACATTTCTCGTCCTATATGCTAGGACAAATTTGTACAAATACTCCTTCTTCCCTAGTGCTATTAGAGCATGGAATGGGTTGCCTGAGTCAGTCAGGAAAACCAGTGACTTGGCAGAATTAAAGTGACTAGATTGACCTAGGAACACTAGCAGGACGTAATCATCTTTTTTTTTTGTGAACTCACGTATATTTCATAAGATAAGAAGACTTATTTAACTCTTTCTCTCCTACACCGTTGATTTGACCTCATTAAACTAAATTAATGTTTGTTTTTATAAATTTTAATTTGTGTTATATAAAAAGAGCTTGCATTCTCCTATTATTCTATCCCCCCCAAAAAACAACGTTTTCTGATGACCATCAAAAATGTTATTGAAGTTTAACCCTAACAGGGCAGAATGTACAAATGTGAAAAATGAACAATTCTGTCAGAACGTGGAAACATAATTACGGAGGTAAAGAGTTAATATCCAGTTCTACAAGAATCCATTCTCTGATTATCCTCGAGACATTAGCAAATGCATAATATCAGTTAGCTAGACATTGTAATAAATAAACAAAATAAAAAATAATCAGGAGGTATTTATCTGATGTAAATGTTACATCCCTGACCAAAGTAACTTTTAGACGAACGATTTTAGATACCAACAATGTATTAAATAACATGCCACTATGGCTTGATGTATCAGTCACCAGAGATTCATTGTATATTTTATTACTAAACTTTTGCTTTGACTGTAGTGTGTTGGTCTTAGCGAGAATTCTGGTAGTTCTAGTCGAATTGATGTCCTCGAGTGTGCCCCGACATTTTCATTCATCAAACACAAAGTTCCAAAGGGCAGGATTTTTTTGGGGGGGATTCGGTTTTTTTTTTTTTTTTTAGATTCGTAGAAAGTATTTTATGATGTTAAAACCAGGGATTCTCATAGATGAATCTTTGTGTCACCAGATTTTCTCATTAAGATCTTTGGTTCACCAGAAGTTCATATTATAATATTTATGTCATTAGCAGCAGAGGTTCTTATTACAATCTTTGTGTCACCAGAGGTTCTCATTACAATCTCTGTGTCACCAGAGGTTCTCATTACAATATCCGTGTCACCAGAGGTTCTCATTACAATATCCGTGTCACCAGAGGTTCTCATTACAATATCCGTGTCACCAGAGGTTCTCATTACAATGTTTGTGTCACCAGAGGTTTTATATAATTCTAAAATTTGTCTTAACACGGTTCTCAAATGGTAGTAATTTTAACACCGAAGATTCCAACATTCAAACAAGTGCAACAAAACTGTCAGATTTAATTATCAAAAGTCACAGCTTAAAAAAAAGTCCACAATTTAAAGTTTAGAAAATTATAATACCTTCTAAGTAGCTTGAATTATTTTAGAGTTGTTTTTTTTTCTTACTTTATGTAGTGTTTTACTACGGCCCGTGGATCACATGCGGCCTATAAATCTGCCTATAATTAAAAATAGCTAAACATGGGCACTTTTTAAATGTAAATCAGAAGTCTAACTTGCTTAGTGATTTTGTAGTGACTAAGACATAGAAAAAAACCCAGTAAATTAGAAAATTGATACTCGGACTTCAATGTACCTAGAATAAGAATTCGCTATGTTAATAAAATTAAAGCTTAATGCTTATGTGTTTACAAGTACACACACTGTCTAATTGCTAATGCAACCTCATCTTGTAATGACATGAAAGTCCAGCATGACATACACATACCTTATCAAGAGGAACTGGGTTTTAAGTTCTTCTTGAGCGTGTGAAAGTCATGCAATTTTGTGGTCTAGAAGTAACTAGAAAAACAAGATTTGAAAAAACGTGTTTGTGTTATCACACAAACTCTGAGATGGCCACCACTAATCCACCCATAAATCAGGGTTCATTTAAATAACAACAGACCTAGCCCGAGATCTAAAATAAGCTAACTGCTGTATATTCAAACTCGATTTTATATACACATAAAAAGGAAAAAAAATTGATCTTTTGACAAGAAAATTGAATGTAATATAAGTCAGAGAAGTCCTTTCCAAAAATAGGTACAAACGAAAGGAAAACTTAAATAGACCAAGACGGCTTGGTGTGCATTTGATGTGACAAAATATACATTTCACATTTAGATTTGGTCTGGTCACGTGAAACACTACCATCATCCTAGGAATTGAAGACATTGTTATTGTTATTTATTTATAACTTTTTTTTTGACAATTACCTAAATGGTAAGTATAGATATTACTAAAAACAACAACAACACAATATTGATCTTCCTTTCTAAATATAACCTCCTTTAAATTTATATATTTTTTAACAGGTGTATTTTTATGGAAAAACTTTTGCATAATTCATTAAAAAAACAAATATTTTTACATTAAAAAAATAAAGTAGTTGCTGTTGCGCCAGAACTTTGAAAAATCTAAATATGAATTATCATGATATTGGATTTTTATATCATTTCAATTTTTTTCCGATCTAAACGTGCCAGACGGGCGCACGTGCATACGTACGGACAGACAAACTTCACAAAACCGAAAGCGGTTTTTCCTCTATAGGGCTCAGCTAAAAATTAGGAAGATTCTATTCCAGATTGATCAAGTAAGAGCTGAGTTTGTAAAAACTATACATTGGAGGCAAATGAGGGAAGCGTTTAGACAGATTCGAGCACAGTTGTTTTGCTGAACTGATAACACCTTGCAGGCTTAATTGACAACTATGTTTCATATGACTGAACTGTGCGATTCAAAATTTGTTTGATTATCCCCCCCCCCCCTTTTTTTTTTACTATTAAATAAGGAAAGACAATCCGATTGGGAATTACTTTTAAAATATTTTGTACTACTTCATTTGATTTTGAAGTTTGTCTTATATAAGACGATAGAGAACTCGTTAAAATACAGACCCTGACACTATGTCGAACTAACTCACAAATTGACAATGGCACATAGATATAGACGTAGGGCGTATTCATCTTCTATACAGAAAATACAAATAGAAATAAATGAGATAAGAGGATGAGTCTATAATCTGACTGATGAATTACACTATAATCACACCTTATCTCAGCTGACTAAGAAGTCTCACTCACAAGAGCAATTATTTCTTATCAGAGACACATATTGTGAATAGCAGCATGCTGTGTCTATTTCCTAGGAGCAGTGGGGACCCCCTAATATAGTCTAGCTGTTTATCCCAGATCAGGGGTTCTCAACCTGTGGGTCGCGGCCCCTTTTGGGTCGATTAACGATTTGCCAGGGGTCGCCAAAGACCATTGAAAAAATGAATTGCTATTGTCAATTCTTTAATTGATGTGTGTGTGTGCGGAGGGGTCGCGGCTAAGTGGGGGATTGTAAAAAGGGGTCGCCGAGCATATAGAGTAAAAGATTTATATCTATGTAAAATCGCAATAGAAATGCATGTTAAATAAGATATTTATGTATTTTAAAAAAGGTTGAAGGAGTGTTTATTAAAATTATAACTTTTTTTTTAAAATAAGATTTTTAAAAATTATTTGGATGAAGTTGATGAGATTTTATGAGTGTATATATGTCCAGGTCAATGATTGTAAGAACAAACTGCAAATCTCATCGAACACTAATTTTCTTGTCGGTTTCTTTAATTTGTGACCAAGTTCATTATGGCAATGAATCCATGTTGTACCAATAAGAAGACGGGAAATCACTCAGCAAGTTCTTGACAATGTCCCACAATCCAGGGTATAAAACTGGAGCCTGTTTTTGTTAACAGAATTGTAGTATCTGTGTTGAAACAATGGTCTAAGTGGATGGCTGCCTGGTCGTGCGGTTTGCGCGCTGGACTGTCGTTCGGATTTATCGACGGTCTAGGGTTTAAACCCTGCCCGCTCCCATCCCCCGTCGTCCTGTGGGAGGTTTGGACTAGGAAGTAAACTATCTTCAACTCTGAAGGAACATCCGAAACATTTTAAACATTTTACAAACATTTTACAAGTGCATTGTTTGTGGATATTTTAATAAGCTGCTCCTCTGTCTTATCTTATAATTATATAATACAGACGTTACTTCAAAAAAGAAGATGATTACGCCTTACGAGCCATGCATCTGGTTAGGCATGTTAACAATGACAAATTCTGCTGGCTCAAGCAACCCATTCCATGCTCTAATAGCACTAGGGAAGAAGGAGCATTTGTGATTGGTATCTGAGTTTGTTCACGCGCAAAAGCATTCCTACCGAGTCGGAAATATTCAAGTGAAGAATGTCTTTAAATCTCTGACTTAGGTCGTCATAGAATAGTACTAAATACACTACATTAGAGAGACGCAAAGGGCGAGTTTATTATTATTAAAATTATTGTCGGATGACTAGTTTTTAAAGGAAGAAGCTAGTTTATTGTGTACATTTTTCATCTACCTGCAGACCACCTGCGGCTGTTTCGGTCCACGAACTATATCTTGAGAATCTCTGCTTTAGAGCACTTGAAATGAATCGGGAAGTGGGCTTTAATGTGTCTCTCTTCCCGTAAAACTAGTAACCTGATCCTGAACATAAACACTTTCTCCTTCTCTCTTTTTCTCTTTGATTTTTTTGTCCTCTGTCATGAAAATCGTGACTTTCTCTGAGAATGTGATGTACTAACTCATCGCCCACCCTGCAGTGCCGACATATTGAGTCATAGTTTCTGTAAAAAGCCCAAAGTACGCACCGTTGGGCGATGATCTATCCTGAACAGGGCTCTGAGGACGTATTCCTTTCGCTTGAGCCATGCGTCATTGCAGTCGGATCTCTCCTTCTCTGACAATTTAAGTTTTTCCGTCAGACTACAGCTCGACCATTTTCAGAGAGCGGCGCGTCATCGGCGGTGCTCGGGGGAAAACAGGTTTATTACTAAACAAGCCAGATATGACCCGCAGGCCATGGTTTGAGCATCTTTGAACTAGTACTTTTGATTTAGATCAAACCTGACGAGATGTTCTATGTTTCAGAAAATAATGGTTTAATTACTTTTTAATTTACCACGAATAAGAAAGTAAACTGTGAAAAAAAAATTCTTTCTTCTATAGTTAAGCAGAAGTCAAGTTCACCATTTAGACCTAACGATCTATGGGACACATAATGTAGAGGTCATCTGTTTCTGTGGCCTACGGTTAACGAAGGTGTCATGTGGCCAGCACAACGACAAACTCCCTTTAGTTTTCTCCAACTAATATCAAGTATCCATTAGAGCATGGCGGACTCAGAGGTGCCTTAAAGATATCGAAATAAAAAAATCCCACTCTTCACCTGGATTCGAGCCCCTGACGTCTCGGTTTGGAAGAGATGCTCTTTACCACTTAGCCACTGCCCCTCAGTTTCTTTTATAGAGATTTTTTTTTTCAATTTAGAGTCTTCCGGTTAGCACACACTACGGCAATGATGTAAGGAACCTTCTTGACAAGTTTCATCAAGATTGGTTAAATGGTTTTGATTTTATTGGAAGACATACCAGTACATACATACACCTTACATTCTACTTTATATGTTAGATAATTACTAAAAGAAACTTATTTTCTATGGAAAACATACCATTTCATGCAGACACCTTACATTCTGCTTTATATATTGGATAATTACTATAAAAAAAATTCTAGAAGAGAACACAGAACATTGAAAAAAAAGAACTATTTAAAATTTGATTAATGTTTAATGTCGAATCTGAGCACAATTACATATTATTGTTGAAGTTATTGTCATTGTAAGCATACAGGTCCACAGTCAAGACCTTTAAATGCACAGCCACACATATACGACACGATGTCATACATACATGGATTAGTAAACTCACACGCTCTCAAGATTCTAACCATGCTGATCCAACATTAAACTTAGTCACTGGTCAAGATTCAGATTAGGATAATACAACGCCTATTTTACTTAGTCACTGGTCAAGATTCAGATTAGGATAATACAACGTCTATTGTACTTAGTCACTGGTCAAGATTCTGACCATGCTAATGTACTGTTTATTGGAATAAGTCATTAGTCGAAATTCTGACAATGCTAATCCACTGTCTACTGAACTTTATCACAGTTCACGATCAATATCATGCTAATCCATTGTTTCTTAGATCAAGTCATTAGTCAAATTTCTGACCATGATAATCCACTGTCTATTGAACACTGGTCAAGAATTCGACCTTACTAACCCAGTGTCTATTACACGTAGAACTAGGTCACATGGTCGATGTTGACATTCGGGTGGTGTTTTGGTAGAACACATTGCTTCAGAACTTAGATTATCGGGGTTAATCCTTGCCTCTAGAATAGTATCAATGCATACATTCTGTAAGACTCATGGTGAGTACAGTACACCCATTTCACTCACTGTTTTCAAGACAAGTGTCATTCTATTGTTTAAATAATGTAATGGAAGCTTTTGATTCAATGCATTATTAGTAAAGTTGATTTGTTCTGAACACAGTTTAATCTATAAAGCCAGGCCCTTTATCTCCAACAATATGATTTTATTATTGACTCCCATAAACATTCAAGCCTGATCATTCTATATTCTTTACAAAATTTCAACATAGTTAAAATAAAACAAACAAAATGAGAAATAAAAAAAACAACTATAAGACTGCGTGCAAATTGCAATACCTAATTCACTACTGGTTCTAAGGTTGTTTAACTTACAGTTCAAGAGGTTAAAACTATATCCCTTATACACATATCACATGCAAATATTCAGTTTGATAAGCAACCGTAATAATTAGCATGTATTTACATACAACTTTTGTCTATTTACAATGCAGGGGAAAGTTATTAGTTAAAATAATTGCAAAACCAGATATAACCAGACAAGATGTAAAACCAGTCAAAAACCACGGTGGTAGTAAAACCGGTCAGGAGTTATAAACCAGTCATAACCAAAGCAGTTGTTAAAACCAATTATAACCGCAGGAGTTGCTAAAAGCCAGTCATAACCACACGCTATAACTTTTAATGTTCATGTCCCATCATAATTCTACATCATCGTCTCCAAACCTTGGGTCCCCCACGCTGTCCAAAGTCTGCGTGCTGATGCTGTGACCATTGCTGTAGGTCTGGGTGGCATTGGTGGAGCGGCTGTAGCCGCTGCTGAAGGAACCAGAACTGCGCAAAGTCCGCGTCATTTCAAAGTCTGTGAACAGAAACATACTTAAAATTAGGAAATAGAATCATCCAGAAGCAAAATGTAATCAAAATATAAAACCATTGAATCATCATGAGCATGAGATGAACATAACAGGGCGGTAGGAAAATTGTAAACAGACAGTTTGTACATTGAATTCTCGTAGCTTCGACTTTCTACATAGAAGAGGTAAAATGTAGGGGAGTTAATTAGAGACGCAAAACTTTTATTCCATTTACTCTACTAGAAGTTGCGGTTTGAGAAATAGAGAGAATAATCTAATTTCAGGGTTTTAAAAAAAATAATCAGTTTATTCAGTCAATAGGCTTCAAGCTTCATGTTAATTCTACAAATGTGAATCTTATCTTATTATGATGTGTATTATTAACATGCTATATGATGGTTGCTGAATCTTTACATCATTTCTACTTGAATAATTAAACAATTATATTATAATAGGCTCTGCGTACTCCGATCACGGCATATAAGGCTCCTCTTCTATCAAAGATGCCTTCGATTCGTATTGGGCGTACGCTGGCAAGACTACATTACAAATAATCTTGTTCTGATGGAGGCCAGTGCGGGCAATATAGAAGCACTATTTCGACAGCTGCACTAGGCCTTACGTTTATCCTGTATGAAGGAAGACCGCAAAGCAAAAACAATCTTCTTTGACAAGTTTAAAGTCGGACGGCGTAACTGAGGTACCCTTCGTAATCGATGGTCAACATGCATCCAGAGCAAGGATTGAAAAGTCCCTTATACTCTTCTTGAGACGCTTCAGACATTTTCTGTGGTAAATTATGTCTCCATTCAGAAGTTTGAAATCGACCATTACGCCATGTCTGTGCAATCTTGAGATATATTTTTTTTTGCTGGCTCGGATATGTCGTCTGCAACCCAGAGGGAATAATTCACAAGGTAGTCCAAGAGTAGCTTATAGAGATGCCTGCAAGTGAGACCTCAGGAGGGATTATCAAAGTAAGTGGGGGCAGTAGCCAAAGGTACAAAGAGGTTTTTTTTTTATTTCGAAGATTAAAGTTTGTGAACATAGCAGTCAACTTTAAATAGTGCTGATATAAAAAGTTCTGTATCGACCTTTGTCCTCAGCCATAAGGTTACAAAACTACAAGTCAAATATAAAAATGAATTTGCATTAATTATTTGGAATCAATAATGCTATTAATTATTAACTGATCCTGATTAACTATAATAAAATTGTGAGATTGGAAATATTTTTATTGATTTTGTTTAACCCTAACTTTCCTGCTAATACAATGCTCAGTGCGTCAAGGTCCAATAATTTTCGCGGACCATTTGGGTTGGGGGGGGGGGGCATTTTGAAAGTGGTTTATGATCTGCTTCTTCAAAAGCATTAAGTAAAACAGCTGGTCGAGTCTGAATACGAACTTGAGGTCTGGAGCCTCCTGAATTGAAGGTCGACATGTTAGCCGCTAGGCTATTAAAGTTCTTATATAAAAATAGGTTTATAGCAAAAAAAAACAAAAACAAAAAAACAACAACTCTCCAGTTGAAAATTTTTGGTGGTTGACATAATTCACTACCAGTAGCCCAGCAGACTAAGTCACTAAATGATAGATGAATGTAAGGTGAAGGTGACCTTGTTTGTCTTGTGTGTTATTGTGATTGAAATAGAAACCGAATTTACAAAACAATTGCATAATAATAAACAAGCAAAATAAAAAATAAAATTCTTGTAAAAAAAACAAAGCTTATATTAAGATAAATAAATTAGTGTGGTTCAGTCATGCAATTAAATTTGTAATAAGCCTCAGACGACAATCTATAAAGGGGACTAAGTCAGCTTATGCCACCACTCCAGTCAAGTACTATTTCTTTCCCTTGTTCGAGATACCAACCAAAGCAATTTATTACCCATAGTAAATTAACTAATTGGTTGTTGTTGTTTTTTATTGATACTTGTGTTGTCAGGTAAAAGAAATAAATGTGCACATTTTCAGCTTGATTCGAGATTGGGGTGTGGTAGAGAGAACGAGTTCTACTTTTGGCCAGACAGACAGACTTGATTTGATTTTGATTTTAGGCACATCGGCACAATTGAGGCCATGTCATGCCTGCAGTCCCTTAAGGACTACTCTCTCTCTCTACATAACAAGGGCTAAATTCTATACAGTTAAATCATTAAAAATCAAGGTCTATTCACAGTTAAAATAGTAAAGGTAATTTAATAATTTGGTAAAAATCAAATGTAAATAGTACATGTTCACAAATTCATAAATCAGATCTTCGTAGACAACCCCACTTCCCGGATAAAGCCCAGTACCTTCCCAGGGTCGATATTGTCGAATAGTGTTAAGTTAATGGCTCTAAAATATTTCTCCCTGACATCCTGGTATCTGGGGCAGTCAATGAGGATATGTTCCACGGTGAGGCGAGAGTCACAATACTCACAAAGTGGGGGCTCCTCTTTCTTCAGCACAAAAGAGTGCGTGATGTAGGTGTCAATCCTAAGCCTGGACATGGTTGTGCTGCCACGCCTTGTCAGACCCTCAGATGTGGGCCGCCACCCAACATCCGCCACAATCTGCCTGAGTTTATTGTGAGTCTCAGCCTCCCATCGGTCCTGCCACTCTCGATAGGTGGCAGAGGCAATACTTTGTTTCAGGTCCGAGCAGGGAATTTGGGTTCCTGACAGCATGATTTAGGGCTCTCTTTGCTTCTCTGTCTGCGGCTTCGTTTCCCTCAATGCCCACATGGGAGGGGACCCAGATGAAGGTGACATCCCTATGGTCGGCTGTTATTTGGTCCAACAGCTTCAGGTTCTTATGTACCAATGAAATGTCAGTCTTCATCCGCCCCAAAGCTTGCAATGCAGATTTGGAGTCGGAGCAGATTATAAATTTCCTCCTGTCTGATGCTTTAACGGCTATAAGTGCAAGCGATATTGCATGCAATTCGGCCGTAAAGATGGAGCAGCCATCGGGGAGTCTACGGGAGATTGTTTTGTTCCGAAAGGAGCAAGCACACGCGACCTTTCCATCCATTTTGGCAGACACACAGACAGACAGAAGAAGTGAGTTGATATAGCCTTTATAAAAATAATCTCCCTTAGTCCAGAGTAGATACTGTAGATCTTAGGACAACTACACAGACAGACAGACAGAAAGAGTGAGTTGATATTGCCTTTATAAAAATAATCTCCCTAAGTCCAGAGTAGGTACTGTAAAATCTTAGGACAACTACATCCTCAAAAATCTTCCTTACATTATTTTGTTGTCTTCTGTGTTATGTATAACAAAGTTAATCTAATCAATATTGTCTCCCTTCTACATTATATCTTAATCGGAGTAAACTCTGTACCCCCTAAAGCTATATAGTTCTGCAGTCTTGGTGCGTGGGCATTTTTATACTCATCCAAAACATTATCTCAAAGGCATTTTATTTTTTGCATAATTTAAAACTTTCAGCTTTCTGAGAAAAATTTTTTTTTCTTTTGTTGCTGTATATGTGTGTCGGTAATATATGTATGAGCTAATTCTCTGGCGCATGTGTGAAGCAAGCTTAAATGTCTGTGTCTTAATTTCTTGTCTTAATCCTCCCTGAGTCCAGACGACAATTAAATCCGGAAGATTGACTGCGGAGCTAAACGGCCACTGCGTATATTATTTAGGGGCCATAAATGGGAGCCATAAAATATCCTGGGCATCTGACCAGTGATATGTCAGCGTAACCTGAAGGCGGTCGTACATTCACTGAACCAACATTTGTGACGTCGATAAACAAACAAGCCTTGCTGGTCAGTTGACGTTTTTTTTTCCCCTTCTCTTCATGAACATTATTCTTAGTGGCGTGTTTTTTTTTTATCGGCCAGATTTATGCAAATAAAAATGTATGCAAGAGTAACGAAACAAACTTGATTATTTCTTCACTAGATTCTGAAGTGTTTGATATCAGCAAACATAAAAAGATAAAAACAATTTTAAAGGATAAGATGTACGTTGAGAAAGCGCATTAAATATGATTTCAATATTTCGGCTGAAGAATAGTACGGGACTTGAGTCAACATTGGCCTCTGTCATTGGGTGACTCCACTGTGAATCACTGATGACTTCTGGCTGGTTGTACATCCTTGCTGATGGTTTCAGGCACATAGCGACTTCCTGGTGAGAGATCCAATGAGTCAGCGACCTCGTCAGGCAGAATGCAGTTCTCTGGTTCGAGAAAGTCGTTCGTAGAACTTTCCTTCGGCGCCAGGTGCCTAAGCGACACTGTCTCTTCCCGGCCGTTTGGAAATCATATATTGGCGTACTGCGGGTTGCAGTTTATAAGTTAAACCTCTTGTATCAATGGGTCAAATTAAGAAGATCTGATAGGTGGTCTTAGAAATAATTTCCCTGGGTTCTGTAGCCAGGTAGGTAAGGATGTTCGTTGGCGATCTTCTGTTGAATTTGAAGTTCCGTTCGTGTGGAGTTTCATTCGTACAAGTACACAGTAATGATCGAATTGAATGAAGTGCCTGGGGCAACATGCAACACAGATTCCCACTGCGATAGTTCCAACTTCCCTGAGTCCAATGCTAATAAAATAGCCTGCCACAATCTTTTATTCAGCTTTTCTATTTGCCCATTTTCTTTTGCATTGTAGGGCGTTGTCCTGCTAGTGGCTATACCCTTTAGAATGTAGATATTCTGTAGTTTCTTGGACATAAATGATGTGCCACAATCAGAGTGGATATAACTGGGTGTTCCAAAGAGGAAAAATAATTGGTCGAAGCACTTTATCACTGTTTTTGAGGTCATATCAGAACAATGAAAAGCGAATGGAAACCACGAATATTCGTCAATAAGTCCTTGTTCCGATTAGCTGATGACAAAGGACCTTTAAATCAACACTTATTCTTTCAAATGGTTGTGTGGCCCTTATAAAAGTAGTTGTGAATTCTTTATAGAATCGTGGTTTGATCATATTTGCAAGTTTATTACATTGTCGACATAGGCTAACGTGTCAGACAACTTTTCTTTTTCTATAATAGTGTCTATGGTTTTCTGGAAACAATCTACGCCGTTAGTGACCCCAAAGGGTGTTCTGCAAAACTGGTAGAGTTTCCCGCAAAGCTTCGAAAGCTGTGTTTTTCTTTTCGCTCTGTTGGATAAGTATTTGGTGATAAGCACTCTCTAGGTCCAATGCTAAATATTTCATACCTTGAGATTTTCTCCACCATTTCATCCACTCTTGGCATAGGGTAAGCGTCCAGGTAAGTAAATCTATGTATAGTTTGGCTATAATCGACGACCATTCGCTTTTTGTGTCGTTAATTGGTCGAGACAAGGACTTGAGCTCTCCAAAGTGATTTGAAAGGTTCAATGATACCGTTTCTCAACTTCAGCTTTGATAAATTGTGTGTCTTATCTTATCTTATATAATACAGACGTTACTTCAAAAAAGATGATTACGTCCTACGCGTCATGCATTTAGTCAAGCATTCTGCCAAGTCACTGGTTTTCCTGGCTGGCTCAGGCAACCGTTCCATGCTCTTGGAAGGAGTGACGGCGAGATTTTGTAGCAATAGGTCTGCAGTTAGGGGATAAATTTGCAAAATATAGTGGCGCCTCTACCTTAACAGCATTAAGCAAGCAAACCTAAAATGCAGGCCGACCACCGTTGAATGGAATTATTAGTTCTTTGTATAATGCGAAGAAATCCAACCCAAGCACTACATCAGTGCAAAGTTCATCTAGTAACGAAAGTTTGAATGAATTGTAAACTTCCCCATTGCATTTTAGCGATGCAAACATGTGGCCTTGAATGACGTTTGAGCTGTTTTATTTAGTTGTTCAGCACTGCCGTACAGGGTATTGGTTATGTTGTGCTGGAGTGGTAGTAGGGTCTGCCTAAGGTGGATTAGGAAGGGGCATTAAAAAAAAATATGGTTGGATGGAGACACAAAGTTACATAGAAGGTCAAACTGTTCGCTTTCACTAGCCCCCTACCTTCGTTGCGAATCTGTCGAAAAAAGACATTTAATGTTTCCATGTAACTGAAGCATTTGTTGAACTTGGATCAGCATCCAGTCTATTGGGACGCAAAAACTTGTCCATTTAAGAATGGTTATATTGAAATAAATTGTAATATACTAACTCAATTCCTAACCTTAGAAACAAGGCTTTATTTCAATACAACACGACTGATACACACAAGGACACAGTACAGACTGGTCACGATTCACAGACTACGATAATGCAAACACGATTCCAATAACTAGCATGATTACAAGCACGGGTAACACAGCAGTTCAGTTCATGATTACTTCAAAGACGAAGCCGCTTTATAAACTCCAAGGTCGTGTTTAAAAAACAACACATTTAAAAAAACAAACAAAAAAAAAAACATATAAAAAAGTTTCTCAAGTCTGAATTTGAACTAAAGCCTTTAAGATGGGGGAGTCTACTTGTAAACCGCTAGGGTAGAAAGTTTTATAGTCTTTTGTTGGTTAAAAAATTCTTAGTGAACGCCCTTATACTCTACACAACGCTTATCTCTCATTAGCTTAATAGGCTTTTCTGTCACCATGTAAAAAAAAAATTACGACTAATTGATTAACTAATCTGTTATCCTTTTTATTGATTCATGTGTTGTCATTAACATTGAATAATATTGTGTAAAGTTTCAACTTGGAATTGCGGTGGCTGAGTGGCAATTAAAGCGCTTGGCTGCCGAGTTGGTTATAATCCTAGTAATGATTGGGATTTTTAATTTCTGGATTTATAAAGCACCTCTGAGTCCATCCATTTCTGATAGGTACCTGTGACATCAGTTGAAGAAAAGTAAAGGCGGTTGGTCGTTGTGCTGGCCACAGGCCACCCTCTGAGAGGGGAACAACTTAATCCGAGAATGAGAAGTGAGAGATAGAGCGTGTACTGACCGTGTTCAAGATTCCAACAAGACAGACAGGGAGCTGATATATTCTTTGTATACAATGTTTGGTGCTCTTTGATTATAAGTTGAGTTTCCTGCCTAAGGCAAGTACAGATTTAAAATAAAAAGATGGGGGAAATTTTTCTCCAGAGAGCCACGAAGCAGATTTTTTTTGAATGACGCAATACTGACGTAATTAGAACATTGTTACATAGTTTTGTTTCCTTTAGGGAAATAGTAGATATATATTTTTGAAAGTCTTGGATTATTCATATTATGAAAAGTTCATTTAAATAAAAGATCAATCCATATTTTATTCACCTCCATAACAAATTTTGTTTATTGCTATAACCAAAAGACAAACAAATTTCTGGAAACATTTGGGTTCCAATAGTAAATTAGGACAGATTCTTCCGAATGAATCCCAATTACTTCGTTTGTCTACAGCAAAGGACAATTGACAACGCAGCGATTGTCAAGTTTGGACAGTTTATGAACAATTTTAACGTGAACTGTTGTGTAAACCGTGAACTTATTTTAGTGTCTTATGTGTTGTTCGCAATGTATTCTCTTCAGTAATGAATAAACATAAGCCTTAATCAAAAAAAAAAAGTCAAATACAGTAACCTATAAATACCAACTCAAAAAATTCTTTCACAAAACAAAATAATAGCCCAAGTGTCCGCCAGACAGAGCCACTGATGTGCTGTAACTATTGCTCTTACAATTCTGGAACCATTCTCTCATTATACGAAACTTGGGATTGATCGTTGTATTTACATTACATTGCGTTTTTATTGCATGCTCTTTATGTCCAATCAAATGTCTACTAGATAGAATGAGTAGCTCATAGATATGGTAACGAATCTCGCTATCCAGGCTCTCCTTGCAAACTGCACCTCACACCACCAACTAAAAGAACTTGACAGCTCAGGGCTCCAAAGTAACGTAACAGTTTAATGTTCGATACATTACAGCCAATACTGTACAATTGGCAACACGTAACACAGACTGTACAGATATTTTTCCGTTAACACCGTATCGACGTATTAACTCCTGCACTGGCCTCTCCGTCTCGTTCGGGGCTTGCACTGGTTTCAACTAGACAGTACTCCGCACTGAACCGTCCTAATGCGCCGTACAGAACCGCACCGCTGAACCACACTGAACTGTGCTGTAGTCGACCGGACTATCGTGAACCGGGCTGTAGTGAACCGTCATGACTGCGACACCTCCGCTCTTTATATAGGGTCCCTGCTGGCCTTCTAAAACCGGGCGGAAAATTGCTTGACCATTCTAGTTAATCATATGACCACATCCTTCGTGACGCTCCTGAGCTCTACTCACAACACCGATCCTTCCCAAACTGTCTTGGCTGACCGTCGTAACTCATCACGGTCGACCGCTCGTCTAGCGCTCACCTGGGGCGATTTGCGTCGGCTGACTACACACATACCACTACCCCCCATCTGTGTCACCACCAGGTTTATTATTGTTTTTCAAATTAGTGTTTTTTACCAAAAATAAAATTTTACACAACATGCAGGGGCCCCCAAAAAGATTAAGTCCCCTGGGCCCCCAAATGATGGAAAATTTCTAGCTACGCCCCTGTTATACAATGTTTGGTTTATCCGAAGTATATTACGAGAATACGAGCACACTATAACCGGAGACTTTTTAAACCACGGCTGTGTTGCCAACTGTAGGATTTAAAGTATTCATGGTAAAAAATGCGAAAATAATATTGAGCTTCTGAGCCGTCGAAATCTAGACTTTTTGTCTTTTGTGGAGCCCCCCCCCCCCTTTGTTGTGGAGGTCCCTTACTTGTGGAATCCCCCTGGGCTGTAGCCTCGCCTGCCCTCCCTTAAATCCGGCCCTGAAGAGACGTGATGCAAAAAAGGGCATGTGTTTTGTTTCTAGTTTAAGAATTTAACTCTTTCGCTCCGTTATTATTTTTCCACGTTTCGAAGGAATTCTTCATTTGGCTCATGACTATTTCACTCCCCTGTTATGATTAAGCTTCAATAACTTTGTTGTTTGTTATCAGAAAATGTTGACTTTGGTATAGAATTAATGGGAAATGCATTATCTTTTTATATAATACAAAGTCAAGTTTATAAAATTAAACATATTGATTTAATTTAATGAGGTCCAATCAACGATGGTATCGTCGATTAGGAGAGAAAGAGTTAATACACTTGTATAAGTTCGTGTAGGCATTTGGTTTGGAGTTACAAACCAACGATCGCGTATTTACAGTGTACTAAATATCTAAACGTGTTTATAGGCCCCAAACAGGACACGCTTAATTTGGCGGCTGTTGCGCCAGTGAATTGGAGGATTGGGCTTGGAAAGTAACTTAGTTATTTGTCAAAGGTTGAACAGAAAAAAAAAAAGGGTAGAAAAACAGCTATAAACAACAGAATACGAATTTACTACAATCTTCTACTTTGACTAAAGTGTGAGTCGCCACGTTCATACACTGGGAAGCCATCTTCTATTTTATCTACACATTCAAAGAATCAATATAACAGTGCAACTTTCAGACTCTAGTGTTTTTTTTTACTCAGATCAATAGTGACCAAATCGAACTCATCCCCCAAGAATTGGGGTAAAGAACACCCCGCATAGATCTCTGTCCCCACACGGTCAATTAAGTAAACGGCCATTCTCACCAGCCATCTGTAAGAAGACGCAGCCACTCGCTTGGCCCTCTTGCTGGGATATGCAAATGAAAAGGTCAGGAGGTCGAATTAGGCTCACGGTTGAGGGATTTTATTTTCATGTTTTGACTATTTCCGCGGAAGAGTTCGCTCTAGGACAGTGATGTCCATACTATGGCCCGCTAGCCATATCCGGCCCGAGACGAGGTGTTATGCAGCTATATTACACTCCCGGAGTACATGATGACACCGCAGAGGCTTAATTCCATTGGGCTAGATTCGTTTAAGGTGCCGGTGCCACGCCGGTGTTACGCGTGAGTTTCTACTGACCCGAGGCCGAAAACGTTTGGGCCTTACTGCTGTAGGATAAGCATTCAACTATGTAAAAATACTCTTTCAGACCTCATATCATCTTTCGTTGGTCGACAGTTAACAATGGTCGCCAACACAACGACCAACCGTATTTCCTTCCCAAAAATATGTCAGGTACCCATTAGAGTTTGTTAGATATAGGGAAGTCTTAAAAATCCCAAAGTTTAAAATCCCAGTCTTCACCAGGATTTGAACTCAATATCCCTCTAGTGTTCCTAAGCCAAGCGCCTTACCACTTAGCCACTACGATCAATTGAAAAGTAATGCTGCAATAATAGTAATACGAAGCTTAAAGTCAAATCTTATTAATATAGAAATATAGCTTTAGAGGTGTTGTCTGTATGAACTATGAATTAGTATCTTGTTTCATAACAAAAATTTATAAGAACTCATTTAAGCCTTGGCATACGAATGGCAGAGTTAGGATACACATGGATGTAATTTAGTTTAATGCAACTATTGATATGAATGATTTGGGAAACGTGGTCGAGGGGCCAAATGTGCTTGAACTTGGCTTGGCTTGCTACTTAGAAGAAGGTTCGATGATCGACGCACACTGGTCCACAAATGAGATTGGACCAAAAGCGCTCTGAGTATGCTATAAGCATGAAAGTAGCGCTATATAAAAGCTATAATAATAATAATTTGATTGTACAAATCTATATATAAAACGTTTACATTTCTTTTGTAGTAAAATAAGATAAGATATTTTTTATTGATCCATTCAAATGGAAATTCAGTTTGACAACAATTGACAGCCTCAGCGTAGCTACTGTAACAATAACATTATAGATGCAAATACGAACAACATTCACACACGAGACACATACACACTCACAACCAGCGCTTTATAAATTAGACTTCTATGTACTTCTCGATGACGACAGATGATCTTGTCATCATCTTGTGACACTTTAACCGACAGTGGGATGAAAGAGTTTTTAAATCTTTCTGTTTTAGTTCTAATGGAAAGGAGACGACCACTTCGTTCAGATCTTATGTAACAGTAGTTGAATGGGTGAAGATTAAAAAATCTGATAACAAATTGTTTCTCTGTTTTGAGTGTTGAATCCGAATTTCTTAAGTGAGGTTTTTGGGAATATGTATACATCTCTTTTGCTAACACTATTGAAATAAGCTTTCCATAACGAAAGCGCTGCATTAAGAAAGACTACTCTCTGGTAAAGAAGTACACCCGAATTGACAACAAAGTTCCTCGGAGAATTGAAACTTTAAAATTGAAAGGCACATAACCCGTATAAATGTAAGAATCAATCATATACCAGGTAGAGGTAACACTATAACCTTTTGGCTTTGAATATAAAAATGTATATGACAATCTTACTATAAGAATATGGCAAAGTTGATAGTTAAAAATATTGTGAATGTGTTAATTTACAAATTAATGTACACAATAAAACAGTTTGCTAAATATAAAAACTGTAAATTAAACATAATTAGTAGATATTAATAAACTTCAAATAAATATAATTTCTAAGCGACAAAATAGATAAAAAACTAATATTTTTTTTTTGTTATTTGCCATATCGGTATATTTGAGGCCGAGTCGTGATCATTAATCCTTCGAGTAATAAAGATTCTCAGCGCAAGTCACTTAGTTCCTTTCTAGATGGCCTGCCCAATGTACAACCGAAGATTCAAGGGGTCTCCAGCCATACGAGGAGATACAAAACTGCTGTGCGAGGCTCCCAGCCCCCTGAATGAAAAAGAATTTTATGAAGCCAAGATGGGCGAACTATATATAGCTATTTCACAGCTAATACGATATATGTACATAATTTACTAAATTTCTCTCTTGAAACTATATAGATTACAGTTCAAGATTTATAATAGATTTACTTTAATTCAAATATTAAAAACTCTTCTTCTAAAGACTAACGAAGGCACACAAATATATTCAACATGCATGTATATATACTTCTTTCATAAGTTATTTCACTTCGATTTTGGTAGTCAGTACATTTCTTGTATTTACACTGTCAAAATTGTTCTTAGGTCTATGGCAGGGGTTCTCAACCTGTGAGTCTCGACCCCTTGGGGGTCGATTGACGATTTGCCAGGGGTTGCCTAAGACCATCAAAAGTAAGGATTGTTATTGTCTATTCTTCTATTGCTGTGTGTGTCTATGGGGGGAGGGGGGGTGGTCGCGGCAGAGTGGGATATTGTAAAAAAGGGGTCGCCGAGCTTAAAAGGCTGAGAACCGCTGGTCTATGGCTTCTTTCAAGGAGGATCTCACAGCAGCGGACACCAGGTGGAAAGAGGCTTCAGACATTGCCAGTGACAAATCTTTGTGGAGACAGTATTGCCAGTGACAGATCTTTGTGGAGACAGTATTGCCAGTGACAGATCTTTGTGGAGACAGTATTGCCAGTGACAGATCTTTGTGGAGACAGTATTGCCAGGGACGGATCTTTGTGGAGACAGTATTGCCAGGGACAGATCTTTGTGGAGACAGTATTGCCAGTGACAGATCTTTGTGGAGACAGTATTGCCAGTGACAGATCTTTGTGGAGACAGTATTGCCAGTGACAGATCTTTGTGGAGACAGTATTGCCAGTGACAGATCTTTGTGGAGACAGTATTGCCAGTGACAGATCTTTATGGAGACAGTATTGCCAGTGACAGATCTTTGTGGAGACAGTATTGCCAGTGACAGATCTTTGTGGAGACAGTATTGCCAGTGACAGATCTTTGTGGAGACAGCTTGCTGTCCAATGCGCGAACGGCGCGAGAGGATATGTATGCAGAATTACAATTGTCTTTTTTTGTTGGTCTACTTCAGTCGTGGAAAGACGATGCTTCATCTCGAACACTTTTTCATGTGACTGTTGATCCCTATTTTGGAGAGACACTCCACTCTACAAATAGAGTGTCTTCTAATATCCTGGTAATTGAGGCGATAAAAGCAGGACGTATCAAAATATTCACTCATTATTTCTACACACTATTTCAACACAATATTTCAAAACGCAAAGGACAGAAAATTACTTTTATACAAGAGATTAATATCCCCATGTCCCATATCAACATACATCGTTATAACCTTTCCACACATTTTGACAAAATAACCCTTTAACTACAGATACCCAAGCTACAGAATAAAATCCTATACAACATATTCTAGCATACGTAGGTTATTTTTCTTTTAATCTTCAGGTCGATTTCTTCCTCTCGTTATCGTCGACAAAAACGACGTTTCCTATCATTCAATGTCCGCGTCTCCGTCCGGCCGACCTGACCATCATTACCATATGGGTCAATCCTTTCAGTTTCGGACATTTATCTTTAAACGCCTGCCCGGGGACACCCCAAAATATCGCCAACTTCGTCCACGGGTCTGTGTTTGCTAAGAAAGCCGTGAAATTGTCAGCCCCTGGTGCAATCAGACAGGTCCGGGGGGGGGGGGAGGGAAAGAAGAAGGCTGGGGGGCTTGGAAGGGGATAGGGGGGGGTTGATCTAGGGCGGACTTCTCAATAAACAACCTGAAGATGTGTTGGTGTTATTCAAACAACGGGGGAGGGGGGAATTGAACGAAATGGGAGTGATGGGCCCTTAGATACTGCGGCTAGTAGAATGACAGTGCTGTAGCCTACAGAATGTGGTCAATGGATATAGTCAATACATGTCTTAACGGGATAACTTACAAAGACGGTACATGTGTATGATCCTTAAAGCCGTGGTGAACAAAAAAGAAAATCTATATCAGTTAAAGAGCTTGAAGCGAGTCAATAATTCAGTCACGTGGTGTCATGTTTTCTACTAGTCTCCATACTCGAATGGTGTCTTAGTACTAGAACAGCCCCAGTCACTGAGAGAATTTATATTGCCAAACATGTTCAATGGGACAATGTAGATCAAAATCTCTCTTTCATTTTTTTATTATCTATGAATACTATATTAGAAATCTTGATTCAAGAATCGAAAGTCAATAGTCTTTAGGGTAATTAAAGAATTTACGTGCGTTCAGAGAGGAAAGGGGGGGGGGGGGGTAGCTCTTTTTTAGGGATCGAGTGTGATCACAATCTCATTTCCTATAACTCCAAGAAGACCGTGAAGTCCGATCTCTACTTGGAAAAGCCGATTAAAATCAGGACATTGGTACGTTGAGCGTATGGCTTCTATGTCTGTCTAAGTTTCTTGGTTTTTCTTTTAGGGGACGAAGATATGTATGTATCTAAAACTAAAACCAATGGAGTTTTTTTTTTCCCAAATGAATGGTCACGAAAGTGCCAAGTCCAAATCTTGCCCGCTACTTTAAAGAGGTTTGGACTACGACATTTTTATTTCTTAATTAAACGTCCGAAATTTATCGAATTAAAAAAACCAACAAAAAGTCTCCAATGCATTTGTTAATAAACAGGTATTGAGACCAAAACTCATTACCAAAACATAGAAATGTCTGTCAGTCAGTCAGGCAGGCCCATCATGTCTAACATTACGTTTACAATATCTGTCCCCATCCTAAAAACAGTAAACTGGATAATGGCATGTTTTAGATGTTTTTCGTACAAATTTTAAAGGTTCTACTTTTGTCTTTAAAAAGGTTTTTATTCAGCTTTTAAAAATTCTGGCTTAAGTTTATTTTTATGTTTTTCTGAATTTTCAAAATATTTGTTTCATTTTTTTTTTTTTTTAAGTATTTTAAAAGTTGTTTTTTTAACTCTAAAACAGACATTTTTTGTGTGAGAGAAAAAAAAAACAAGAAAAAAAAAACCCAACAATTTCTCCCCAACGCCCACGTCTGTAATTGTCGATGTGTTAAAATTAGTTTTAGACAGCTTCTTCTTGTGTGCTTGGTCTGAGACAGAAAATCATTTCTATCATTCAAAATGTTTTAATGTTATTGGGGGGGGGGGGGGGGGGGTAAACTTTACAGGGGTAAGAATATTTTTTTTGTTTTAAAAACAACTACAACATGTTAAATTGGATTAAAAATAGTATCATTCAATTCTACGACATCTACTTTCATGTTTAACTCCATGATATCATTTTTCAAGTTTAACTCCATGGTATCCAATTTCAAGTTTAACTCCATGGTATCCATTTCAAGTTTAACTCCATGATATTAATTTTCAAGTTTAACTCCATGATATTAATTTTCAAGTTGAACTCCATGATATCAACTTTCAAGTTTAGCTCCATGATATCAGCTTTCAAGTTTAACTCCATGATATCAACTTTCATGTTTAACTCCATGATATCAGCTTTCATGTTTAACTCCATGATATCAACTTCAAGTTTAACTCCATGATATCAGCTTTCATGTTTAACTCCATGACATCAACTTTGAAGTTTAACTCCATGATATTATTATTTTTTTTAACTCCATAATAATTTAACGTTTAAGTCCATGATATCAACTTTCAGGTTTAACCCCATGATATGGACTTCTATGTTTAACTCCAATAAATCAACTTTCTAATCTTTTATAAGGTCTTCCCCTATTTCTTGTGAGTTGTTTTTTTCCAAATTTCTTGCAATTTTGTGTCACATCTTTTTAGAATTGACCCATTATTGACCCTATTGATCTTTTGCTAACTAATCAGTTGGTCTGCACTGAAAGCTAGTGTACGTTTGATATTTGCAGATGACCACTGGATTAACAGGGCAGATATTAAAAAACAAAATATAAAAAATCCTTAAAAAAAAAACAACAAGGCCTATTTTCAAGGGGCAGAGCTCCGGCCTTAAAACTATATCTATCAATACTGTTATTTCCATCATTCGATATCTAACAAAATAATTGATTACCAATAATTGACATAATGAGTATTATAAAAAGTTGATTCCTGTTTTGTTGGGGCAATAAATAATTGGTTAACGTATCAACTTGATCGGAGAAAATCGTGAGGAGAAACATCGTTAAAAATTATTTAAGGGACTAAACCCAACAAATTTAGCCACAACTGTAAAATACTATTGGATTAGTTTCCCTTTGTTGGTATGAAACAAAAATAATTAATCCCCAGTAATTAACTAACCAATTGGTCGGTTTCGTTTTATTGATTCATGTCTTGAATATGCAATGAATGATTTTGCGAATCTTCAACTTGATCTGAGAACGGGCGTGGGAGAGATAACTTTAGACGCGATTTACAAGACAGACAGACAGACAGACAGAGTGAGTTGATATAACTTTGTAAAAATTTAGTAAATTACAAAAAGTATTACTACCAAGCAAAAAGGACCCCCAAAACCTGGTCATGCCGTGTTCCGTCTTCGAAAAGTTTGTTTCAATTATTTGTTTTTTTTTTCATTGAGAGGTTTAACAATTCAATGACGGACAGAAATATGTCCATCAAAGCAATGAGAATTACATTTTGAGTTCTACCGACAAGCCTTATTATTACTATTATTATTATTATTACTATTATACAGTGTTCTATTTCTTTGTCCTACACAATGGATAAGGAAGAATGTTTCCAGTACAGTGACCTTGTCAGGAGTTTAGTTCCTTTACATTGCTGACACAAAAAAAGGACGTTGTTTACGCCCGCCTAAAACGTACTTGTATTTCCACGTCATAGGAGATAACACAGTGCGATTGGGGTGACGAGACTTTAATACAGTAGAACGTCGTTTATCCGAACGTTTATTATCCGGAGCGTCAAATATCCGGACCAGTTTTTTTTTGTTTTTTTTTATCAACCACATGTACATGTATTCGTATAGTGTCCGGTTGCATATACTGCATGGATCGCTTCGGTTTTCGGTTATCCGAACAACCGCGTATCCGAACGGTGTCCGGTCCCAATTGAGTCGGATAAACGACGTTCTACTGTAGTTTCAAAGGGTCGTCTGGAATGTGTATACCTCCCATCTGAACAATGGTCATATTTCCCAATAAATGGAATAAAAATGAGACAAATTTTTGGTAGAGGATTAATGGAATTGTTTGTTTCTTTTATATGATTCAGATTATTCGTTAGATTAGAAAATGCATCTTAACCCGAATCTCCAAAAGGACGGCGGGGGAAGGCAGCGGACAGGTTTCGAATCCGGGACCATAGAGACCGTCAAATGACGCTCCAGAGCACATACCACACAACCTGGCAGCCATCCAAATAATTATGATATGTCGTATTTTTTTTTTAAAGCAACTCACTCTCCCCCCCCCCCCCTCTCTCTCTCCCAAACTCTCTCTTTTTCCTGTTTTCGTATTTCGTTCTGTCTTTTCCTTCTGAGGTTCTTTATTTTTTGTCTCTCTTTTACGGAGTGTATGCGTGTGTATCTGATGTAACCATGACTGAAGCACTATAGGATTCATACCCTTTGTCTATACAGCAAGTGCTGAGGATCAACTAATCCAATGTAAGCCTATTATAGTTTAACTTGTAAAACTTGAAATAACTTGAGATACCTTGAATAACTTTTGTTGTGAACGAAACTAAATATACATTTATTACACTAGAGACAAAATTAATATGAGATAAAATGAAATAGATGTAGTAGACTTTAGTGATAATATAAACTGACGTTTCGAGCAAAGTCTAACTCACTACAAATACACGTCTTTTTACTCTGGCATTCCGGAGTCGTCTGTCCTACCCAATACAACAGACGACATTGCCGCTTATCTTGCATCATTCACACTGCACAGCCACCAACCAATCGTTAATTTCTTCTCATCGTCGTCATAAAAACACACACGCACAACCCCATAACGATATTGATATGTGTATTTTATGCAGTTGCAACGACATGTGGGTGTGAGTTATGGGCCCTGATTTATTTATAGATTGGAGAACTCTGATTGAGAAAAGGTTGTGAAAAAGTGACTATAAAAGGAAAGCATACGATTTCTAAACTTAATTTATTAGTTTCACTTATACTTAAAGGTTTCTTATGAATGCTAAGTTTTCCAAAATAAAATATTTCTTGAAATGATGATTACAAATGCATGCCATAGAATTATTTTAAAACCTGCAAAATGACATAAAAAATTTCCCCATTCATGATTGTTATGTTTTAAAATTTATGCTTTCAGCAGAAAAGGGAGTGGGGTGTAGGTAGAGTGAACACGATTAATCAGATACAGGCATCTCTTCATAATATATTTGCTCTTATTTGACATTAGAGACGATTTTATGTAATAATATTAGGACCGGCCTTAAACATTGGCAAACTAGGCAGCCGCTTAGGGCCTCCAATTGGTAGGGGCCAGCACAGGAATAAATAAAAATTTAGAGAAAAAAATTGCAAAACTTGAAGCAGGTCTCAAACATCGCAGAGCACTATGACTCTCTGTTTGCTAGTCTAAGCTGTCTCCCTTCTACAAAGATATATGAATTTCAGTTTATCGTCGATTTAGATGTAAACGGGCAGACTTTAAATAAATTGCCTAATTTTTTATTTGTTTTGCTGTTTCTTTTATGTTTTTAATTTTATGACCTCCCATTATGCAAAGTCGGCCCTGTAAGGAATGCAGTATATATCATATATAATTTATATTTGTGACATTTATTTTTATAAACACAAAATGTGTCATTTCTTTACTTAAATTTCAATGTTAAACAGTCTACACTCTACACAGTCTCTTTGTTACTGTCTTTTTCTCTTTCTCTGTCTTTTTCTTCATCTCTCCCTGTTTCTCTTAATAGCACTTTCTCTGTCTCTCTCTCTGTCTCTCCCTCTCTCTCATGGTCTCTCTGTCTCTCTCTCTGTGTCTATCTCTCTGTCTCTCTGTCTTTCTCTCTGTGTCTATCTCTCTGTCTATCTCTCTGTCTCTCTGTCTTTCTCTCTGTCTTTCTCTCTGTCTCTCTCTCTGTCTTTCTCTCTGTCTTTCTCTCTGTCTCTCTCTGTCTTTCTCTCTGTCTCTCACTGTCTTTCTCTCTGTCTTTCTCTCTGTCTTTCTCTCTGTCTTTCTCTCTGTCTTTCTCTCTGTCTTTCTCTCTGTCTCTCTGTGTCTTTCTCTCTGTCTCTCTGTGTCTTTCTCTCTGTCTCTCTCTGTGTCTCTCTCTGTCTCTCTCTGTCTCTCTCTGTCTCTCTCTCTGTCTCTCTCTGTCTCTCTCTGTCTCTCTCTCTCTGTCTCTCTCTCTGTGTCTCTCTCTGTGTCTCTCTCTGTCTTTCTCTCTGTCTCTCTCTCTGTCTTTCTCTCTGTCTTTCTCTCTGTCTCTCTCTGTCTTTCTCTCTGTCTCTCACTGTCTTTCTCTCTGTCTTTCTCTCTGTCTTTCTCTCTGTCTTTCTCTCTGTCTTTCTCTCTGTCTCTCTGTGTCTTTCTCTCTGTCTCTCTGTGTCTTTCTCTCTGTGTCTCTCTCTGTCTCTCTCTGTCTCTCTCTGTCTCTCTGTGTCTTTCTCTCTGTCTCTCTGTGTCTTTCTCTCTGTGTCTCTCTCTGTCTCTCTCTGTCTCTCTCTGTCTCTCTCTGTCTCTCTCTCTGTCTCTCTCTGTCTCTCTCTGTCTCTCTCTCTCTGTCTCTCTCTCTGTGTCTCTCTCTGTGTCTCTCTCTGTGTCTCTCTCTGTCTCTCTCTCTGTGTCTCTCTGTGTCTCTCTCTCTCTCTCTCTCTCTCTCTCTCTGTCTCTCTCTGTGTCTCTCTCTGTGTCTCTCTCTGTGTCTCTCTCTGTGTCTCTCTCTGTGTCTCTCTCTGTGTCTCTCTCTGTCTCTCTCTGTGTCTCTCTGTGTCTTTCTCTGTCTCTCTCTGTCTCTCTCTCTGTCTCTCTCTGTCTCTCTCTGTGTCTCTCTCTGTGTCTCTCTGTCTCTCTCTGTCTCTCTCTCTGTCTCTCTCTGTGTCTCTCTCTGTCTCTCTGTGTCTCTCTGTGTGTCTCTCTGTCTCTCTCTGTCTCTCTCTCTGTCTCTCTCTCTGTGTCTCTCTCTGTCTCTCTTTCTTTCTATACTGCTTTTGTCTCTCGTTTGTTTTCCTTTTTTACTTTTCTTTTTCTGTACAGAGCTTTTCTAAATCACTCCGTCTGTCTGTCTGTCTGAGTACGAATCTTGTACACCTTACTTCCCCCACTTCCAGTTCTCAGATCAATTATTGTCCCCCCAAAAATAACGAATCAATCATAAAATTTAACCAATTAATTAATTCTTAAGTGGTAATTGTTTCTTTTATTTCATAAAGGGGAAATAAATCTTACATTATTGCGATATAAGGCTGTAAATGTACAGTTTATTACCCTTAAGTAATGTTTCTTTTTTAATATTATTATTTTTTTCTTTCTTTTTTAACACTCCCATTTTGTTCACCTGCTTTAGCTCTCTGTTCACCACTTGTCATCAAATCCCTCTTTCATTCCCCCAAGTGCACCCAATCTTTCACCACTTACACATCCCTCTAACTCCTCCGAGCATGCACCCCCACCTACCCACCTCCACCCACAAATCTACATTTAAACCATTCACCCCCTCAAAATATACATCTTTTGTTTCTCGTTTTAAATATACAGACAACTTTTACTTCCGGGGTGATGTTTCCCAGATAACCGCAGGAAGAAAATCTTGATGAATGACTTCCGTCCCGTTTTTTTTTTTTTTTTCGTAGCTTCAAGGGAAGGTAGATCTCGTAAAGTTTAGGATGAATTTTAAATACCTCATTCAATTATTTTATAGCTCGAGCCTTCGCAGTTCTTGAATTATGCAAGCTAAGCTAAGAGCTAAGCTAAGAGCTAAAGTGTAGACTTAAGCGACAGATTCTCGCTGAGGAAATGTGTTATTATAGCTCTATCGCTTCTAAAGTGGCATCTGGGGCATCGTTTCGACACAAATAGCTTTTAACTAGAGTCATTTGTGGGAGATTATGTGGATTTTACATACCACATGATTGTATTTGAAAAATGTCCACATTAAACTTGATACTTTATATACAAATCAACAATACCAAATAGACGACATAATTGCATTTATGATTTGTATGACAATCTCAACAAATCAGATGAATACGAAAGGTGAAAAATAACGTATGATTGGGTCTTGAACAAGGAAAACTAAGATTTTCATTCAACCCTTTTGAAATTGAGGCCCATTATATACATATATGACTAGATGGCCGACTCACTGGTGATATCTGGCTTTATTTGAAATTATTTACAATTGAAACAGTGGCGTTGCAAAGTGTCCTATCTTATTATCTTATAAATTACAGACGTTACTTCAAAAAAGGAGATGATTACATCCTTCGCGTTTTCCTAGGTCAATCTAGCCATGCATGCAGAGTTTGGCAAAATTTAGGGGTCGAATGACGATTTGCCAGGTGTCGCCAAAGACCATCGAAAAATGGATTGCTTTGCCTATTCTTCTATTGCTGTGTGTGTGTGAGGGGGGGGGGAGGGTCGCGGCAGAGTGGGGGATTGTAAAAAGGGGTCGTCGAGCATACAAGGTTGAGAACCGCTGGTTTAGAGCTTGAGGACATCGCAATATCTGCCGTTAGATAAATATTTCTTGCGGGTATAATTTTTGCAGTGTCCTATAAACTATGCTGTCCCAATGGAATTTGAGACGCGCCCATCTTGAGATGCTGTGAAAATAAAAAAACACATACCGACTTCATAGAAATGTGCACAATCACATTAAATTCGCTCTACAATCACAACGCAATCACACTTCAATCACACTACAATGGAATCATACAACAATCACATTACAGTCAAACTACAATCACAATACAACACATCGCTTTACAACACAATCACGTTACAATCACACTACAATTACACTACAATCACACTACAATCACACTACAATCACACTACTATCACACAAAAATCACACTACAATCACACAAATCACACTACAATCACACAAAAATAAGACTACAATCACTACAATCACACAAAAATCACACTACAATCACATTAGTCACACTACAGTGGTTATTATTTCTGGATCATATAATGCAAAGAGACCATTATCAGCTAATAGCCCAGTTTAAATGTGTGTCCTATATGTCATGCCACTACAAATGTGTGTCCTATATGTCATGCCACTACAAATGTGTGTCCTATATGTCATGCTACTACAAATGTGTGTCCTATATGTCATGCTACTACAAATGTGTGTCCTATATGTCATGCCACAATAAATGTGTGTCCTGTATGTCATGCCACTACAAATGTGTGTCCTAAATGTCATGCTACTACAAATGTGTGTTCTATAAGTCATGCTCAGTAACACAGACTAAAAACGCAAAATACCTAGGTGTTATAGTAAATGAAAAATTGTCATGGAATCCACATACTGATGAAACTATAAAAAAATCAAACAAAGCATTAGGATTTATTAAAAGAAATTTCTATAAATCAAATAAGAACATAAAACTAAAATGTTATTTAACCTTGGTTAGAATATGCATCCTCCGTTTGGGACCCCTCAGCTCAAGAAAACATTAAGAAACTGGAACAGACACAAAATAGAGCAGTGAGATTCATAACAAATGAATATTCACATTTGACTAGAGTAACACCTATAGTAAAATCACTAAATTTAGAAAGCCTTCAGGACAGAAGACTTACAATTAAAGTAGCAATTATACATAAAACACTGAACCATAATCTTCAAATACAAAAACAAAATCAAATAAAATACTCAGAAAGACACAAAGATAAAGGCACATTCCTCGTCCCATATGATTGGACACATTTTTACAAATGCTCCTTCTTCCCTAGTGCTATTAGAGCATGGAATAGTTTGCCGGAGGCAGCCAGGAAAACCAGTGACTTAACAGAATTTAAGACATGCATGACTAGATGCATGACGCGTAGGACGTAATCATCTTCTTTTTTGAGGTAACGTCTGTATTTTATAAGATAAAATGATTTGATGTACATTTATAATGAGCGTAGATCTATGCTGTCCTGTGTGCTGTTTGTACTTGTATCCGTGTCGATATTTTAAAGCATATTTCTACTCGTTCCATAGTCTTAAACTTTGACCCGATACTTCTTCGTGCTCGACTTATTTAAAAAGATACTGGTTCGAACTCTATTTCAAACACTGAAAATGTTATTGTAATCTTTCTTTTTTACAACTCACTCTGTCTGTCTGTCAGTCCGTCTGTCTGGGAGTAATCTTGTTGTCTTGTTTCTGTTCTTGCATACTGCGCATATAAATAATTGACAATCAATTTATGGGAGATTGTAAGGTAAGGGGCCAGACTGTCTCTGCTCACGTGAAAGAAAACAGAAGAGCGAGACATCCACATTCTCACGTTGTAGACATTACAATTTGTAACTAAAGACACGTATAAATAAATACACTTTCTCATGATTACAGCATCCCCACAAATGTTTCATTCTACTTGAAAAAATGCAGCACTTGAAAGAATCCAGCAGAAAACGATGACATCCAATATTTAGACTGTGGCCTCCAGACATAAACAGAACCGACCCGTGAGCATCGCAGAGAGACGAAGAACTATCCCAGAAGAAACGGAATGAAGGAAACAATACGAAAGCCAATTAGTCTGATTAAACAGCAGGGGGGGGGGGTTCTCGGAGAAGAATTGATTATATCCTAACACATCCAGGCTCCTCCCATTGGGGCATTCACAGGGTGGAGGACGGGCTAGGTGAAACAGGAGGGGGGTGATGGAGAGGAAATTTAAAAACTGCCCCCCCCCATAACACATAAGACCCTTTGGGTATATTTGTGTGTATGTGTGTGTGTGTATGTGTGTGTAAGATAGAGTGTTTTCTAAGTTATCTTTAGACCTGTGTTCTCTAGAGTGGATTTAATATTTTAAGCACCAAATCAAATTAAAATTTTAAAAAGCTTATCGTTCAATGATCTATATCAGTGATGCTCGAAAAACGGCCCGCGACGTGGTTTCATCTGGCCCGCCGAAACGTCGGTACAAATTGTAGACCTCTCCCATTTTTTTTTTAAAGTTTATCTTTACCTACGTAAGGGCCATGGCTTTTACTATTTTGGATTGGTACCATGACATTTAACATTTGTAGGTTTATGAAATAGGAGAGCGGAAGAAACTAAAATTGCAATTTAGAATCTACCAGGAAAATTGAATGGGTCTTTACTTTTTTTGCGGAACATGATAATAAACCAACTTATTTGTTTTGTAAACTGTGGCTGCTTTAAAGCACAACAACATATAAACGGATTCTAAAACATTCTTAGTTTGAGCCGCGAATTAAAGATTATTAGACTACTCCTGAAGGATCGATGGGACTATTTAACAAAAGACAAAAGAATATGAATCGTTGATAAAAAGTTACTTACAATGTAACTCACATTTGAAGTACAATATCAGGTGACCGAGCCTCGCTCGGATGAATAATGTGTTAAGGAAGGATATATACCCGAAGTCATTTTGGGAATATTGTTGTAATTACGAAAATGAACGATCGGGTAAAAACTATTAATCCGAAGAGTTGCTTTTTCGTTCTGTCAGTTCTCAATGTAATTGTACACGGCAATTAGAATAGAAAGTCCCCCCAACAGTAGGCCTATAGAAAACCACAGCTTACGTCTTAACGTTTTACATTGCTTCTTTCGTGTAAAACTATTGGGCTATTATAGGCTTGGAAGAAAGTCTTTGCAGTGTAACTTCTTAAATGGTTACTTTCTGACATTTAATATTGCAATTAATATATTCATAATGTCTCTGAGACATGGACACTATACAGAAAACAACTAAGTCTTCTTGAGCGCTTTCACCAAAGATACTTGCGCTCCGCCATGGACATACGGTGGCAGGACCACACTACAAACAACTATGTCCTTGCCAACGCGGTATGGATAGTATAGAGGGACTTCTTATGGTCCGACAGTTGCACTGGATAGGGCACGTATCCCGTATGGAAGACGAACATATGCCAAAGACAATCTTTTTTTGGTGAGCTAAAAGGTGGACGACGTAACATAGGCGCCCCACGAAAACGCTTCAAAGACCAGCTTAGGAGCCAACTTGCCTTAGCAGACATAGAAGAGAGCACCTGGTTGTATGCGGCCTCCGAACGAGACAGCTGGAGGTCGCTCACGAGGGCCGCGGGATACACAATTGAGACCAAAAGAAAATCTGCTGCCGAGGACAAACGCAGACGGCGAAAAGAAAATCTAAATCGACCACCTGCGCACAATGGTTATCCTTGCCCTAGAAGTGGCAAGATATGTAGGTCACAGCTGGGGCTGCGCAGCCAAGGGAAATACTGCATTCCTCACTAATCTTCCGACTCGAAGACAAGCCTTATTATTATGGCTTTAGTAAGAATCATCAAGTGATGCAAAATCTCTACGTTATAGTGTAAAACGTGCACCTAGTAACAAAGTAAAATCGCGCATTTTTTCCTAAAGGGAGGTTGATATGTGATCAGTGATAGTCGTGCCTTTGGACGCCTCCAAGCGAGAGTGTGGCGAAATAAATCGCTCCGCCTGTCTATGCGCGGTGATCTTTGGGCTGAGTAGGTTTTATTGGGTGACTTCTGGAACATGATTTCTGTTTTACCGAGTTTATAGGTTAACCAAGAAAAGCAGCAGCTTGATGAAAATTCGTTGACCGCGAGTTGGATATCATCAGGGCAGCCTTAGGCCTATGCTGCAGCAGTGGAGCCCGAAGGTTCAAAAGCCCGCGCTAATTCTAGGTCAGCTTTCATTTAATAAAAATGTAATGCAAATAAGAATTTATTTTCTAATACAAAATCTTTATTTTCACTTATTATCCTTATCCCTACCCTTACTGGTCCGCGCGCAATACATTTCAAATAGGCCCCACAAATGTTAGGGCCGGCCATGGTTGTGCAAGTAAGGTATAGATAAGCTGTGTTATGACCATTTCCTATGTTTTGGTATGGGACAGTAGACTTCGACGCTTAAACACATTGCAGTAATTCACCAGCAAAATAATAGCAAAGTAAAAGCTACCTACGGGTGTACTCAATTAAAGTGTAAACAATTTATAAAGCCTTTAAAACACAATAACTAATCATACATAAAGATATTTAATTTCATTATTTTTTTTCCATAGTTTCATAATGGATCAATGTACAATAAGATGGTGCGCAAATGTTTAATTAGGCCAATTGAATCATTAAAACTTGTTCTTGTTGGCGAAGAAATGTCTTAGTGTACTGCTGTGAGCCTAGTGACGTAAGCGGTGTCAAGTTGTTTTTTTCCCATTGACGTCATATAGAAAATTTCATTCATAAAACATTCTAGCCAAAATTAATTTTTCGATAATGAGCTATTTTCAAACCAATATAACGGTCGACTTCGAGTTTTCCCGATGTGGCCAATGAGTTGAGAATTTTTTTCTCACTATTATGCACATACCGTGAAATTTTAAAGAAAATCGTTAGAGCCGTTTTCGAAATAAAATTTATATATATATATATTGCTCTCATAAGAGTATTGGATATATGAAGCCAGTTTCCGACACTTAAAAAAATGATAAACTTCCAATAGCCCATTAATTTCATACATGCTCACTGGCTGAATGAATTTCTGACATCCGGTTCATGGGTAGCATCACCAGAAATATGGAGTCTCGCCTTTCATTAGGCACAGGAGGAAAACGTTTCGATTGGCTGATATCACGCGTCACGTGCCGGTAGGCCCACGGGTAGCATTAAGGGCATCAGGGCTTAAGATAACAGTTAAGTTATATTAGCAATACTAAGAATAGCTGTCTAGCTTCTTAATCAGCAGTATCTCTACTGCAAGAATACGCACAGAAATACTAGCAATACTATAGAAAGCTGGACAACTTTATTATCAGCTTGGAGCCAAGGAGCGTATCTCTAATACAAGATTACAATTTGATTACAAAACTTTTAAAACTCTGTCTGTTTGTCCGTGTGTCCGTTTGTACATGTCATTTCTCCAACACCCAATATCGGATCAAGCTAAATTTAGCACAATTAATTATTTTACTTGATAACACAAGAATCAATTTAAAAAAATTAACCAATTAGTTAATTAACTATTAGTAATAAATTATGTTGTTTGGCATCTTAAACAAGGGAAAGACATAGTACTTGACTGAATTGGTGGTGTAAGCTGAATTTTTATATTAGCTTGTCTTCTGAGTGAGCACCAACATGAAATGAAAACAATAGATAACTATACAATCTTCCATGTTCATAGACTCTTCGCTAGCAGAGTGGTTACCGCGCTAGTCTGAAAATCATGAGAAGGCTTTAGCCTACAAGTTCAAATTCAGGTCGTTCCCTTAAAAAAAATTTGAAAAGCGATCACCCAGATACCCCTGTTCATTCTTCCCCTACCAATGTCCCAGCAGGCCCAGACAAGTGATAGGCTCATAGCGTAGTGAGAACGCTAAAAGCATAATAACACAACGCTACACAAAAAACAATTTGTAAAAAAATATTTTTAATCGCAAAGATTTTTTATTGTTAGTCTAGATCTGTTACAAATTTAATTACATGACTGATCCAAACTAATTGATACACGTACGCTACGTCTTGTAAGTTTAAATTATTTTTGTATTATTATTATTTCGCTTGTTTTAATGATACAGATTAAACGAGAATAAAAATAAACTCTAGATGGAGCTGACGAGAGTTACTTACCGTCACTTTGGGTTCCTGAATCAATCCTGCCACCCGGCGAGCAATTGTTCAGTTTGACGTTAGCATTTTTACCCATCATGCTCTTCCGGACATTCCTTTCCGGCCTAAAGAGGATGATGTACAATTTGGGCGTGAACATACATATAAGCGCCACCGTGGCGCTGAGGCTGATGGAGAAGCACATGGTGGCTATCCTGACCTGAATATTGTGAGAAGTACTTAAGTAGATGACCACGAAGGCCGCCCAGATGATGCATGTGGTGTACATGGTAAATCCTATATACTTAGACTCGTTGAAAGCTTCCGGGATTTTTCGGGTGATGACGGCGTACACGGTGCAGACGAGCACCAAGAAAATGGGGTACGAGAAACCGATCATGTACGCGAAGCCGATGGCAGCCTCGCAGACAAGCTGGTGGTCGTCCCTTCTTGCGTAGAAGGCCATCGCCTTCGGAGGGCTAGTAAGCAGCCAGATGAGGCTGACTATGATCTGGCAGGCTACGAGGCTCGCGCAGATAATGAGCTGCGATTCTGGGCTGATGAATTTCGGGCGCTTGACTGTTCTCTTACCCGCGCGGAATATTCTGGAGATCCTGTTCGTTTTCGTCAAGATGGCGGAGTAGCAGACGGAGAAGCAGAACCCGATGCCGACGGTTTGTGACCCGCAGACGTATTTCGTGGGCTTGGAGACCAGGAGGAAGGTCATGACGTAGCATAGGAAGATGCCGAAGAGGAGGACGAAGCTCAGCTCCCTCCCGGACGCTTTGACCACTGGCGTGTCGTTGTGCTTGAGAAAGATGATGGCGGTGGCTGTGGTTGCTAGGATACCGATGGAAGCGAAAGCCATGGCGGCCAGAGCGATGGCGTCTGTATAACGAAGGTAGATTGGAGGGATCTCAATGCAGTCTGTCATGTTTTCACTGGGCAGCATGCCAGGAGGGCACTCCTCGCATCTATTTATAGAAGAGAAACAATACAACACATTATGTTTTAATGGTTATTATGGTAATTTAATATACTAATAATAACAAACCGCAGTCTTTCTGTAGACTTAGAATGCAATCTATATGGTATTTGAAAAATACCACTGACTGGCTCATGTATATATCAACAGATCTTACTAACTGTCGGACAAATTCGCATGAAATGTCTTACTTAGGTTCCTTTTACCTCTTAGGTGCTTGCTAAGAACCGATTTGACAGATTCGCAACCTGTAGTAGGACAAAAGGAGGAGGGATAGCTACCGCCAGGGAATGGAACAAGAACCTTCGAGATGACAGACCTACAGTCCAGTGTGCACACCGCACGACCAGGCAGCCATGGACAACATCATGGACAACATCATGGACAACACACAATAACTATTTTTATCACTTAGCTATTACATTAATGAATAACATCCATCTTTCTGATGTAAATTTCTCATGTAATGTCCCCTTAAAGGGAAACTGTTGTATGAACGTATGTTTTGTGTGGTCAAAATGCATTTCTACGTGTGACGCACATTGTAAAACATACTTCCTCTAATAGAAACAAGATTATCATTATTATTATAATAGCACATCTTTTTTTTTTTACGAACAAACGTTCATATCAAGACATCATACTTCAGCCAAAGTGTCCAAATACTAGTTCTTTCAATTTATCCTTGGTCTGTTCTCTGGTTCAACGTACTCTGGTGTTCTAGATTCTTTTGTCTGCTAATCATATAAATGTTACATGCTAATAGAAAATCTCGGACTTCTCGGCTCATGGCTTTATTCTTAATGTCTGTCTAGCGAATGTAGAGCCAGAAAGGAGAAGAGAGACATGAATACAACGATGAGAGCAAAAGATAACATTTAAATTAAATAAGGGGGAAAAAAACACATAAAGGACAATAAAACTTCCCCCAAGAACGCAAAGCTAGAGAGAGAGAGAGAGAGAGAGAGAGAGAGAGAGAGAGAGAGAGAGAGAGAGAGAGAGAGAGAGAGAGAGGCCCGAAATACAATAAGAGAGGTGATTTGTATAGCAAGTTATTAACATTGACTAGTTCATATTTATATTTGTTACAAAAACACAATTTACAATTTGGCCTAAAGTGTGTACGTGCATGTGGATGTTTCTGTCTATTTGTGTAAGTGTGTGCAGTGGCGTAACAAGGCACCCTTGCGCGCGGGTTCAAGAATACCTTAGGGTCTCCATCCCCACAAAATTTAGTGAATGACAAAAATTGATTAATCTGAATGTGTGTTTTTTTGTTGTTTTTTTGTAAGTAAACATTTCATTAGGTTTTGATTCATTTATGACTATCTTACTTAGACTTAGATGCTCCAGCGCCGTTCGGTGCATTGGGCAGAGAGATATCTTCACAAAGATCTGTCACTGGCAATGTCTGAAGCCTCTTCCCACTTAGTGTCCACTGCTCTGAGGTCCTCCATGAAAGTGTGCGCCAAGTTATGCTTGGTCGCCCGTTTTCGCTTTCCAGGTATTGACCTCCATGTCATTGCAACTGTTGGTATGCGTAGTTCATTTTGTCAGAGAACATGTCCCGCAAACCTCATGCGACGCTTTTTCACAACCTTACTAAGGGGTCGACTCCCAGTTCGGCATAGGATTTCCTTGTTTGAGACCTGATCTCTATAACTGACTCCTAAAATCCGTCTCAGCCATTTTTGCTGAGATACATTTAGGTTTTTCTCAAATTTGGCAGATGACTTCCATGTCTCAGATGCTTATATTGCTGCTGGGATGACGATAGTGTTATGACTCTCTACAGGTCTTAAAAGTCAATGGATATACAACTTCTAAACAGAATCATTGACGGGAGTGTCTCTACAAAATAGGGCTCCAGAGCCGCACGAGGAAGTGTGCTCTGAGATGATCCATAGTCGTTCTACGACTGAAGGAGGCCAATTCTAAACAGAATCAAGCGACCTTTTTAAAATCGGTTTTCACAAAAGTACACTTTTATTTTCACCTTGATGTCTTCCTGAAGTTCTAATGTGGGCCCCAACTGGTAACGAGACATAGACTCTAGTAGCGCAATGAAGCCCTTCGCGCCATGGTGATTACGCCATAGGCAGGTCCCTGACCCACCATGGAGGCTACGCCACTGTGTGTGTGAGTGAATGAGTCTACTATTTGTCAAAGACAGGAAATTACATTTTTACAAAAAAAAATTTAATGTTTCTAATTTTTTTCAAAAAGCTAGGTAATTAGCCAGACCTGAAATACAAATATTTTGAACTAGACGAAATTGTTTAAAATAATACTTAAATATGAAAAAAACTAATTTCCAGACAGAAAATAGGGACATAATCCCTAGAGCCCAAAAATTATCAATCTAAAACAAGGACAAGAAAGGCCAATAGCTCCTAAAATAATTTATGAAAAAAAAAACAACCCGATTGTAATCCAACGATTCTCCAGAATAGAAGTCCCTGAAGACCCTATGCTTTAGAAAAATAAAGTCGGACAAACTGAATATCTTTTTGAAACGATCTCCGGAAATTCATTTTGATCCGGACATGTGAACCAAAAAACCCAGAAGTCGTGTGCTGGTTGACCAAGTTTCCGCGCCATGACAGGTCAAGTTTGTCGGGTAGTCTGTAAATTGGGGTCAACGGAGTTATCGTTCCTTGACACAATATTCAGCTGCCCCTGACTCATTTTATCTATCCGAAATTGTCAAATCAAGGAACGATTTGGGTGGAAAACTTCATGGGAGGGGGGAGAAGCTTAGGCTCCTTAATGGCGTTCTAAGGTCAAGAGAGCTATTCGAGTTTTAAAAATATAAACTCTCATCCCGAGTGTTGTTCACATCTCATGTTTTAAACTTTTCCCAAGTGGCATGTACTGGGTAACCTTTTACCAATAGTATATTAGTAGTTTCCTGTCATACTAAGGTAAGAATTAGAACTTATATTATTTTTTTTTATCGTATCTTATATAATACAGACGTTACTTAAAAAAGATGATGATGAAGGCCTTGATATTAAACAGGTAGGTAATTAATATAATTATCTTATCTTATATTGGTTAATTGGTTAATATGCATGACTAAATGCATGACGCGTAGGACGTAATCATCTTCTTTTTTGAAGTAACGTCTGTATTATATAAGATAAGATAAGATATAATACAGACAATACTTCAAAAAAAAAAGGAAGATGATTACGTCCTACGCGTCATGCATTAAAGTCATGCTTTTTAACCAATGGTCTAAATTCTGCTAAGTCAATTGTTTTCCTGGTTAGCTCAGGCAACCCGTTCCATGCATTTGTACAAATTTGTCCTAGCATATGGGACGAGGAATGTGCCTTTATCTTTGTGTCTTTCTGAGCATTTTATTAGATCTTGTTTTTGTATTTGAAGATTATGGTTCAGTGTTTTATGTAATAATTGCTACTTTACTTTTGAGTCTTCTGTCCTGAAGGCTTACTAAATTTAGTGATTTTACTATAGGTGTTACTCTAGTCAAATGTGAATATTCATTTGTTATGAATCTCACTGCTTTATTTTGTGTCTGTTCCAGTTTCTTTATGAAGAGAGAAACAAGTTATGTAAAAGGCTGATTTTAAATATTAATGTCTTAAAAAAAAAAAAAAGGAGCAAAGGGAGATAAGAAGAAAGCTAAAAGTTTCATTTAGTTCCTCATTTCTTCGTTTTTCTCTTTTTTTTATCATATCAGAAATTTAAAAAAAAATGTTGCTTATAAATTAATTAATATTCATTGTTTGGTGTTGCCTCATTGTTTGTGGGACAGGAAGTGACGTAATAAAAAGAGCTTTAGTTTCTTCAACCTGCGCTATCTGTGGACGGGAGTGTCTCTCCAAAATAGGGCTCCACAGCCACATGAGGAAGTGTGTTCTGAGATGAACCATAGTCGTTCTACGACTGAAGGAGGCCAATGAATGAGTTTGTTCTATTGCAAGAAAATAGCTTAAATATTGCATTTATCTACATTATTATATTGAACAGTGTAACCAAAACAGACATCCCTTCCACCTAATGTGTTTTCCTATATCACGTGATATGAAGCCCTTAACGGTCTAAAAGCACGAGCTCAACAGTGTTTTGTGTCGGCATTATTAAGTGTCCTTGCAGCTATATCTGTGTTGATTCTAATATATGACCTTATGTAATTTTATCATTAACAAATATCGAACAACAGACATATATGAGTAAGGCGTAGTTGTTACAAATATACAAACATCCAAAAATTACACTAAAGGAAAACAGTCGAATGTCGCCTCGGTCCTCCATAAATAAAGTATGCCCTTTTCCAATGAAGTCTCAAGCATCTATTGTCTGTTGATTTTCTAACTAACCCGTGTTTTGTTTTTAATCTATCGTCGCGTCACTGCGAAAATGCCCGATTATGCTACTTCGACGCGCAAGCCTATTGAATCACTATTCTCAAACTGAAATGGTTCCGGTACCTTGACTCCACTGGCCTGTACTCGTAAGCTGAGCAGTCCTTGCAGTACCAACAACAAGGCTCCCCTGGGATGTACTCCATGTACTGCTGCATGCCACACTTGCTGCTACACACAGAGGTTGGGAACTCGGGCTCAGAGGATCTGAACTTCATCGCCTTGGTCTGAGGAGGAGTTTGGACAGGTTCTTAAGCACAGTGACCCTATTCAAACTAGATACAAATAAGATCAGAAGGCTTATGGTTGTGTGAACAACCTTGACATTATAGCTGAACACATCTTGTTCGTGATGACAGCAAAATAGAACACAGAGAAAACAAACACCATAAAAAACAAAGATAATGAAGAAGACACAAAATACAGAAATCAGTAAAAACAAAGAAATCAGTAAAAACAAAGAAAACAATAAAAACAAAGAAAGCATAAAAACAAAACAATAAAAAAAGGTTAAAAAAATAAAATCAATAGAAAATAAAAACATTTTTTTAAAAAGTAAATGTCATAAAAAGTATTGAAAAACATTGAAAACATAAAAAAAATAGAAAAGATAAAAACACAGATACCATAATTCATGGAGTACATGAAAATCATAAAATTCATTGTCAAAATTACTGAAGTTTATAAACTCAACATTAAGTACTCTCCAAGCTTCAGTTTCTCTTTCTTTTAACTGTATTATATGATACTCATATATTTTAAAAACTCAAATGCAACACTCTTAATAAGCATATTCAATTTGAGAAATAATGTAATAATAAAATGTATACAGCTGTAACAGAATTAGTTGAAACTCTCAAAATGTGTATAGATAAAATTGTTAAAAAGAAGAAAAATGTGTCTTTTGGTGCGCGCGTCGAAGTTGCCATAGAAATGTAAACAGGAAGTTGTTGCACCACGGCTTCTGGTAGCTTCGAATTTCTGAACTCTTTCTCTCCTAATTAACGATACCACCGTTGATTCGACCCCATTAAATCAAATTAATTTTTTTTAAATAAGTGGATTAGTGTTATTTAAAAATCAAAGCATTAATTCTCCTATAATTCTATACCAAAAGTAATGTTTTCTGATTACAAACAAAAATGTTATTGAAGTTTAATCCTAACAGGGTAGAGTGTACAAATGCGGAAAAATGAACAATTCGGAGGGAGCATGAAAAATAATCCCGGAGAGAAACAGATAAGAGAAGAGTTAATAATATAAGTGGCAAGATAAATCGTTTCCGTAGTAGAGCGTTGGATCAATTGTGATTTCTGAGTTTAGAAGAGCTAAACTAAATGAGACCAGCCCTAGATATAACCAGATCATTGAGTCAATAAGTTCCAAGCTTCATGTCAAGTCAAGTACTGGAAAAGGTTAAAAATAAAAAAGTCCCCTTTTCAGACCTTGCGATGTGAAAATGATTAATCTAAGACCAAGATCAGCGTATGATTTCTTGAAAAAAAAATAATTTCGAAATGAGAAGGTTTGCTTGTTCTTCGTCAATACTAAAATTCCCGACAAAGAATTGGGTCTTCAGATTCAACTCCTGAAAAAAGCAAGAAATTTTCAACAGACGACTCTTGCACTGAATATTTTTCAACGTTTCTATAACATACCAGGAGCCAGTTATAGAGATCGGGTCTCAAACATACCTGGAGCCAGTTACAGAGATCGGGTCTCCAACACACCAGGAGCCAGTTATAGAGATCGGGTCTCAAACATACCATGAGCCAGTTATAGAGATCGGGTCTCAAACATACCATGAGCCAGTTACAGAGATCGGGTCTCCAACATACCAGGAGCCAGTTACAGAGATCGGGTCTCAAACATACCAGGAGCCAGTTATAGAGATCGGGTCTCAAACATACCAGGAGCCAGTTATAGAGATCGGGTCTCAAACATACCTGGAGCCAGTTACAGAGATCGGGTCTCCAACATCCCAGGAGCCAGTTATAAAGATCGGGTCTCAAACATACCAGGAGCCAGTTATAGAGATCGGGTCTCAAACATACCAGGAGCCAGTTACAGAGATCGGGTCTCAAACATACCAGGAGCCCGTTACAGAGATCGGGTCTCCAACATACCAGGAGCCAGTTATAGAGATCGGGTCTCAAACATACCAGGAGCCAGTTATAGAGATCGGGTCTCAAACAAAGAAATCCAATGCCGAACTTGGAGTCAAGCCCTTAGTAAGGTTGTGACAGAGCGTCGCATGAGGTTCGCGGGTCCTGTTCTCCGACAAAATGAATTGCGCATGTCAAGAATTTGAGGCCCATACGAGGAAAGCGCAAACAGGGACGTCCTCGTATTACATGGCGACACACTATTTATGGAGGACCTCAGAACAGTGGACGCCAGGTGGGAAGAGGCTTCAGACATCGCCAGTGACAGATCTTTGTGGAGACAGTTTGCCGCCCAATGCGCCGATGGGCGCTGGAGGACCTAAGTTTAAGTCAAAGATGCCAAAAGTTTTTTGTTTTTTTACCTGGAGGATAATGTAATAGAAACGGAAGAGTACGAGTCTAAAAATAACAAATGTACAACTCGGAAAGAGTAGGGCATAGTTTGAATTTGAAGCAAACTTGTAAAGATGGTCACAGATAATAACACATCGAAGTATTGAACGTAGCTTGTGATATACAGATAGATCTTTGTAAAAAAAACAAAAAACAGACAGACTAACTTTACAAAAAAAAAAAAGGATAACTTTTTACAAATATGTGTGAAAGAAAATTGTCTCTTGAGGATCCTGACTTAAAAATGTTTTTTTTAATTTTAAAACTATGATTATAACATTCATCTCTTGCAGTCTTTACTTCTGTTCTATTTTGCAATGAATTATTTAATTTTGTCACACACAAATGTCAAAAGTACAAAAGAGAAAAAAATCAAGATAAATGAATAACTGAAAATTGTTTTCTGGTTAACTTCGAGAGTAAACTTACAAAAGTGTACCATAAGAGATTATTTGTTGGTAGCAAAAGTATTGTTGAATAACTTTAATAGCTCTTTACTGCAACTCAATACGTCCAGGAGTTGTGTCCCTTGTCTCAATGGCTAAGCCCTGGGATTAGTCGGCGTTGTAATGATCTACATTTGACTTAATCGCTACCATCGAATCTATTTCCCTTGTGTCCGAATAGAGTCTGAATAGACTCACTCAGTGGTTACCATCCAGCTCTCAAGACCATTATACTTGGTGAGTAATGCTTTTGAAAAAAGAAGCTCGAAGGAATGTTATTGTGAGCATTCTTTTGGTCTAGTCTTTACCCAAGTGAATAGTACATGGCGGTGTCATTGAATGTGTCCAGAGTGGACTTGTTTCACTAGAGATGACTTAATTTAGTTGCGATAACTTATTTCCCTAGAGTTATTTCACTAACGATGACTTCTTTCACTAGTGTAGACTTATTTTAATAGATATGACTTAATGCAAATAGAGATGACTTATTTTACTAGAGTTGACTTTACTTGCAATAACTTATTCCCAAGAGGTATTTCACTAATGATGACTTCTTTCACTAGTGTAGACTTGTTTCACTAGAGATGACTTAATTAACTTGAGATAACTTATTTCCCTGGAGTTAATGAATACAAAAAGAGATGACTTCATTTACTGGAGATAAATCAAGACTTATTTCACTATGGATGATTTATTGTAAATCTAGATGATTTATTACACTAGAGATAGCATGTTTCAATGGAAATGACTTCTTTTGCTTGGGTGGAATAGTTTTTCACTATAGTTGACTTATTTAACTAGTGTTCACTTATTTCACTAGAGTTTGACTTATTTCATTAGAGATGACTCATTGTGACTAGATTGGAACTTAAAGACTGTACATGGACCGTTGATTGTTAGCGCAAAGTAACGCTAGTGTTGTGCTAATCTTTGAATTGAATGCTGTTGCTGGCCAATAATTCAGTAGTGTTGAATTAATACTGAACAATACTTTTGCTACCAACTAATAATCTCTTATGGTACACTTTTGTAAGTTTACTCTCGAAGTTAACCGGAAACGTTAACCCTGGTCAAGGCCACATTTTTATATGCTTGCGAGTCGTGGACACAGAGCTAGAGAGGAGGATCCTAGCAATGGAATTGAGATGCTACAGAGGGATTCTAGGTATCACATTCAAAGACCGCATCACAAACCAAGAAATCAGAGACAGGGTTTACTGCAGCGATCGGAGCCCATGACGACCTGCTTACTATTGTAAAAAAGACGAAAGCTTAAAACCTTTGGCCACATTACAAGATCTACAGGGCTCGCAAAGACCTTCCTTCAGGGAACAGTGTCAGGAAAGAATAAGAGGCAGACAGAAAAAGCGATGGGAGGACAACATTAAGGAATGGACGGGCCTGCCATTGAGAGAGGTTCTAAACAAGGCAAAAAAAAAATGGAGAAAGACGGTCGACAAATTTTGCGCGGTGCCCCAACGGTCCAACAGACTAAGGGATAGGTAAAGGTAAAGACATAATACTTCGGGTATACAATAGATGTATCGAAATTCGAAATTCACACGGACGTATTGAAAAAAAGGTGCATACGTGCAATTATGTAACTGACAGTTCTTGTCTCCCGTTTTTTTTTAAAACTAAATTTTAAAAGATATATATTCAATTCAGAAAAGGGAGTGCAGTTACATTACTTTCTATACTTATCTCCCCTGATTATTTAAGGTTGGCTACAAGGATTTATTCACTACTGTCTCAGGTGGTCATGACAGGGAATAATTGTCATTGTTTTTAGCAACAGATGGCGAAATGATATAGATAGTGTACAACTTTCTTTACGGTGCCATGAAATTGTGTGGCCTGATGAAATCCTACAATAGACAGGATTAGGCTGAGTAAAATACAGTTATTAATTAATATATAGTTTTTTGCTTCTCAATTCTTAAAAAAATATATGGTAGACTCTTATGAAATTTTATCTAAAAAATCAAAGCTTATGTTAAGCGTACTTGTAACAACTACTTTGGATCAGTCATGTAATTGAATTTGTAATAGATCTAAACAAACAATAAAATAGCAGGCTCAAGCCTTCTAATGTTTCCCAAGGCAACACGGTAACCTCCTGCTAGTGGAGAGCTTATGAACATGGAAGATTGTTTAGTTATCTATTGTTTCTATACTCTCGGTCCTATTTTTAGGATTTTCATCACTAAGACTCAGACGATGACCTTGTAAAGGGGACTAATTTAGCTTATACCACCACCTCAGTCAAGCACAATTTCTTTCCGTTGTTTGAAATACCAAATAAAATCGTTTATTATCCATTGTTAATTACCTAATTGTTTTTTTTTTCATTGGTTCTTGCGTTGTCGTGTAAAAGAAATAATTGTGCCAAATTTCAGCTTGATCCGAATTGGATGTGGGAGAAATCACGTGTACAAACGTTTTACCAGACAAACAGACGGACAGACAGACTTGATATAAGCTTTACAGAAAAAGATGGAAGATTATTAGAATGAACATTCATTGCTATGCCTACTCCCTCACATCAATAGGAGGTCCCTTTCCATTTTCTTACCAGATCGTTTACAAGTTTGACTTTTGTAGAGAAATTTCTTGACTTACTATATTAAGATGGGCGTCTCTATAAAATCCAACAGTGGCCCATTCATAGTCTCCCTTCTCCGTCTTCCGGAAGTTCAATATACGATACAGAGAAGGTCCATCTCCCGTCTGCCCGAATTGAAATTCTTGACCAGATAAACCTGTGAAACAAAAACAATTAGAAACATTTAGCTTTATATTATCTTATAAAATACAGGCGTTACTTTGAAAAAGAAGATGAATACGTCCGAGGAGTTATGCATCTAGTCATGCATGTTAACCAGTGACTTAAATTCTGCCAAGTCACTGGTTTTCCTGGCTGACTCAGGCAACCCATTCCATGCTCTGATAGCACTAGGGAAGAAGGAGTATTTGTACAAATTTGTCCTAGCGTATGGAACGAGGAGTGTGTCTTTATCTTTGTGTCTTTCAGAGTATTTTATTAAATTTTGTTTTTTGTATTTGTTTTTTTATTTTATCCGAATGTGTGTCCTATACGTCATGCCGGTGAGACGAGATAGCGAGAGAGAGTGTTTTATGTATAATTGCTACTTTACTTTTGAGTCTTCTATCCTGAAGGCTTTCTAAAGGGATTTTACTAAAGGTGTTTCTCTAGGCAAATGTGAATATTCGTTTGTTTTGAATCTCACTGCTCTATTTTGTGTTGTTTTAACAAGGAATGCAATTTAAAATGCCAAAATATTTTTGAGTATTTAGTAATAATGGCCAGATATGTTAGGTCAACTCCTAATAGTCTGTCTCTAGACTTGTGACAGGTTGGGGAAAGTGACGTGTGTTTGGCACGTTTAATGTCTAGGGGATGATTATTTTTAAAGCTATCACACACCAACCGTCAGCATATAAATCGGGAGCAGGCATGAAACGAGACAAGCAATGAAAGAAAGATACAAAGTTAAAAATGAAGAATATTTATTTACATAAATATTTACATAGAAGAATAAAAAGGGGAGGGTTTGCATCTATCTCTAAGCAGATTTGATTTTGGGCACACCGGCACAATTTAGGCCATGTCGTTATCTCTAAGAAATAATGTATTTAATCATCACTCTTGCACTTAATAAGAGAGTATGTCACTTTGTCTTCTGAACTTAGCTGGTTGTCCTGTTGATGTCGCAGCTGGCTGTGATCCTGGCTTGAGGTTCTGCAGCTGGAGGTGACGCTCTAGCGGGTAGAGGGACGCCGGTGATACAGTTCTTGTGGAGTCTCAATCCAAAGTTCTGTTATCTGTAGTGAGCACAGTAGGGCGGGTGGCCGGCTACCGTGGGCACAAGGTTACTGCGGCAGAGCTGATCTGCCGTGGGCAGCGTAGTTGACAGGATAAGTCCAGTGAGTTGCAGAAGTTTTGGCGTAGCAATGACGTCTCGCACAGATCTGGGTCTATAGGGAAGTAGCACCTAATAAGTTGACAGGTGGGCAGTCGAATAGGCGGGCAAGTAGATCCGATAGCGCCAAGTAGTAGAGTAGAGTAGATCCACGTAGACAGTAGAGGATACTCAATAGCAAGTGGGCAAGTGATCCGATAAATAGGCAGATAATGCCAAATAAATAGGCAGGTAAATAGGTAATAGTTGACTAGGCAGACAATGCCAAATAAATAGGCAGGTAAATGATCCAAATAAATAGGCAGGTGAGTGATCCGATAAATAGCCAATAGGCAGACACCTGAGGGAGGCTGCGGATAAATAAAGACAAGTTAGGACATGTCTCTAATGCATCTTATCGATACCCTCGACTGAGGTGCATTCGTCAGATTGGTAAAATTGCTTTTGAGTACAAAGGGGAGATGGTGATAAATGGGATTTGGAAAACAGATGGCTGATAGTAGCAATATAAAAATGTACATAAAAGGGGAAATAATAATCTCAAATAATCGACACAAGTTGGAAAGAGAAAAGGGGGGGGGGGGCGGAATGGGCGGTGGTCAGCGACCATGACGGTTTGTTTACACATGGCCGTCTCCGAGAACAATGGAGTGCGCTTGAAAGGAGAGTGTCCGTTCAAGGGGCGCAACTCTCGTTAGAGTAAAATGAGTAAAGGGAAGATAATTCATAAATCTTTTCTAAGCGCAGTATTAGTGCGCTGGTAAAATTATCAAGGTGGTCAGCCGAGATAAAGGAAATAAAATCAGATGTACAAATATATACATGGTTGCATCAACGATCAAATGAGCAACGTAGCATTAATAAATTAATACAATACATAAATAAATACATATGTCGTGTTTATGTTTTCCACTTACGACAGTGAGAAATTAAATGTAAATGAAATAATAAAATACACATGATAATATCCAGTGAGAAATATACAAACAGAGTAATTAAGATGGAATTTGTGATGTAGTTCGGCTTACCACCAGGTATTCCTCTAAGAGTAAGAATAAATGAAGTAGTCCAGACTCGATTGACAGCGATAGAGAAATGAGAGGGTATGGCTTGATTTAATTTGCCTTATAAAGGCCGGGAGTGAATTTGACTCGAGGTGGGAGTCGCACCTTGGGAAGGTCAATAGGCGTGTTGGTCCGAGTGATCTCCTAGATCAAAAAGAGACGTGGGAGAAGGTGGGGGGGGGGGGATCGTGACTCCAACTGCGCCCGCCAGACATCCGGCCGGTAAGATCAAAGAGACTGTGTTTATCTTTACCCCGGTCAAGGGAAGATAAATGAAAGGACGCCAAGGAGGTGGACCAAGTCTAGCCTGAAGAGGCAAAGGTGGGACGGGTGGAGAATTTGGGGATAGAGTGGAGAAATAATTAAAATAAAATAAATAAATAATAGTAAATAATAATTAATGCTATGATAAAATAGAGTGACTCTGACAGCAAGCGTTTGACTTGTCACAAGAGTAAACTGATGTTTTATGATTTTATAATTACCTAATTTTTTTTTTCATTGGTTCTTACGTTGTCATGTAAAAGAAATAATTGTGCCAAATTTCAGCTTGATCCGAATTGGATGTGGGAGAAATCGCGTGTAGAAACGTTTTACCAGACAGACAGACGGACAGACAGACTGAGTAAACTGTTGTTTTATGAGTGTGTGTGTGCGTCCCTCTTGTACACATGACTGAATGTGAAGACAGCTTTTTAGTGACGTAGCATAGGATTGGGGGTCAAGGGGAATGGGCTCTTTAGAAACCCCTGCATTTTGACATTCGACATCATTATATGAGATACTTAATAAATATATAATATATAAGAGTCTAATGCGTCGAATACATGCAGCACAGTCGCTAACTTACATAACAACATGTGCAACATCACATTGGCTTAATATTTAATTTTAAAAAAATCAGACACTCATTCAGGGGACCCTTTAAGAAGGGGCCCGGGGAGGACTTTTAAATATGGACACCCCGCTTCCCCAGCTATGCTACTGGTAGTCTCTTTATGTGGGTTATTGTCAGTGGATTTGTTAGCCAACCTTCACAAACAAGACACTATATTAATATGAGTGTCTCTATAAAATCCAACAGTGGCCCATTCATAGTCTCCCTTCAATATACGATACAGAGAAGGTCCATCTCCCGTCTGCCCGAATCGACATTGTTGACTACACCCTTTATTACACCATCTATAGTCAGACACAATTAATCTCCGTCTTCCGGAAGTTCAATATACGATACAGAGAAGGTCCATCTCCCGTCTGCCCGAATTGAAATTCTTGACCACACCCTTTATTACACCATCAGACACAATTAAATATCAATAGTCGAATTGAAATGTTTAATAAAGGTTAACAATTTAAAAAACAAAATATAATGAATCCTAAAATATACACGATTGTTTAAAGGGGAAGAACGCCGAACTTACAACTATATATTTCAAAAGCTCAAGATGTCTTTTCCCTTTTTCTATATCATCAAAACTAATTAATTGCCAATAATTGGTTGACAATTGGTTGGCTAATTTTAAATAATGGTTTAAAGTTTCAACGTGGCTCAAGAATGCGTGTTGAAACATTTGGCCAGACAGATTTTGTCAAAATGGACTTCAGGCTGTAGCCTACATTCTATGTGGATAACTTGAGGGAAAGGGGGGGGGGGTATCTGGGAGAAGTGCTGCCTTTACGAAGTCAGTAAACACAGCTCGGTTTACGGCGGGATTCAAACTCGTGCCATGTTAATAGATAGCCAAACGGGTCATGCCACTCAGCCCCATAATTTCTTTTGTAATTTTCAACACTAATTTTTGTGTGTGCATATGTAAGACAGGAAATAGATAATGCGAAGACGGGACCTGCTATTTCAAGGAGGTTGATTTGATTTCGCGATTAGATTCTAGCCGTCTCATTATCAAGGTCACAGTTTTTATTAGCTTTGAGTAGGACACAAGTGGATCGCGTTGACCTGAAACAAGGGAAGTAATGTACAGCTCTTGTTTTGTTGATGTGGCTTGAGATACAAATTGGACAAGTTCGACATTTTAACTGAAAATTCAGAAAAAAAAAATGTATGTATATTCAACTTTTGTAGCTTTGATTCTCTGAAGACAAACTTTTCCTTGGATATTTTTCCTTGGAGTTCCTTTTCTAAAATATTGTTAACATATAAGTACACTGTATTAATGATAACATGCATACTGCAAATCAGCATACCATATATATCACAAATCTGTTGCATCATGAATTGGTGTATGCGTATCCAGAATTACAAATGTACTATTATGAAATATAATGCTATTTTTTTAAAAAACTGTAAGAGTCTGAGCTTCATCAACGATGTAGTTGCCGGGAGTGGTCATGGAAATAAACACTCCACTACCTACAAAGGCTACCTATGGCTTATGACTTAATAGCCTCTAACAACCAGTCCGACCGAGACTATACCTTATAGAAAAATTTCGAGTTTCAATTAAGATCTAGGTGTAAGTCTAATTCAAATTTAGACTACACATGCCTACAGTGCAGATTGAATTAGCCATCCGGAGTTACGTCACATCCGTATCCAGCAACACCCAACAAATGTTAAAAGTAGAGACAGCCGAGTTTCGTGGTTACACAGACACTTCAGATAATCACAACCTACTTTGATATCTCTCCTATTTATATGTAAAACACTTCATCAGGTTTGAAGACATGAAGTGCCATGATCACTGGACAAAGCGGCTGACAGTGGGCGCTAAGATTGAGCGAGTGTGCCAGCCGGGAGCGAAGAGATTTCAACTCGGTTTGATTACAACAAAAAGAATGAAAGATGCGTGTGATTTACGAGCTCTTGTTTGCGCATCATGAATAATTTTCCGTCCTGACTGCTCACCCCTGATGGATGCACAACAGGAGGCAGGGGGGAAATCTATTGGCCAGGCATCAATTAGCGTCAGGGCTATATTGCTTTAGTCTGCATGCAATCAACCAAAATGTGGACATGTGTAGACGCACACATATATCTAGATATACATGCACCAAACAAGCATTGATCACAATCGTTGAGACACACACATACATTGTCTAAGGGGAGTTAATTGAACGTGAAAAGGTCTACGCCTTGCACGAGTTATTACGGTACTGCTGGTTCATTTCGATCATAGTAATTACAGGCCTTACAGACAGACGATATTTTGTAAACAGAGGATTTCTTTAACTCTTTCTCTCCTAATTGACAATGCCAACATTAATTAGACTCCTCTTAAACTAAATTGGTTTTGGGATTTTTAAACGTTTTGTGTTATATAAAAAGAACATTCTCCTAGAATTCAATACCAAATATAACATTTTCTGATTACAAACAACAAAGTTATTGAAGTTTAACCCTAACAGGATAGTGAAATGCAAATGAGGAAAAAACTAATAATTCTATCGGAACGAGAAAAATAATTACGGAGAGAAAGAGTTAAACCATTTTCCTTTAATGCAGGCTGAGATTTGTTTCTATTTGAAGTAAATCGACATTGTTGTACTCTGTAACTTTAAATATAACTTCTGGTTATCGTAGTGTTACAACTACTTATAACCTTTCTAACCGTCCAGGGCCAGATATATGCAGTACAGGCCCTGTGCAGGATTTCTATGGAAGCCCTTATTCTCTTTCTAAAGTTAATATTTACCAAAAGAAATAGAGTGCTTATGGATTTATTCCCATTGTTATTTTTCCTTATATTTAATATGCATCTTTTGTTAAGAACTAATATTTACTTTTTCCTTAGTGCTATTAAAGCATAGAATGGATTGCCTGAGTCAGCCAGGAAAACCAATGACTTGGCAGAATTTAGGTCATTGGTTAAAATGCAAGGCTAGATTGACCTAGAAACACGCACAGGACGTAATCATCTTCAAATACAAAAACAAAACCTAAGGTAAGAAGGCAGAGCTCCTTATAAAAGAGAAGTCCTAAGCATCAATACATCTGCATTATCGTATATCTCGCCCGAGAGTGTTTAATTTAGCCCAAAGTGATGTCATTATCCTCTGTCACCAGGTGGCAGGGTCAATGTTGAAGCCTCTTGGTGATGCTCTTAGGATGTGCCTGAGGGGTCCACAGAGTGCGTAAAGAAGTATTTTTTGAATGAAAGACATCCATTCTTCTGACCTGGCCTGCACCTCGTGGTTAAAACTGCATCAGGAGTGTGGATGATCTGTAGGCTAGATGTGTGCTTGAATCGACACCAAATAGTCAGAGAAGGCCCGAACACTGACCTGCAACGTCAGAGCATGTGAGCGATGCCTACCTTTAGCTCGTTGCCATGTTACAGGTCTGTACGACGCGGCTACAAGCTCATAGTTTCTAATGTGCACTCCACTGTCAAAAGGTTGCGACGACGAAGGATATAATTGTCTGATGCTTTACAAATATTGGTTACGCTTCAATACATTTTACAGTTTAAAAGTTTGTATTTATTCTGGTGAAGACTAGGAGTTTTAATTACGCGATCTTGAGGGCGACTCCCATCTTTAATGGGTACCTGATATTAGTTGCGGAAACTTAAAGGCAGTATGTCGTTTGCTAGCCTACATGACACCCTCGTTCACCGTGGGTAACAGAACAGAATGACCTTTACATCATCTGCCCTATCCATCGTGCTAAATTATAAATATTTTTGCCCTGTGACATTTTGCGTTCGGAGTAGTCTCCCTTTGCAACTTCTCGTTACACTAAAAGAGTCCAACCCTTGAAACATATCCAAGATCTTCTGGTGAGCTCACCATCTCCAGGACCCTCCCTTTAAACATGCCCTCCAAGTATTCTGTGCTACACTCCCCCCCCCCCCCTCCAACTGCTGTAGTCAATTACAAATCGCTAACCGTGATTTTTAATGTTAAAACTATAAATATACTATAAATAGCAACTTGACCAACGCTAAGTAAACATCTCCTCAGCCCTGAGTCTCTGACCCACTCTCTGATTTGTCCAGTCTAAAAACTGATGACGTATTGACCATTCACGGTCAGAACACTGAGTTTCATTAATGTAATGGCCTTCACTGACCACATTGCGTCACAGAGGGACCTCAGAAGAAATGAAGCAGTTTGTTTTTGGAGGAGGGCATAAATAAAGTGGAAGTAGGACATCCACATTTACAGCTTCAGGTATTGATGTCCAGAGTCTAGACGATACCATTACATTAATATACAGATTTCTTAAATGGTGATTTTTGCGCTGTGTACATACATATATGTAAATCCTAAGATATTTAGAATTGAGGGTAATTTTGCACTAAATAAAGTGCATTGACAATTCATGCTTAGGGAATGTATTAAAAGAATGATACATTATGTTGAATATAGAAACCAAATTGTTATACTGTCTCTTGTTCATTGTCTTTGTTATAACGTTTTAATGTTTGGTCCATGTTCTCCTATGTAGAAAGGACACTAAAGTCGATGTTGACTAAGGAGCTTAAAAATCAACGGAAAGGTCAAGGTTACCTGTGAATTTGACGTTATGAAGATGTGTCTTGATGTATTCCCCGCTCATCTTAGTCAGCATGGCGTCACAGACTCCACGAGTTGACCCGCACAACTTTTGGTGGATCTCCTGGGAATGAGAAGTAGCTTTAAAAAACCTTATTTAAACGATATCAGGTGACAAAGATAAATAGAATAGATTGACTTCAATCCATCCTTCGCAGAAAAAAATATGTTTATTCAATAATAACAATATACTGCAACTTCTTGGTTTTTAGATAAAGATATTCCAATTTGAAACATAACTACATCCGCATTACAGTGGTATTACAGGTCCTCTAGAATACAACTTCACTACTAAAATACGACCGTGTCACAGCCGGTACCAATAAGCTTCAATAATATGTATCCAGCTCTAAGTACAGAAAACGACTAAAATACATGTACTGTCTCTACTGACTTCAAGTGACTACCCTCAATTGAACTAAAGTTACTATGACTAAAAATCGATTTAGTCAATCTTACTTTCTCTTTCTATGTCCCAGGTTTCTCGTGTCCTTTCACCGTCTTGACCCCGGGGAACATATAACAGGCAACGTCAAGCGAGACTGTGACACCTTGATATGACCATCGACGAACCTACATCTAACATCTGGCTTGTGAAAACTGGTCAGCTGTAGCCTAGCTGTGTTTTACTTCTGGCTTCTCTTTGTATTTTAAGAAGTGTTATAGATTTAAACTTTTATTATCAAAAGACCTTAGAGAAAAAACACTTATCGTACATTGCACTTTCTATAATGCTTCTACATGTCTCAACTTCTGGCCAACTTTTAACAAGACTGATGCTCTTTCTGTCTAAAGAAACAATAAATGTGTTTAAGAAAACTGCAGTGCCAGCTTTCCTCTTTGGGAAACACTCAAGGGATTTAGATCAAGGAATCATTAGCTGCTTATGTTTGACGATTGACTTTCTAAATGCGGTACAAACCAATTGTTTGCAATCAATGGGGCAGCAGCTCAGTTTGCAGGTGCAGTCAGGATTCTCTTAAATCAGTGTTTCCCAAACCCTAAGTGCTCATTAAGGCCTGAATAGGTGTTCCAATGAATTACTGGAATAAGTAACAGGTAGGCCACTATTTGAATTAATCGTTCTAAAAAAAAAAGGAAATAGTTCCGCTAAATACTTAGAAAGTATTGGATGGCTGCCTGGTCGTGCGGTTTGCGCGCTGGACTGTCGTTCAGATTTATCGAAGGTCTTGGGTTCAAACCCTGCCCGCTCCCATCCTCCGTCGTCCTGCGGGAGGTTTGGACTAGGAAGTAATTATCTTCAACTTTGAAGGAACATCCGAAACATGTAAAACATTTTACAAACAAAGTGTAAGAAACACTACCATAGATAGAGCAACAAATAAGGGACTCCAGTCTTGATTTTTCCTCGAGATATAGAGTGTGCGAATGTTTGAAATCCCCCTACTAGTCTGACGGTCTTCAGCTGCCCGAAGCTCCCGATTTTTAAGGCGACTTAACCCTTATCAGTAGGAGCAGTTTTTCCTAGTCTGTGTCTAAGGCACATGAACAGGCTAAGGGCTGGTTTTGATTAACAAATGCAATTTGAGATCACAAAATGTCTAAAATTTAGGAATCATTTAAAATTATATTGATAAGAAGTAATCTGTGAGATATATAACAAGTAATTGATGCGATACATGACACTATTTAATGTGATATATCAGAAACTCAGCATATACATTATTATTTTTATTATAGCTTTTATATAGCGCTACTTTCATGCTTATAGCATTCATACATATGAATGAATCGTTAACTGGAATAAAAGGAAACCAATACTTTTGGATACCAACCTTAAACGCGTAAGAAAACGCCATGATGGAATCAGAAACAAACTGAAGCTGAGCTTCCATCATGAAATTCCCAGGTGTGATCCTTTCATCTCCTGTGCACGTGCGGTTGTGATGGTTATAGGGCGTCTGGGGGGTGCCGTTGTACCGGCAGTTGAAGTGATCCTGAAGATAGAAAAAGATAAACTCAGGTTAATTCTCTGAGATAAAGGCCAAGTTTGAATCCAACAGCACATCCTTATTTTTATGATGTCACGCAAGGGAGATCATTAGCTTTAGTTCAGCTCCATACGATCAATTTTAAATTGTGAAGAAAATACAGCTGGATAACGTCGCCGTTATTTCTTAAGCGCTGTATTCGTCACTAATCTTCGGACTCAAAGACAAGCCTTATATATAGATAGATAGAGAGAAACAGTGAATATCTTTCAGTTACTGAAATATAGAAAACATTGCATACATTACCTGTGAAGAAACAAGTTCCTTTAATTGTGAAGTGCCTTTAATTGTAAAGAATTTACTAATAACCAATGTACAAGGCTAACATTTATATACAAGCAACTCCACTAGATGGTTTCTTCTCCTCCTTCTGTGGCATTTTACGTCTCGAGAAGACGATCTTTTCCCTTTGCAACTTCTTGTGTGACTAAAGAGGCCAATCCTTGATACACAGCTGCAATCGCAGGTTGGGCATATATAATTACCTGGCGCCGTTGCATTTTCCCCCCTTCTTTCTACGTCTGTTGTGTATGACATTTGCAATCTTTGACCCTTCCTTTATGCTCTCTCTCCATGAGGATCTTTCCAGTGCCACCTCTTCCCAGTTGCCAGTGTCGATTTTGAAGAGCTTCATGTCGCGTTTGCATACATCCGTATAACGTAAAAGTGGGCGACCTCCTTGTTTACAACATTACCCATATCAATTTCTAACAAAAAGTTTACGGGCGTAAATATGTAAATAAAAAAAATCAAAAGGTCATGTGTAACCGAACCTCTGAATCCTTCTATGTACATATGAGGTATTATAGTTCCTATGGTGCATATTATAATATTATGTTACGCTCGTCTAGTATTTATAGTGAATATTTGTAAAAATGGGATAGTTTTTCTTGCATAGTGCATTAAAAAAATAAAAGCTTTGCTTTCAGAAAAAGTAGCATTTCCATCAGAACTTTGAAAGATCTAAAATAGTATGATGTCGGACTTGCAATATCCTTTCTATTTTTTTTGCGGTCTACAATGGACAGGCAGATCGCGTAAAACTAAAACGGTTAATCCGATTTCTTGGTCGCTAAAAAAGGGTTCAGCAAAGATGAAGGCTCTGCCAGGGTGTGTCACTGTGTGCTAAAAAGCTTAATCAGGGGCGCCAGGTTCTGAATGTGGTACATGAAGATGGGGAAAATATTATTCATCATAACAGCTAACATCATAACAGCTTATATCAACTCTGTCTGTCTGGTAAAAAGTTTGGACACGTCATTTCTCAGACACCTAATCTCGGATCAAGCTGAAATTTTTGCACATTTATTTCTTTTACCTGACAACACAAGAATCAATTAAAAAAAAAACGTAACCAATTAGTTAATGAACTATTGGTAATTAATTATTTTGTTTGGTATCTCAAACAAGCGAAATAAATTATTTATACTTGAGTGAAGAGGTGGTATACGCTTAATTAGTCCTCTTTATAGGTCGCCGCTTGAAAGTAAGCAGCTCACTAACGGAGTGGCTAGTATGTCGGCTTGAGCCATGAGTTCGATTTTTTACATATTTTTTTTTATAATTGCTTTTACAAAGCGATTAAGGTTAAAATCAGCCAGATATCCATTTCTCCTCCACCCTTTCCCCATTGCCCCAACTGGTCCAAGTAAGCCAGAGGTTCTCAACCTGTGGGTCGCGACCCCCTTAGGGGTCGATTGACGATTTGCCAGGGGTCGCCTAAGACCATCAAAAATAAGGATTGTTATTGTCTATTCTTCTATTGCTGTGTGTGTCTATGGGGGGAGGGGGTCCGCGGCAGAGTGGGAGATTGTAAAAAGGGGTCGCCGAGCTTAAAAGGTTGAGAACCGCTGAATTATTGGTAAGCGAAAGGATTATAGCGTATAGAAAACGTTAAAAGCATGACCTAGTGCTCTAGAAAACGATTGGTCAAAATTATTTCTAATGGTTCAGATTTAGTGTTCTTGGTCTAGATCTATTACAAATTTAATTAACTGACTGTTACAAAGTAATGGATATCGTTACACTTCGCATAAGTATTTTTTAAAAATTTTATGTTTTTCACGTTTTTACAAAGCTTATATCGACTCACTCCGTCTGTCTGGTACAATTTTTGTGCAATTTATTTCTCTCACTTCTCATTCTCGGATAAAGTAAAAAAACAACTTTTTAAAAAAAATATAGCGCAACTTTCATGCTCATAACATGCTCAGAGCGTTACGTTCGATATCTCATTTGTGGAGCAGGGGGGAGGCGGGGTATCTGGGAGAAAGTCTTGCTGCCTTTAGGAGCTGAGTAAGCACAACTCTGCTCGAGCCGGGTGTCAAACTCAAGTCCCATTCATAGGTAGCCAAGCCAAGCCAAGTTCAAGACGTACTTAGCCTATCGGGCACACATCCCACTTTGCACAATTCTTCAAGGTCCCTAACGAAACATGAATCAATCATAATTGATCTCATTAAATAGTGGCTATTGATTAATTTTGTTTGATTTAGTAAAGGGGAAATAAATCTTACAGTTTTAAGATATACGGCTGCAAATGTACAGTTCTTTCCTTTTATAGACTTTGTTGCTGTTTTTTTTTTTTTTTTATTTTTTTTTTTACGTTTTTTAAGAATATTTTGCTTTTTTTAGCCTCAAATTACGTACGAATAGAATTAAATGTAAATGACTGGAAAAAAAAAGAGATTTCCTAACCTATCCTTTACTCGAAGCGTCTCACAAAACAATAATTTAAAAAAAATATATATTAAAAAACATAATACATGGTAATTATATATCTGTGTCATTTTAAGTCTCGAGAGACGCTCTTTTCCCTTTGCAACTTCTTGTGTGACTAAAGAGGCCAATCCTTGATACACAGCTGCGATCGCAGGTTGGGCATATATAATTACTAGGCGCCGTTGCATCTTCGCCCTTCTTTCTGCTTCTGTTGTGTATGACATCTGCAATCCATGCCCCTTCCTTTATGCTCATGGTAATTACTTTTTTTTTTATTTAAACAAAGCAAAATCGTTTCCGGACCATAAAATGATACATTCCCCCCAAAAAATTGAATTCTCTTGTCCGGTTGAAAATTAGTTGTAATCTCGATTTAAGATTCTTCTAGAATCTAGATTATTCTAGATCATCCAGTTTAATCAAGTTGTAAATAAAAAAAAATATCTAGCGAAAAATTAATTATTTCCTTCTGTGGAACATCCAAACATCATCGACAAGATTCATAACTTGACGTGGAAATGATAGATAAATAAATAATACACCTAATTATGTTCCGGTTGCATCTATAATGTTATTGTTACAGTAGCTACGCTGACATTGTCAATTGTAGTCAAACTGAATTTCAATATGATTGGATCAATAAACATTATCTTATCTTATCCTATTACTTCAAAAGAAGATGATTACGTCCTACGCGTGTTCCTAGGTCAATTTAGTCATGCATGTTAATCAATGACTTAAAGTCTGCCAAGTCACTGGGTTTCCTGGCAAGCTCAGGCAACCCATTCCATGCCCTAATAGCACTAGGGAAGAAGGGGCATTTGTATAAATTTGTCCTAGCATATGGGATATGCCCTTATCTTTGTGTCTTTCTGAGTACTATATTAGGTTTTGTTTTTGTATTTGATGATTATGTATATACGTTCTCAAATATGTTCTCTTATAATCTACATAAGGGGAGAGAAGCAAAAGGGAAACATAACTCTTGTTATACGTGTCAAAGGTTATAAACGAAATCCCTTGTTCTAAATATAGGACCTTTATCATCATTTAAACATTTACCTCAACGAACATCAATTATGTTAATTAAAACTTATAATTAGGTGTATTATAGTTATTGGGTTGCGTGGTGGCTGAGTGGTTAAGCGCTTAGCATCCGAACCTGGGGTCCTGTGTTCGAATCTCGGTGAAGACTGGGATTTTTTAAATTTTAGGATTTTTAGGGCGTTCCCAAGTCCACTGAGCTCTAAATGGTACCCTGACTTTAATTGGAGAAAGTAAAGGAAGTTGGTCGATGTGCTGGCCACATCACACCCAGCTCGTTAACCGTTTTTCAAAGAAACCGATGGCCATCATCTGCCTTATAGATCGCACTGTCTAAAATGGGAACTTTTCTTTACTTTTATTATAATTATTGGTTATTGAGACAACATCTCGTGCTATCTCCACCACAAATCTAGTAATTTGCTTTTTTTTTCAGCACTGATTTCCAATCCAACATTTCTAGCAGCAGCTTCCAGTTTTAAAGGAAGATCTTGTACCTGGTCTGAAAGTTCTCCTATGAGGTCTATACCATCAGAACACTGCTGAGTATCACATACCAGGAAAAGAAATCAAATGAGCTTTTACTATTACACTACTTAATATTGTGAAGAGACAAAAGCTGAGCTGATTTGGTCAAGACTTGACCCACTATCAAAAGTCATTCTTCAAGGTACAGTGGAGGGAGCACGAAGAAAGGGTCGCCCAAAGAATAGCTGGACGGACAACTTGATGGAATGGACTGGACTCTCGCCATTCTGTTAAGGTGCTGCCCGCAAAGAGTGAATGGATTTGGTTAAAGAACTGTTCCTGTACCCCAACGAGGACAGTCAAGGAACAGGTCAGATTATAATCAGACCACATCGTCATGAACACATAGTCTGCGCTAAAAAGTAGATTGTGCTACGCCTATGCTTTGTAGCGTGTGAAGGAGAGACTTATACTATGAATTCATATTTCTTAATAGGTTACCAAGGAAGCACATGAAATTTTGTTTAGTGAATAGAATTATTGTGTTAAGCGCTTCCTGCGATGATGAGTAATGGAACTATAAACAAACTCAAAGGAGGTAAAGTCGAACTCAACATCAACACCGACGCAAGGGCAACAATCGATAAAATGGAGTCGACGTTGGTGTTGAAACAACAAAGTACGTTTAATACTCAATAAGGGAACCGGCGGATGTCCTCTTCTTATTCCTACTGTAAACGAGAAAGTGTCCTGATTCTAGCGCCTCTTAGAGCGTTCTTACTTTTTAAAGATCTATCACCCCATTCGTCTCTAAGTAAAACTTTCCCCCTATTCCCGAAACAAATAACTAAATCCTAATCATGTCATAACAATTGTTAATCTTAAGATTTAACTAAACTGCCATAGTACAAAGGAGAAATAGAGTTTATGGAGTTTAGCGTAGAAAAGTAATAGAAAACAAGTACACACCAACAGGTCCTGCTTTAGCCCTTAGGCATAGGCAAACTAGGAAGCCGTCAAAGTCCTCCGATTGCTGGGGGCCTCGCACAGGTGTCTACTATGATTCAAACTTTATTCAATAGTATGTCATGAAGCCACCTGGACTACAGATGTTAGAGGACCATTTTTCATCCTTTTAGATTGAGCTGAAAATTTAGTTTATATCTGCATGAATATGCTTAAGAAGTTTACGGAACGATAATTCAGCGCTTTGGAAATGGCACAATTTGAAGTACACTTACTTGTTGATTGAGATATAGATACAGTAAGTTTTTTTTTTTATTTATTGCCTAATTTTCGATCTTAATATTGTTATTTATTTATTTCATTCGCCTAGGACTTCCAATGACTTATGGCCGGTCCCTAAATCAACGACAGAATTTGATTATCTTTGCAATGCTTTAAAACAATCTTACTATACTGTAGTTGTTCTACTGTCAACTGACCCACGGTCATTCATGAAACACATTTGACAACAAAGTTCACCCAGTACTGGTCACTAAAGTTAACAAGCAAATATAATGTCCCGCCCTTGACGAACCAGACAAAAAAGTAAATATATTCTGTATGATTAAGCAACACTATAGATGTCACAGATTTAAACTTGTGTATGCATTCACAAATTATTGGCTTGGTTGAGTGGTATGCATTAAGTTCTGTCGTCTCGATGGTCCCAGGTTCGAACATTATTATCCGCAATCCTCCGCTGTTCTGTGGAAGGCTCAGGCTAAGATACAATATATATAACAATATTCAATTCCGAAGAAATATCCGATACGTGAAAAACAAATACTCTTCCAGTAATTACTCAAATCAATATCTTAAGGATGTTCCAACGAAACATTAAAAGCAGTTTTTGTATGTACATATCTCTCTCTATACCTCCCTCTCTCTCTCCCTCCCCCCCCCCCCTCTCTCTCTGTCACTCTCTGGTGTGTCTTACCTCCCAGTACTCTCCAAACCAAGGGTTTCGTTTGTTGTTTGTTGGTGTCAGGTTCAGGAAGTACTCTTTAAACCCTTTCACCTCTTCTGCGATTGGCTGAACAGTGACCGCCCCTTCCAGCTAAACAGAAACATACAGTTCAATGAATATAACAGACTCCTTTAAAACTATAGGTGAAATATAAATGTTACAGATTGCTATATTATTTTTTAAACGTGATTTATTCAGATTATACATTCACTTACACTAACACACAAGACAAACAGGTTAACGCATCCACGTCCAGACCATATAATACTGTTAAGCAGTCAAAGGTTATTGAGAAGTTGTATATAGTTCATGATCATTTACACTGTTCATTGTAATATACCCGCTGGAGTTCATCAATTATAAAGTCATAGTCCAGATATAGGAGCACTAGCGAGTGGTCAAAACAAAATCAGTTTTTCATGCTCATTACAAAGAGCGAAGGTCCAAAATTGTTCGTAGTTAATGATTTTGTTGGTGCGTTTACCAGCTGACCAGCTTGAATTCCTATTGTTCTGATGTTTTTATGTCCAACACTATATACGTAAACCTGTATGCTTAATTAATGCCCTGTAGTATCTCTTTTTTTCCAGCATTTGAAGCACAATTATTTTAATATTTTATATACTAATAATAAACGTTTAAAAACAACTTTAAGCATATATACATAATTTTACAATCATTTTAAATTTCGTTTCTTTAATAAAGATTTAGTATACATAAAAATTCTACAATTAAAAGGAAAAATGAACACAGTTATAACTTATATTAATTGATATCAGAAAAAAACAAGATTGTAATATTCTTTGGTTGGTAAAGCTAATGTTGATGTCTCTTTTTACTCTAAAATGATGTAAGAAAAAGGACTTGAGAAAAATCATAGCGACCTATATATTTTGTCACATCTAACGTCGAGTAATCTGTTTCCTTTAAGTCGATTAAATTCGTCTTCGCATCTAAACGTCATACAATTTTGATTTGGTCTCTGGGTTATGTCTCAGTTAATTAGCATGTCTTCGAACATACCTCTGGTTCGTTGCCTTTAAAAGCCAGGCCTCTAGCGCCCCAACCGTCAGAGCCGATCCAAGCAAACTTTCCAGTGGCGTCGTTCCTTCTGACTGCCCTCATCAGCCCAGCCACTTCCTGGTCAGAGGCGAATACTATAACACCTGGAAAAAGACGATGTAGTTAGGCGGTCGTAAGTCTCTTACTGCCTCCCTCTTTCTCTCTCTCTCTCTCTCTCTCTCTCACACACAAACACAAAGGCACACACTTCCTCTCTCTCTCTCTCTCTCTCTCTCTCACAATGTCTTACACTTTCACATGCACACATTGTTTCTTTCCCGCACTTTCACACATTTTCTGGCTCTCTACCTCTCACTTTTTCCTCACACTCACTTCTCTAGCTCTCTCCCACAATACTCTCTCACATCCTGTTTTGCTCACTCTCTCCCCCACATATTGAAGGCCGCATCACAAACCAAAAGATTAGAGACAGGGTTACTGCAGCAATTAGACCCCATGATGACATGATAACTATCGTAAAAAAAACAAAAGCTAAAACTCTATGGCCATATTACAAGATCTTCGGGGCTCACAAGGACCTTCCTTCAGGGAATAGTACCAGGAAAAAAAGAAGAAGAGGCAGACAGAGAAAGCTATGGGAAGACAACAAAAAAAAGAATAGACGGGCCTGCCATTGAAAGAGGCTCTAAGGCTAAAGCCAGACAGACGGCCTACAAATCTGGCACGGTGCCAGATTAAGGGACAGGTAAAGGTTAAAAAAAATCCCCCACACACTCTCTCACACACTAGTTACTCTCTATTTCACACACACACTCAAACATCTTTGTCTCAATATCTCACGCACTCTTCTAGAATGTACTATATATGTACACACGTATAATATCCAGAACTCAAATTGTCACATGACTTCCTGCCAATACTTTACCTCTGGCAAACTCTTTCTCCAGCAGCTTGAAGACAATCTTGTCGTAGTCCTGCTCCGTGGGCACCCCAGAGTCTTTCAGCAGCTTCTCTCTGAGCGCTATACAAATGTCTTTGGTCTTACGCAGTAATAACTCCACCTCGTTAAAGCCCTGGTCAATATAGAGATGTGACACATATCTTAGTCCGGCATCAAGATATACATATAACATACATCTGAGCCCAGCATTAACATACACATATATAGCAGACATCTTAGCCCAGCATCAAGATACACATATATAACATACATCTTAGTCTGTCATCTAGATATACTTGTAAACATATAGACTTAGCACATCTAATGCTGGCATTAAAAGATATACTAGTAAACATAATAGCAAGGTACCTGTTGAAATATGACGTTAGACCCATTCCGGTAAGTTGAGTGTGACTGAACACAACTTGAGAAATACTGTAGATTATGTAATAAGTAACAGTGCAGATTCAAGAAAACAACACATACGACAGACAACACACCAAGTACACATGTTGCTCATGGGATAAACAAGAACAAGGTCCTGAAACTACGGGTCAATTGAAAAGTCAATATTACAGGTCAACCATGAAACTTGCTAGGATTCCGAGTTACATGCTAAATCTTCATATATTCTGAATGCACGTTTGTTTTTTTAAAGTATAGGAACCTGGAGACTTTCCACAGCGTCCTGACTAAATGTTTTACATAAACTTAATAGTGTTTGAAATTTGGAGACTTCCCACAGCGCCATCGTCCTGACTGTTTTGCGTCATCTTGTTAGCAGAGCAAGAGACATTTCATGAAGCACCTTTGTTAAATAATATTAAGGCTTGCCTTCGAGTCCGAAGATTTATGAGGAATGCAGTATTTCCCGTGACGACGCAGCCCCAGCTGTGACCTACATAATTTGCCAAGTCCAGGGCAAGCATAACCATTGTTCGCCGGTGGGCGATTAAGATTTTTTTATCGCCGTCTGCGTCTGTCCTCGGCGGCAGCGGATTTTCCTTTAGTCTCTAATGTGTATCCTGCAGTCTTTGTGAGCAACCTGCAGCTGTCTCTGACTGAGGCCGCATGCAACACCTTTGTTAAGTAATGAATGCCTGTCCTAATTAGTAGGAGGTCGATTGTGATCCCTAGCTCAGTTTTCGTGGACACAATTTTTTTAAATTCGTTTGAATCATAGGAAAAGTCATTGCCTAATTGAAGGCAAGGTCTACGTTAAACAAAATAACCTATCGTCGATAATTCCTAGTACGATGTGCCATCAGCCTGATGTTCCAATTTATGTTTTATTCCTTTTTGTGCTCAAGTCTCTCTTTTGGTTATTTCAGACTCATACTGCCGATAAAAGTTATATTTTTTTATATAAAAAGGAAACCGCAGCATTTGCGTTATTTATCTTTAGCTTTGTCATCATACGAATCCTTGACCCTTCTGCCTCTTTTATTTGCATCTTTTTTTTGGGCCCTTCTGCCTCTTTTGAGGGCTTTTTTTTATAAGTATTTTTTTATATTTTTATTTATAAGTTCCCACAATTTGCTAATATTAAATTATATTTGAAATATGATTAGCCTGTATTTAATTAGTTAATAAAATAATGAATCTACATCAATAATAGATACTAACTTCAACATCTATTTTTTTTTTCACAATTATCATATTTTATTACATTGAATAATGCGGTACAGAGGAGATCTGAAATGGCTACATTGATCAAAACATGGAGTCAATGAAAACAAAAACATAGCCCAGTGAACCTAGATTTTTCCTGAGGGACTCAAGCCATTCAAACAAATCAAAGATTTATAAACTGTTTTAAAACTATTACACAATATTTCCAGCCTATAACAATGACAAAAGTGAATTTGTTGGGCCAGTATCAATGTCAAGAGAATAACTTAACAAGAGACAGCGGGTTCAAAGATGACATAGTTAAGTGCTGCCCAGACAACGGCCCTAATCCTGCCTGTGACACAATCCAACACCTCCAACCTTGTACCTGCAGTGCAGAATACAACAGGTCAGGATTGATTCTATTGGACTATGGTGTTCAGTTATGCCACAAACTGTAGAAATGTGGCCTTGATTGATCTATACCACCTCCATTATTGATTGATGGAATGAATATTCGTCACATATAACAATGAAGTCTTTCAGAAGAAAATGTTAAGGAATCCAGGGCCTATACATTCAGTCAAAAAAGGTTCCTTTCTGCGGTATAGGTCTGTAGGTACTGTACGGAGAAACTATTCAAAGATAAAATATTACGACATGTGGTATCAATAGCTCCAAGATTAGTAGTACATGCCAGGCCATACTAAATGTTACTTACACTCTACCACAGGGGTTCTCAACCTGTGGATCGCGACCCCCAGGGGTCGCCTAAGAGCATCGAAAAAATGGATTGTTTTTGTCTACTCTTCTATTTCTGTATGTGTGTGTGGGGGGGGGGGTCGCGACAGAGCGTGGGATTGTAAAAAGCATAAAAGGTTGAGAACCGCTGCTCTACCAGATTAAAATAGGGAACAATATGTGGCATTTTACGTCTCGTGAGACGCTCTTTTCCCTTTGCAACTTCTTGAGTGACTCAAGAGGCCAATCCTTGATACACAGCTGCGATCGCAGGTTGGGCATATATAATCACCAGGCGCCGTTGCATTTTCAACCTTCTTTCTGCTTCTGTTGTGTATGACATATGCAATAGTAGCTTGTCAGAAATAAAGTCTGTATCGCGACACATTAGTAGTAACCAGTCTCATGTGTACTTAACGCCCACATTTAACGTTTACAATTTGTCAAATTTATTTCCCTTTGTTTGAAAAAAAAAACAGCAACACCAAACAAGTTGATAGGCCATACAAAATAGCAGCATGGACTCAAAGGAGAGAAAATGAATAAAAACAAATGATGATGAAACTGTACTATGGATTAGATATATTTTTTATACACACTTACCAGGGTGACGGTAAAGAAGCAGGAATAGACGGGTTTATAATTATAGTTATCATTTTATGTATGTGCAGAGCACAGATTGAACTTTTCTATGACTTGTTATAAATTCTGTGTTTTTTTAATAAGACTTTCAGGTTATGATGACAACCTTTTTTGTTGTTGTTCCTTATTTTAGACGTTTTTAAGTGTAAAAAAGGACATTTGTCTTCAATTTCTTGCTTCAATGATAAAAATCCATGACACAATGACATACACACAAAAAATGAATTGAAATGCACACATCATATGACATTGACATACTCCTGTCGGCCTTTTTGCGGCTTAACTTGTTAGTGTATATCATCTGTTCTTTATAAAGCAAATTGTTTTGGTATATATATCTGCATTAGAAATCAAGTCACTAAAAGAGCGTAAGCTAGATTTTAAAACACCATCCTCTTAGTGATCCAGAGCTAATGGTTAAATTTAGCAATAACCAAAAAGATGTTTTTGCGTCACTAAGTATTTCATGCATTTTCATACCAAGATTATCTCTTGAAGTATCAGACACCTGGGACTTTAATCCTGCAGTTATCATTTTGTTCATGATCGCGAGCATTGTTTCTTGCTCTTTTGAATCTTTTGAATGTGTGAAGCCTGAAAACTGATGGATATTTTTTTTTAATCTCTGCTGAAGAGCCAGTTCGTATATACAGCACTCTGTGTAGAGGCTTCAAATCGATGGCTTTAGTAATGTTGATCAGGTGGTCGATGAATGGAATATCACCAAGTTTTGTGCCTTTTCCTTCTTCTATTTCAAGTTTTTGTCTTTTCTCCCAAACTCTGCATCATTGTGGCAGAGGGTCGGTCCACCTTCTTCTTTTCACGTTTGCTTTCTACAACCAAAGGAACTTCAAGCTGACCAGACGGTAACTTCAGATTCATCCTCTTCATCATCATTCTCTTCCTTTTCATCGTCCGCTTTCTTGTCTTCCTTTGTTGTCGGCTTTTTCTTTTTTTTTTTACAGGCTTATCTTCGACCTCTTTGTTTTCTGATTAATTGACCTCCTTATCCGCCTTAATCACTTTCATTTTCATCATCGGCCATGGCCTACTTAGTTTTGTAGTTGCTGAATTTCAACATCTAAGGAATTAGACTTATGCAATCAACCCCTACAGGAATGCAAGAATTTATTCAATGTTACTGTCTTCTCATACTTTTAATTCATGTAATGTAACGAGTAAATATCTACTATTATATTAAGGAAGGAAAAAACAATTAACAACACGATCAATTTTTTAGAGTTGATTACACATTTTGTCATTATTATTTAATACTATTTTTATGAATTTACTTTCATTTTCTGACACTGTCAGGGTCGAGCTTTGTTAAATGGAAACAAAATTAACAGTGTCCATTGAGAAATTTTTCTGATAATGTGGCCGGTCTACAAAAGTGCTGTCCTCTGACAAGTATTTGCCTCCCCATAATAAATTTCGTACTATAGTAATAAGATTGACATCGATTAGTAATTTCCCTTTAAACCCAAAAGTATAATTTAAGAACAATAATTATACAATCAAATATATACAGTCAAATCATGTAATCATTCGAGACATTAAAAATCTTATAGTCAACATTTTTTTTTATACAGTTGTGCCCCCTAATTGTTTTGGGCCTGAGTGAAATGTGCAATTAAACATAAAACATTGAGCCATTAACTTCAAATCCAAAAACAAAACCTAATAAAATTCTCCAGAAAGACACAAAGATAAAGGTACATCCCTTGTTCCATATGCTAAGACAAATGTGTGCAAATGCTCCTTCTTCCCTAGTGCTATTAGAGCTTGAGTGACTTGGCAGAATTTAGGTCATTGGTTAATAAGCATGATTAAATGCATGACGCGTAGAATCTAATGATCTTTCTTTTTGAAGTAACGTCTGTATTGTATAAGATAAGAATGTACCCCATTATGGTATAGGTACTACGCCACTGACTCAGCTCAGCTTGTTTATCCCTATTCATCGTCATTTATCTTAGTTTGTATTAGCTTTGAAATTTACAATTACAGAATTGGTTAAGAAAACAACATAAAGATGATTTTGTCCTATCCACGCATGTTAAGCAGAGACTAAAATTCCGCTAGGTCATTGTTTGTCCTGGTGCAAGGGACTCTGGGGTTGAGTTCTTTACTACAGACATATAGTTCGATAGTCTAGGGTATGATTCTCACTTGCCGACCTCAGCATGTATAAATATTACAAAGTATCACTCAACGAAGAAGTATACAATTAATATTTATTTACAGCCCACAGCAAGTATACATATAATATTGAATACGTAATCATCAATAACTGAAATACTAAAATGTGCCCAACTGACATACTACAGGGCTCTAAGACTTGATTCATTGAACAAAAGGCTATCAATGCCACACATAATATTACCCACAAATAGTTAGTTCTCATACATAACAATGAATAGTAATATATATATCTCCTTACGCTAGGCATAAAACTGGTAAACAAAACACAAGCACCCTACTGAGACCAGGTCAGCTCTCTCCAACTGCTAGACTGACCGCTAGAAAACCTAATTGTCCCCCCCCCCTTGAAAATCCCGTGATAAAACAATGCACACACCAACTAATAAAATAAACAAACACACACACAATCTCACATCTTACACACCCCCGCTCTTGACACCTGGCTGATTTAGTCTTGAACGCGACAAGCTAACAGACCTACCAGCCTTGCAATGCATTTTCTGTTGCTGTTTGTTTGTTTTTTTGTGCGCGTTAAACCAGGGTTTCTATTGCACTTGGGAACAAAACAACATAAAAAAAAAACACAATAAAAGAACTAGAAGAGGGGTTCTCAACCTGTGGGTCGCGACCCCCTTGGGGGTCGATTGACGATTTGCGAGGGGTCGCCTAAGACCATCGAAAAAATGGATTGTTATTGTCTATTCTTCTATTGCTGTGTGTGTGTGTGTGTGTGTGTAAGGGGGGGGGGGGTCGCGGCAGAATGGTGGATTGCAAAAACGGGTCGCCGAGCTTAAAAGGTTGAGAACCGCTGAACTAGAATCTCAAAAGACAAAGAGAACCACGCTGAAATGGTCTAGTTAGCCTCGTGCGTGCGCAACGCCCCTAGAACAGGGGTTCTCAGCCTGTGGGTCGCGACCCCCTTGGGGGGGGGGTCGATTGACGATTTGCCAGGGGTCGCCAGAGACCATTGAAAAAATTGATAGTTTTGTTTATTCTTCTTATTGCTGTGGGTCTGAGCGGGGGAGGGGTGGGGGTCGCGGCAGAGTGTGGGATATTAAAAGGGGTCGCCGAGCATAAAAGGTTGAGAACCGCTGCCCTAGAACAAAAAAAAAAAAAAAAAAAAAAAAAAAAAAAGAGCCGGTAAAATAGCATGCAGACGACATGTTCTGGCACGCGCTAGACATGATTATACATGGAGCAAGAGATCTTTAGGAAGGGATTTAATTGGTGCGCGCGTGTGTTTGCGTTTGTGATCTTTTGTGTATGTATGTGTTTGTATGTGATTGTATGTGTGTAGGTATTGGAAATGCGGGGGGGCGGGGGGGGGGGGAGCTTCATCAACCGGAGATTGTTTATTTTTTACACACGATGAGTTTTCTATTTAAGGGAAGACAACTTTTTTTTTTACTGTTTAACACAAAGGCAGTTTTCCTTTGGTGTAATACTATTAAGAAGCTGCAGAAACCATGGTTTTACAAAGCTTGTATAAACTCAATATATGTCTGTTCGTCTGGGTGGGATCTTGCACAAGTTATTTCCCCCCTTTCCAATCTTGAATCAAGCTAAAACTTTGCAGTTGTCCTTTATCCATGGCAACACATGAATCAATAATAAATCCACCAATTAGTTAATAAATTACTTATATTAATTAATTTTGCTCTAAACAGAAAATGAACTAACCTAAAAGAAGATAAGCCTTTTGTAGATAATTAGGCCAATCGCTAAAATTTGAAAATAACAGTGGTTAACTATAAATCTTCTGACGCCGCTAACCTCAAGCTAATTGGGCACTTGCCGTTCCTTTGGATACGTCAGCTGTGTGGAGGGGGTGTAATGCTGTGTGACGTTAGGGTTGGTACAAATATCTGCTCTCGAAGCAATGTTTGTTTAATTACAAGTGCTTTAACTAATAGATATAAGTACATCATAACTTTGTGACGAGAGTGGCTGAAGCATATGAACGCTTGGCTACATAACCGAAGGTATTTGGTTTGAGTCCACATTGTTAGCGATATTGTGGTTGTCGGTTGTAGCTTTACATAGCTAGTAGAAGCACACATATTTTATCTTATCTTATAAAATACAGACGTAAATTCATAAAAGATGATTACGTCCTACGCGTCATGCATCTAGTCATGAGGGGGGTACTGCTGTGTGGAGAGAGTAGTACTGCTGTGCGGAGAGGGGGTACTGATGTGTGGAGACGGGGGTACATGTGTGGAGAGAGGGGGTACTGCTGTGTGGATAGGGTGTACTGCTGTGTGGGAGACATCGTTCGTGCTCTATAATGTGTAAATGGACAAAGCCTGGCATTACTAAAACTATTGGGGGGGAGGCGTGGGGCTTGAATGCCATAGCGCTTTGCTTCCTAACGGAGAGGTCCCGGGCTTGAATTTCTGCACCAACGGGCACCTGACACTAGTAAGGCAAAAGTAAAGGCCTTTTGGCGTTGTACTGGCCACACGGTATCTTTGCAGATGCTATAAAGATCGCAAGGTCTGAAAAGAAACCTTTACACACTTTTAATCGCGTTAAATATTAAATATCGAAACCGATCGTTATTGAAGGCCTGGACAATGAGCTGCAACGTCGCAGCCTGTGGGCTTTGACGTGGCAACGAGCAATTGGTCTAAACTGCCCACAGGCTGTGAAGGTTGCCGGTCCGTGTTGAGGCCTTCAACCACGAATGGTTTCGATTACATAGGTTTCTTATTGGATTATCTACCTTTACTTCCCGTGATTCTAGTTACACTTCATACGTACTCAAAGAAGTATTGGTGTACTGCTTGATTCTCTAAGAATCATCAGGCGTCACGCTTGGTTGGACACGTAAACTACAATGGTTTCTCATCTCTGTACAGCATTAATGAAACTCAAACTAATTTAATTATTATTTTATTATTAATTATTATTAATTAATTATTATTATTATCCCCCCTCCCCCCTCCCTTTTATAGAAGTGTTTTATTGGGTTAGTTTTTTTTTTTTTTTCATTCTGTTAGAGTGATATACATCAAAAATGAAGAACAGAAAAGTTCGCTCAGTTAATTCAATTTCGAATATATATAATCAAATTTATTTTAAAACTTGCTAGAAGCTTGGAGAGATGCACACAAGTAAGGCTCCATATCGCTCTGTGCAGTTTATGGGAATGACATGGATGATAAACGAGTTGAAAGCTATTTAAAAATATAGCCTATATTTTTTTATTCCGCCGCATTTATAATTATGTTATATAATTAGGTTTACGTTTTAGAATGTATCATATAAATATCATATATAGTTCAATAACTTTAGCCCTGGAAGTGAGCGAGTCTATATTATATAACCTTTTGTTTCCAATGAATCTTTTACCTAATATTTTTTTTTTATAAAATCGCTATGAAGGTATATTTTGTTAGCCATTATTAATCATGTTTTATTATGTTAAATACTCAATGTAAAACAAACTTCTCCAGGATGGTATTGATATATCGTTGATGATCATTATTATCAATTGTTGATTTTTCTAGTGGTGTACATAAATAGAGGCTAGCAAGGAAAAGACGTTCTCGCCTAATAGATGTAAGCCATTTGACCAATATAAAGGTCAATCAGGTCAATACAAAAGTCAATCAGAAATGAATATGTGGCCAACAGGCCCGTGATATTAGAACAAAAAAAAACGCTGAGTATTTTTTTCTATTAATATTTTTTTTAAAACCCCTTATATATCCCTTCCGTAAAAGTCAAATACACAAAAAAAAAACAAAAAAAACCACTGGACCACTATATCTGTTATTTCATTTTTAATATTTGTTGTCACACAACTAATATACTGACCCCCACCCCTCCCTTGTAAGAAACCGTAGCAAATTTTTAAACCCCTTTTAAGTAATATCCGTATATTCCGTATCTAACAGAGTTGTGTTCGCTGAGCTCCTAAAGACAGGACGGAAACCTTCTCCAAGATACCCTCCTCCCCTCATCTCAGTGGTCAACGGAAGAGATTGGACCTTAGCGTTCTGGACATGATATAAGCAAAAAAAAAATTTGCGCTGTATAAAAGCTATTTTAAAATTTGTTTCCATTTAAAACTCCTTTGTTCTTTCTTTACAAATACTGATGCCGCAAGCTCTAAAAAAAAAATAGATTTACTTCCACAGGAGTAAACAATGGGGTATAGAAAAGGTCACTAGATATTTTTATATAAGCCAAAGAGCTAATGACAACAGACCTCAAGGCCCTTAAAATTCCTAAGACGATTCTCGTTGCCTGTCAGAGGGCGGTACTGTTGCAGACCGTTAGATCGTCTAAGAGCTGAGCCGAAGGCTCTTCGAGCTCTAAATTTGAAAAAAACCCTGTTTGAGCGACAAACAGTAAAAAAAAAACTGTGAACAGACAGTTCTGTCTGGAAGAGACTCAAGTCAATGCCTAATGTAAAGCACTGCTATTTCCGATGCATCTGGCCCCCGACGCATGGGGTAGATAAGGCCGAGTGCACCGGGAACCTCCGCCATTTTCCTATGTTGTACCAGGCTAACCGTAGAGAACTCGCCATTTGTGTAAACGGTCCTTTGAGGAACGGCGCATGGATTATTGACAGGGTCGTGAGGGCTCTCTTTCAACTCCGCTCCGTGCAATGGGTAAGCTCTCGCCTACCCGAGGACACGTCCACGGGAGTTTTGTTTCGCCATTCATTTAGCCTAACCACTTCCTCTAATGGTCGTTTCCACCCAGGTGCCACGATGAGGCAGAATAGAGTACTCGGGCTATTGTAGACCTGCCACATCACCAGAAAATTCCTCAGTGGAAACTGTTAAAGGGACTACAATGAATTTTGTTTCTCTTTAGCGACCCTGGAAGCGCCAGAGAATGAATACTCGTTCATTTCTGACATAACATAAATAATAATACGGGAGAACATCTCTCCTCTCCTAAAAAGGTGATCCAAATCAACCATCAAACTATCGCCCTATCACTTGTCTGTCAGTTGTGTATAAACTATTAACCTCACTTTTAAAAAGTAAAAAAAGTATACATTTTGTTCAGGCCATAAGTTACTAGCTGAGGAACAATAAGGTTGCATTGAGGAGTCAATGGGCTGTAAATTACAGCTAACTATAGATGGTATTATATAGCACCAAGCTAATAAAAGAAAAAGAAACTTACACATGTGCTACATATCCTACAAAAAAGCATTCGATTCAGTTCCGCATGATTGGCTATTAAAAACCCTGGATACTCGTAGAATCAACCCAAGAATAAATAAACTGTAGTAAGTCTGAATGGGTAATTGGAAGATAAGTCTACACCTTAATCGTGATAAACTAGGTTATGTGAACCTAATAAGGGGTGTACACCAGGGTGACTCTCTATCTCCACTCTAGTACTGCCTAGCGTATAACACGCTATCTAAGCTTCTCCATGGCACTACAAACGGTTTAAGGGATGACACAAACTGTACGAAATGTTTGTCCCACTTATAGCATATAGATGTTACTAAACAGTCTCGTGAAGCTAATAGATGTTGCTAAACAGTCTCGTGAAGCTAATAGATGTTGCTAAACAGTCTCGTGAAGCTAATAGATGCTGCTAAACAGTCTCGTGAAGCTAATAGATGCTGTTAAACAGTCTCGTGAAGCTAATGGATGTTGCTAAATTGACTCATGAGCTACATAGCTTCTGTTTGCAAGGCTCACTAGTGACTTGTACTCTTGTAGTAGCTGAAAGCTTGACACAATTGATTGAACTATTCGAGTATTTTTAGTTCACTAAGTTTTGGACATCTTGGCAGAGGACAATTATGGCCCTTTTCTTGGAAGAGATTCTATCGCACCTAATTGCTACCAATTTCCCTTCTCGAAACAGGTTGAAACTTCGCAAAAGTGCTCATTGTCAATGAGAACACATGAAACAATCCAAAAAAAGAAATTAGTTAATTAATCTTGCAGTATTGAGCGAAATGTCAGTAACTGAGTGTTTTTTTTTCCCGCAGTTTCGATTTCAATAAAGTATATATATATATATATATATATATATTGCTTTTTTTAATTTTATGGAATAACGGCTGATTATCCCCCCTGCCAGTCACTGCAGTGGAGTGTTACACGTTTTACGTATCGATATAAAAAATTTTGGACAATATATGATATATTTTTTATAAATAAATGTTTATTTTATACACAACATTCATCTCCTAACACAGGGGTTCTCAGCCTGTTGGTTGCGACCCCCTAGGGGGTCGATTGACGATTTTGCGAGGGGTCGCCTAAGACCATCGAAAATATGGATTGTTATTGCCTATTCTTCTATTGCTGTATGTGTGTTTGGGGGGTGGAGGAGAGGTCGCGGCAGAGTGGGGGATATTAAAAGGGGTCGCCGAGCATAAAAGGTTGAGAACCGCTGGCCTAACAGCAAGCTACTGCTACACATTTTAGTCCCTTTATATCTATTTATGACAAAAAAAAAAAAAAAAAAAGATAATCAACCTTGGTTTAGATGAGATGATGGGCTGGACTTAATACCGAGGGTTGTTGAGCATAATCCCTAGTCAAGTAATGATTACCCCTGGCTGGGATTATTACGGGTTACAAGCGCGAGTTATTGCTCCTGCTAGAGGAAGTGGCTTCACTTTCGACGCGTCACTAGAATGGTTGGCCTACATGTTTTTTTTTCTAAGCCTCAATTTTTCCACAGCGCGGCGCCATTACGCTATACCGAGTGCTTCCGTCTTCCAGGTGGTCATATTGCAAGACATGAGACTCGCTGTCCAAAGTCAGTCTTCAAGGTACACAGGAAGAAGCACACAGATAGGGGCCGTCTATTGAAAAGCTGGATGGATTCTTTTGATTTTCAGACAGGGACAGCTGTAGATCGGGAACAGTGGAAGGATTGGGTTACGCGAACCAACATAGAATCTAGATGCAAGTCAAGGGATTGATGATGATGATGATGATAATGAAGATGATGCTGATGAGGATGATAATGTTGATGATGATGCTGATGATAATGATGATGGCGATGACGATGATGATGATGATGAAAATGATGAGGACGATGATGATGATGAGGACGATGAAAATAATGATGATGATGATGATGATGATGACGATGATGAAGAGGAGGAGGAGGAGGAGGATAATAATAATAATGATTATGAAAATGATGATGGTTACAATAATGATAAAAATAATGATGGGGATGAGGATGGTTATGATGTTACGTTTGTAAAATGTTTTACATGTTTCGGATAAACCTTCAGGGTTGTAGATAATTTACTTCCTAGTCTAAACCTCCCACAACACGACGACGGGAGTTTGAACCAGGGACCATCGATTAGTCCAAACGACAGTTCAGCGCAAAACCACAAGGCCATACCGACGACGATGATAATGACAACAGTGATGATGGCAATTAAGTTTTTTTATAGTTAAATATAGTTAATAAAATCAATAAAAACCTATAAATAGATTGAATGTTCACACTGGCCAGCTTAGAAAAACATTTATTAATTAGAGCCTAGGGCAATCATTTGTTACTATTGCGATTAAATTTTAAGAACGCGTTTTTTAAAATTACTTGCAAAGTGAAAATACCTTAAAGTTTCGCATGAAGTGCTATTGAAGTTAATATAAAATATTGTTCATGGTTGGTTGTAGCACCAGATAGCTTATAAAACTAAGTCGATGAAAGCGAATTCGATTTCCCAAAAAAAAACAAAAAACTAAGTTCTGTCAACCTGGGTATCCTGTTTACTTTAGAGGAGAAGGGGGGCAATTCAGGTTGTTGACTTCAAGACTGTTTTTTGTTTTGGATTGTTTTATTTAATGAGATGGTTTTTTTTAATGGAATGTAACTCATAATAAAACAGTGTGGTTTTTGTTCCTAGTCCAGTACAGTTGGACTTTGGTTATAGAGTTGAAGTATAGACTCTTAATTATTTCTGTGTTGTTATTATTCAGTTTTATGGGAGTTATATCATGAGCAGTTATAGTTTAATTGATACTGGATATTTCATTAGCCATATCTATCCGTCTCTCAAATTAAAGCAGATGTAATAAACCAGTCTATACAAATGCAACAAGTAGATTGATAATTAATCATTCTCTCAGTGGGAGTATCCTTATACAAAGGTCTGTCAGACAGGGCTGTCCCTTATCCCCCTTCTTGTATATCCTTTGCTTGGAACCCTTCTTGGAATCTGTAAGATCTGACCCCTCTATTATTGGGATAAATATACCGGGTCGTTCCTTCTCAACCATCAAGGTCAAAGCCTATGCGGATGATACAACCTTTTTTCCTTCTTCAGAGCAAGATATTGAGAATATACCAAAGAAATTTACACTTTTCGGAGAAGCTAGTGGTTCAAAAATAAATAAAAATAAATCCTCTGTAATGGGACTAGGGAAATGGAAATTCAAAGAGAATTGCGCTTTCAAAATTGTAGATCAAATCAAGATTTGTGGTATTGTCTATACCTGTAATCCTTTATTCTATTGTAAAGACCAGTGGGAGAATACTTTTGTCAAAGCCTCAAACTTGATAAAACTTTATAAGCACACAGGTTCTACAATATTTGGTAGAGCTGTATTGATAAATAGTTTGGTCATTCCAAAGATTGTCTATTTAGCTAACATTACAGAGCCACCTCCTAAATTCATACACAAGCTGAACAAGTTAATTAGAGGCTTTATATTTAAAAACACTATTAGGAGCATTAAGCACACTACACTCATTCAAAACAAGGAGGATGGGGGGATAAATTTACAAGTTGTCAAAACAAAAATACATTCGCTAAGGCTAAAATTTGTAGGTCAAGTAGTTAGAAACCCAACAAACTTTCCCTTGACAATTTACTATTATGGTTTAAGATTAAGTAGTCTTCTTCCAATACACAATGATACTCCTCATTATTTTGGTACAGTCACTCATCCGTTTTACAGATCTATTTCAAGAATTTTACCTGGTAATGAACATTTAATACACAACAAAACCAAAGAATCATACACAACACTTAAAAAGCTGTTACATGAATGTCTAGTGAATAGGATTAAGTGGGGGAGAGTTCTTGGGGTGACAGAATCCAAGGACACATTCGTAAACCTACACAGCAAACATATCCCACTAAAAGCTAGAGAGATAAGTTATAGACTTATCTTTGGGATGACCCCTATGGTTAGAAGAAGAGCAAATGACCGTGCATGTATATTATGCCATCTTGAAAATGCTGACAATGAGAAACATATGTATTTAGAATGTCCATTATTCCTTCAAGTTAGAAATACTGTAAGGGACTTATTAGAAGCAAACTGTGGCAGCTATGTAAATGTTAACTTGTCAATTGTATTAAACAAGCTGCCAAAACTGAAAAATAAAATGATACATAACTTTAACTTAATTATTGTTTCCGACTACAGGAACCTTGTTTGGGCTAGCTGGCTCAAAGCTCTACATAATAATAAGGTTTTTCATCCTAATCAATTAGAATTGACATTTAGGAAAATAATGGATTTTAGGGTAGAGAATTATCTAGTTTGATTTTCATATACTTGTACTATGCTCAGGTAGTTTTCCAGAAATGGGGTGATGGGGGTCAGGGATATTTGATATTGTGTTGATTGTTCTGGGGTAGAGGATACTTGTATCATTGTTCTGTCTTTTATGGATTCAATGGCTAGGATGGTTAGGTAGTATGTCTTTGATATTAAATAATGTTTCTGTTACTATTGTTGTATTTTTAGGTTAATCAATTTTCAATTGTTTATGATTTAATACTTGTGAATTATGAGAACTTACAAATAAAAACATATTGGAAAAAAAAAAACCCACAAAAGAGGCAAAGAAAAGAAAAGAGGCCTAAGGCCCAAGGATTCTTATGATGATAAAGCTAAAATTAAATAGCGCAAATTCTGAGGTTTCCTTTTAAAAAAAAAAAAAAAAAAAAAAAAAACCTGTTCTGTTAGATGGTTAACGCAAAACCATAATCATTGACTATGATAATTAGAAAATTTTGAATTTTTGCTACTGGAACAGTTATGTCTTAATGTTCAACATCGTGTTGTCTGTCTGAGGTCAATGGGAAGGGGGAGAAAAAACGCGTACAAAAGGTAATATTGGAAATAGCTCCTCATACACATCCATATCTCTCTGTAAGTAGCATTTATTTCCCTTTAAAAAAACATTTAATTATCAATAAATGATTAACTAATAAAAAAAAACAATAAAAAAAAAACAGTTATTAGTCCGTACGTAGGCATTCAGAATCTTCATACTGTAGCTATATGTGTCATTACGTTATTGTTCAGGACTTGCTTGCATTTAGTAATCAGCATTGAAATACACAGACACTTTGTGAAATAAATTATTCTAAAAACTTTATGTACAGTAGAGACAAATTTCACTTTTAGTAATAAATTTCACATTTAGTAATAATAATTGGAAATGCTTAAAACAAAATCCAACTCACTACATATATAAGTCTTTGCCCATCCTTATCTCTGAGGCGCGGTGGCTGAGCTGTAAAGCGCTTGGGGTCCGGGGGTCCCAGTTCGAATCCAGGTGAAGACTGGGGATTTTTTTATTTCGGGATTTTCAGGCGTCCCTGAGTCCACCCAGCTCTAATGTGTAATGCGTACCTGACACTAGTTGGGGAAAAGTAAAGGTGGTTAGTCGTTGTGCTGGTCACGTGACAAACTCGATAACCGTGGGCCAAAGAAACAGATGATCTATACATCATCTACTCTATAGACCACAAGGTCTGAAATTACTTCCTTGTCTCTAGGTCGTCTCTCGTTTAAATCTCAACCTAGTTATTACTTAATTTAGGTCTGAAAATCTCACGACCCAATAACCTACTCGCCCTCTTTCCATTGTTACCTTGTAAACACAAACATTACAATTATCTTGCCCTTTTTATATATGCATACCCTTTGCTTTAATTAATGTAATTAACCTTTACATTTCTAGATTTAATATTGACCTTTGTTAATAAATTAATTATTGACGTTCTTACGTTAATAAATCTAGGCGTTCAAAAATTTTAACTTTCCGAGACCTCAATAATGGTATTAGGTCTAGTGCAGAGGCGTAGTGAGGGGGGGGCAAAGGGGGTACGATGCCCCGGGCGCTACCCTCAGGGGTCGCTACACACAGAGCGGCGCCTATATACGCTTATGTTCATGTAAATGGTCGAGGATGGGGCGCCATTAAAGTACCTTGCCCCAAGCGCACGTTTTTCTCACTACGCCTCTGGTCTAGTGTTTATTAATTTAATTGATCCTTCTCTACTTAATTAGCCAAAGCGACTGTAGATATATTTAATCATTATCCTTATAGAGTCCTATTTAAATTCTTTTATTTACCATCATTATACATTATACCAAACATGATGTCTTTTAAAGCCGAAGGTAATGATGTCAAGATGGCGTTGTTGTTACCTTTAAGTTTTGTATTATTTTTTTTTATTTCTGAGTTCGATACGATCAAATGTTAAGGTCATTAGGCAGGGTTGTGATCACCCTACTTCACTCCCTCTCTTATTGTCTTCCCCTGACTCATTTAGGCTCTTTTATTGCGCTCTTTTATTTTCAATCTAATGACTTCTCCTCCTCCACCAGTTTCCTCCTCATCTCGTGTGATGGCACTAGCCTGATCGTACAGCGAAATGTCTGTTCCACGAAGATTGGCCTGTCGAGGCATTAAAAAAAACAAAAAAACCGGACGTGACGTCACTACACAGCGTGGCGCTCCAATCCTAGGCGGTACTGAACAGCTGGAGTACAGACGACGGCCTTACAGTGAGCAGACGTCGTGTGTATCTATGACGGGTTTCGAAACAGAATTCTAGAAGAATACTAAATATTATGGGAAATGCATAGGAAGAGGTAAACAATATTACAGCTAGATCTGGCACACACTAGTACTAAACATAAAAATCAATATTTTTTTTTAAAGACAATACCTCATTTATACATCCTATAGACTTGGTTGAATAATTTACTGAGGAAAGATATTTAATTATTTTGGAAACGTTTTTACAAAATGAGCGATCTGGTAAAGACTCTAAATCCGAAGAGCTGCTTTCATTTTCTTTTAGTTCTAAATGTCAATGTACACGGCGATTAGAATAGAAAGTCTCTTAAGAAACGTCTGTATTTTATAAGATAAGACACAGTCTAGAAAACCATCTAGATTTGTTTACATTGCAACTTTCGCCTAAAAGTATTGGACTATTATTGGTTTGGAAAAAAGTCTTTGCAGTGTAACATCTCAAAGGTTACTTTCAGACATTAATATTACAATGTCTTTAAGTCATTAAGTCTTTAGTACGAAATATCAAGTGATGCAAATATCTCTAGGGTAAAACAAGGAGTTTTTTTTTTACTTTTAACAAAATAAAATGGAAGAAAGACTTAGAAACATTGCGTTAGTATTCTTGGGATTTGATGATTTTTCAAAAGGTTTAGATGATAGTGAACAAATAGATGCTATCTTACTAGATTTTTCTAAAGCTTTTGACAAAGTTCACCACCATAGTTTGCTTTAAAAATTAATGCAAGACGTTTGTATTATATAAGATAAGATAAGATAAGATAAGGGAAGAACAGAGCGGTACAAAAATTCGTTCGTACCTTACTCGGTCAGACTATATCAACGCCACTCATTGATCAAGAAACATGAAAAGGACGAAGATGCCTGTGTGTAGTCGCTGAATGAACTCTTTATGTTGTGTCTGTTCTATTTATGAGTATGTTTCTTTTGTGTTGTCTTTATATGAGAAAAGAGATCTTGTAGCCAAATTTCCATATAGATCAATAAAGCAGTCCTTGTCTTATAAAAATACATAGCTTAAAGTACTTCCTTATTCTGAACTCAAGATACACTATTGTTTCTGTTTCTGGAAATCCCTTAAAACAAAAATCTATTAATGCGACCAGTAGATTTTGGCAATAGAAAATCTCTTTCTTTCTCAACAACATAAAACATATAATTCCTTATTGAGCTTAAACACGAACTTAACTAACCTTTGAACTTAAAACGAGCCGTCCGAAAGCATAATTATAAATCATGTCATACGTGGACATCGCTTCCTGGTCTGAGCAATTTTATGTAAAATTTTAAAATGAACTTAACAACTTCAAAAATAATTAAAGGCAATCAAATTCAAGACGTCAATTTTTTGTTTCTTCCTGCGTGCCAAATATTTCTGTAAAAAAAAATGTTGTTCTTTTTTTTTTCCCCATGTTTCGGATGTTCCTTGAAGCTCAAAGCTGAGGACAATTTACTTCCTAGTTCAAACCTCAAGCAGGACGACGAGGGATGCAGCGGGCAGGGTATGAACCCGGAACCATGGAAAAGTACGAACGACAGTCCAGAGCGCATACAGCATAACCAGGCAGCTACCTGTGATTAGGATGCAATACAATTTGAGGAGAGAAATTTCTCAAGACAGTGGTCAAAGAGAGCAATAGAGTATTCTTGATTGATTGATTTGATATTATCTTTACTATAAAGCAGAAAGTAAAGCATATGTATGTATGTGTGTGTGTTTGTGTGTATGTATTTATGTGTGTTTGTGTGTATGTATGTATTTATGCATTTATGTATGTGTGTGTGTGTGTTTGTGTGTGTGTGTATGCATTTGTGTGTGTGTGTATGTATGTATGTATGTATGTATGTGTGTATGTCCCGCATAGAAATAAAAACCGCGTGACCAATTTTGATAAAAACTTGTTATAAATGTTCCTTGGGTACTAACTGAAACAGTAATGTATGGAAAGTAGCTCTAAAATAAACTTAAGACCCACTAAAAAAAAGTTACCCAACTCGATGTAAGTATTACTATTTCATGGATCTAGGTCATATAGCCCCAGCCATGTTTACATGACCGAAAGTATCTGGATCAGCGGTTCTCAACCTTTTATGCTCGGCGACTCCCTTTTACAATCCCCCACTCTGCCGCGACCCCCCCCCCCCCCACACACACAGCAATAAAAGAAAAGACAAAAAACAATCCATATTTTTGATGGTCTTAGGCGACCCCTGGCAAATCGTCAGGCGACCCCTGGCTAATCGTCAATCTACCCCCAAGGGGGTCGCGACCCACAGGTTGAGAACTCCTGATCTAGATCTTTATCTAATTTTAAGAACTACACTTTGAAAAGATTGTTTATCTACTTTGACACATGAAAATATTGATTTCATTATTTGATAAAATTAACCTTCAAATTTGTGTTTCAAAAGCATTTTTACATAAGTTCGTTCCTTATATCTACGAATTTAGACGTCCTGATATACTTTATATCTCATTCATCGCATTCTTCTTTCATTTTAATAGCTAAATTAATGTATCTCTATTAAGACAGCTTTTAACAAATCGGATAAACCCTTTACCATATTATTTTAAATTTGATATGAATGTATCGGCTTATAAGTAAACTTATTTTCGCAAAAAAATATTTTATTTCGTGGCAAAAGAAACATGTTGAAAGTTTAACCTAAATCCAACTCACTAGATTAGTAGTACATAAACTACGGCCCGCAGGTCGCTGGTGATATCCGGCTAGTATATATATTAAGTGTTGCTATTCAGTTGTTTGAACCAAAATGTCATGTGGCTAGTTATGCTATTGTTGTGACATTTATGACATCGAATGCCAATTACCTGTCATGGCGAGTTTAGGTTTTTATTTTGAAGTGGGTTTGGAAGGCGACAGTTGCTTCATGTACTTTCGTCGTATTGTCTTTCCTTAAATATATTTTGATTTTTGCTGCTGTGTACTGCTAGGCTTAGAAGTAACGTCTGTTATATATATAAGGCTCGTGGCTGAGTGGCCTTGACCCCCAAACAAGGGGACTTGAGTTTGAAGAACAATTTAGACCAGAAATGGACAAATTTCACCAATCATAAGTACAAAAAATGGAGCCACATGTTTGCCGATCTCTTCTGTACAAATTACGATCTAGTTTTAATCAACCATGGTGACAGTTTTTTTTTTCGTTGTTTTATCAATATAATCACTTGACCGTTCGTTTTGGTGAATGAGGTCTAATTGTAAGATGTGTATTTGCCTAAATGCAGTACGGCAATTTAAAGTGATGGCACAATGGGAAACTAGTGCGCACTGTTTGAGAACTACTTTCATCGACTGCAGGACAAGTAAAACCTACAATTTCATTATTTCGTCTGCTATAGATACGAGTATTGCTGACGTAATCTCCACTGTACTGTGAGCTTATGTAAGACAATCTACCCATTCGATACCCATATGATCATCACAAGTAGCCATGACAACAAAGCTTAATTACTTAAGAAAATTACATCGCAGGAACGACATGATGCTGAAATAAACACACAATATACGAGTACGTGGTGGCTGAGTGGTTAGCTCGTGGCTTCCGAACCAGAGGATCTTGGGTTTAAATCTTGATGAAGGCTCTTAATTTGAATCTCGGGATCTTTAGGGCGCCCCTCAGTGCACCCAACTGTAATGAATACCTGACATTTGTTGGTGAAAGTACAGGTAGCGGGTCATTGTGCTGGCAACATGACACCCTAGTCGTTAACCGTCATCCAAAGAAACAGATGACCTTTACATCATCTGCCCTATTTGTTTACAAGGTCTGAAAGGTGACATTACATACAACAATCAGCAGACATCGAGTCGAATTCAATACAAGGCTGACATACATGAATTTCTTCTAAGTATGGGCTACCTACCTGTTGACCATAGCTGGACTCCTCGTAGACTATGCTGACGTACTTCCACTTGAAGTAAGTGACCAGCGAGACGATAGCCTCTGCCTGGTACAGGTCACTGGGGATGGTACGAAAGAAGTAAGGGAACCTGTCTCTGTTACTTAGCACTGGACTAGTCGAGAAGAAACTGATCTGTGAACAGAAAAACATTGCCAAATATCATCGTGCTAGTGTCCAACTTGACTCGTATATCAGGGGCGGCTCTGTTCTTAAGGTAACGAGAGGGAAAAAGAGAGAGGCAAAGAGAGAGAGGGAAAGAGAGAGGAGAGAGGGAAAGAGAGAGGAGAGAGGGAAAGAGAGAGAGAGAGAGGGAAAGAGAGAGAGAGAGAGGGATAGATAGATAGATAGAGACAGACAGATAGACAAGACAGACAGACAGTCAAATAAATAGAAATTAGAGACAAAGCTAATGAACAATAGATGATACTTGTATGTATTTGATAGTTTCTGCCCTCTGTAAACAGCTATAGACTTAGTTTGTTTTACTAGACCTTAATGTTTTATTCTTGGTTTCTAAAAAAGTCATTTTGATAAATAACATTGAAATGCTCTGAAATATGGTCATGATTTAATTTTTTACTTGAGAGTTTGGTAACGTTTGAAGGCTAGTGTCATGGTCTTGAGCCATAGATTCTATTTAGTTATATTTTTTACTACTCTGGTATTAATGATGTGAAGAAAGATTCAATTAATTCGCTTTTTATTCGTTTTCAATCGAGTTCAGTAAGTGCGGAATAAAATACGACAAAAAATACTCAGAGATGGATTATAATTTCTAACAATTATTGTTTCAAGAGACTTGAATCACAAGTTGTAATTGCGCTCGATCTCAAGATTCACGAGGCGATTGATCCAACCATCTTTCATTTCATTCTTTGATATTTCTTTTGTGTTTCTTTAGATTTTTTTCCAAAGAAACTTAACAGGTCACGTGATCCCTATTTGATACGATGTCAACTTTAGTCAACTGTCAGAGAAAGGAAGGAAGATAAAGAGAAGGAAGCAGAGAGAAAGGAGAGAAATAAATGAAATGAATGAAAAAAGAGAAAGAGAGTCTATGAGAGAGAGAAAGAGAGAGAAAAAATATTTAGAGATAGACGAAGAAGAGAAGGAGGAAATAGATGTTTAGAGTTTGTGTTTGTCATCGCAACCTGCTGAGTACTTGGAAGAGCGCTAAGGCTCCAGCATTGGGGGACGGAGAGGGGGCCGGAGGTGTAGAATGTAATGTAAAAGAAAATATACTAAAATACATATAATTACAGTAAAAGTAAACGTTTCCCCTTTTAGAACTGGCAGTCTATGGGGCAGATGATGTAAAGGTCATCTGTTTCTGTGGCCCACGGTTCACAAGGGTGTCACCTACCGCCTTTTCATATCCCCAACTAATGTCTGGTCCCCATTAGAGATGGTTGGGTATAGACACGCTCTAAATCTCCCCAAAAAAATATTAAAAATCCAACTATTCACCAGGTTTTGAACCCGGCATCCTCGGGTTGGGGAGCCAAGCGGCAAGCGCCTTAGCACTCGGCCACCGAGACTCCACAATTATAGTACGATTTTGCAGTAATATTTTTAAATAGACTGATTTGTGCGCTTCGATTGTCCAAAACACTTCAATAGCGACCCGCCCCGCCCCTTTTTACTTTAACTTTTTCTTTTCTTCCTACTAGAACCACGTTGCAGACGCCAGGAGAAAGAGTTTTCAGCATAGAGGAAAGTATGTTGCAGCAGACAACCTCTGAAACAGGCAGTTGGAGAGCTCTCTCTAAGGCTGCGGGGACCCACATTCAAGGCCCTGTGGAAAGGCATTTTGGAAGACATGTGCAGAAAACGCGAAGAAAATTTTTAAAATGACCCCCGTCGAACAACGTGTTTGTCTGCATCAGGTTTGGGAAAAATATGTAGGTCACAGCTGGGTTTGCTTGGACATGACAAAACATTGCACTCGTGCTCAATCTTTGGGTTCGAGAATATTGACATCATCAGTAGTTGGAATGACAGTCTTGGTCGACACACCTTTTGAGAAGGGAAAGGGAAATTGAAAGCGATTTTTACTCTTTCTCTCCTAACTGACAATACCAGCGTTGATTCCACCAGAATGTGGTAAATAATTACGGAGAGAAAGAGTGAACACATTTTTTATAAGTATATCTTAGTTCTTATCTTATCAAATCACAGACGTTACTTCAATAAGAAAAAAATAATAATTACGTCCTTCTTGTGTCAGTCGAGGCCATGCGTTGCAGAAGGCCTCAACACTGATCTGTGACGCCGCGAAAGGTGGGCTGTGGGAGACCAATAGCTCGTTGCCATGCCGTACAGACCTGTGACGTGGCAACGAGCTATTGGTCTAAACTGCCCACATGTTGTGACGTTGCAGGTCGGTGTTTAGCTCTACCTATAACGACTGGTCTCCTTTAAACTCTTCTAAGTCGTTGGTTTTTCCTGGCTGATTCAGGCTACCCATTCCATGTTCTAATGGCACTAAGGAAAAAGGCGCACGTGAACGACTTTGTCCTAGCATGTGGGACAAGAAAGAACTAACTAAAGCAAAAAAATTAATTTTAAAATAAATATTAAGACCTCATTATTTTTCTGATTTAGAAATATGACAACAAAGCAGAATTTTACTTCATAATTTTAAAAAAAACAACATTTTTTTTTTAAGAAAAGTCATTTCAGACTTTATGACAATTTAAATGTCAGCACAATACCAATCTCAGAGTTTGTCACCATTAAGACATCCCTCCGCCCCGTAACTTGAACTAACTCTCCCCCCCCCCCCCTCTCCTCTTTTGTGGTCTGGGACCGTTACGCTTAAACGTTATGCAAGATAATAAGAAACTGGCCGGGGGGATGTTATGACGCAAACCCCCTTGTACATCCGTTGATCAATAGTCTGTGAGACTAATGAAATTTCATAGCCTTGGGTCAATTAATTTGACTGTTATTTCTCCTCCCGTTATGAGTCAGTGTACGTGAGAGGGGGAGAGAATGAAAGTTGGCAGTGACAAGTCCTGTCTGGTCCGCTGAACACTACTTAAGGAAAGTATACATTTATATCTATTTCATCATCATCATCAAACTCCGTTTGAATGAGGGCTTAAGTGCCTCAAATCCTCAAGACCTGGAAAGAAACTCTGCTGTTTTGCGTAGTGCGTACATGTCACCATACAGGTCGAGAATGTTTGGGGTTTCCCAGACCTGTCGAGACGGAGATCAGCAATCATTTATATATTTACTTGAAATTTCGATTTCGACAATAATGCATACCGGCAGACAACTTAACAAGATGACATTTAAAAGTATATTAATCAATTAACCAATTAATAAATAGTAATTTATCAATTTTAGTTGATGTAGACAAAATTAAATAAATATTATAGCATTGTTATAAATGGCTGTAAATGTGCAGTTCTTTCCATCATATAAGCTTTGTTGAGAATAAAAAAAATTCTTTATTTTTTCTTGTTCCATAATTAAAACAGATTGAGGTTGATAGTCGTTTGTTTTTCTTACTATAAATCAATACCCGCAGCAACATTTAGATCTTGTCGTAAGTTGCGGTTAAAACCATAAACAAGAAAAACTTCTATAAATGCATTTATTTAAAAGACAATACCTTCATTATACACCCTAAAAATATGCTAATAGAAATAGATATAGGTATAAGAAAGAGAAAAAACGCAGTTATTGAACTCCGACAAACGCACCGTCAGCTCGCCTACTTGTCTATCCATTTGGCCAGAGCCACTCTGTATAATTGTCATTGTTTTAGAATTTATTTAACAATGATTATGCTTTCGCCGTATGTGGCAAAATATGTAGGTCACAGCTGGGGGCTGCGTAATCATGTGAAATACTGCATTCCTCATTAATTTTCGGGCTCGAAGACAAGCATTATTATTGTTATTATTATTAGAATCAATTGGCACTTTTATTATATAGACATCTAGAACAAGAATCTAGGTCTAGATTGATGAATTAGAACACTTTAGGTCTAGATCTAGATCTACTTATTGAACAAGAATCTAGATGTAATCAGATTGACCTAAAGATATAAGCAAAGCTTAGATCATCTATCAATAAATTTGCAGCATCTTTAAATGAACATAAATAACTCAGTTATCACTACACTACGACTCACTACGCCAGTATTTTTTTTTTTCTGTTTGATTGTTTTTCTCTTAATAACTAATGACTGCTAGATTAACAACCTATTTTTCCCCGCTCCATACCCCCACGCCCCCTCCCCTCCCCGAGAAAGAATCCTGGTTAAGGGAATGTTCGATCTACTACACTTTATACTATACCAATAATAGACATTGTTTGCTAATCTAACATTCATTAGTTATTCAGAGAAAACAATTAATCTATTTAGTTGTATAAAGGCAGTATTGTCTTTTAAAAAAGTGTTTTAATTGTTTTATTCCTAGGACATCGAAATTAATACATACTCCCGCACAAAGATAACGGCACATTCCTCGTTCCATATGCTAGGACAAATTTGTACAAATTCTCCTTCTAAATTTAGAAAGCCTTCAGGACAGAAGACTCAAAAGTAAAGTAGCAATTATACATAAAACACTGAACCATAATCTTCAAATACAAAGACAAAATTGAATAAAATACTCAGAAAGACACAAAAATAAAGACACATTCCTAATCTCATATGCTAGGACAAATTTGTACAAAAGCTCCTTCTTCCCTAGTGCTATTAGAGCATGGAATGGGTTACCCGAGCCAGCCAGTGAAACCAATGACTTGCAGAATGTTAAGTCATTTGTTAATATGCATGACTAGATGCATGACGCGTAGGACGTAATCATCTTTTATGAATTTACGTCTGTATTTGATAAGATAAGATATGTGTGCTTCTACTAGCTATGTAAAGCTACAACCTGACAACCGCAATATCGCTAACAATGTGGACTCAAACCAAATACCTTCGGTTATGTAGCCAACCGTTCATATGCTTCAGCCACTCTTGTCACAAAGTTATGATGTACTTATATCTATTAGTTAAAGCACTTGTAATTAAACAAACATTGCTTCGAGAGCAGATATTTGTACCTACCCTAACGTTAAGAATCTAAACCAACAACCACCCAGGCCGGGTTGTCTAGTTTAGAAGTCCGTTGCTCCAGTGTCATCACCGAAGGTAAATATTTCTTTTCGACCACTGACCAATCACCGAAGGTAAATATTTCTTTTCGACCACTGACCAATCACCGAAGCCAGGATGAGCGAAGAGAACGATGAGTCTCTTTCAATCCTCGTTTAAGTACATAGTCCAGTACTATTAGAAAAGAGACCAGTCATTTGCCCCCCCCCCCCCCGGGGGGGGGGGAGTTCTCCTTAAACACAAACATACGCTGGCACACACATATACGCACACAAACACACACAGAGAACATGCACAGAGAAGGGGTGGAACATCCACCAAACACACGGTTGTCTAATGCACCATTTCTGACTTTAGGAAGTTCTCCTTGTTTTAAAAATGTGTTACATGTTTCGGATGTTCCTTCAGAGTTGAAGATAGTTTACTTCCAAGTCCAAACCTCCCGCAGGACGACGGGGGATGGGAGCGGGCAGGGTTTGAACCCTCGACCGTCGATAAGTCTGAACGACAGTCCAGCGAGCAAACCGCACTTATCATTCATCATGTGTTACATATGCATTGTGTCTTATAAAACAAGATAAGATAAGATAATTTTTCTTGCTACAAACAAACGGAATTTCAGTTTGACTACAACAGACCACCTTAGCGTAACTACTGTAACAATAACAATGTAGATGCAAATACGAACAACATTCACACACGAGACACATACAAACTCACAGCCAGAGATTTATGAATTAGACGTCTGTGTACTTCTCGATGACCACAGATGACCTTGTAACACTCTGACTTTTAAAGTGGGATAAAGCAGTTTTATAAATTATACGGTTGGTCTAGCTTAACATTCATCATGTATCACTTAGTTTTATCTTTGGTCAAGGCGGCAATATAATCATTTAATAAGATCTTGTAATCGCTTTGCTGTACAGTTACAGATGATAGGAGGTTTAAATTTTTAGATCCGATGAGGGTTACGTATTAAGATTGATGGTGGCAATATAGATTCTTAAATTAGCTGCCGTCCATTATGAAGTAACTGGTGTTCTGGACATAGATAGAAGCTGAGAACAGATAAATCGTACGATCTTATTATGTTGTTCATTCATGTTGTTCATTCATTTTGTTCATTCATGTTGTTCATTCATGTTGTTCATTCATGTTGTTCATTCATAATGTTCATTCATGATGTTTATTCATGTTGTTAATTCATGTTGTTCATTCATGTTGTTCATTCATGTTTTTCATTTATCTTGTTCATTCATGTTGTTCATTCATATAGTTTATTCATATTGTTCATTCATGTTGTTCATTCATATTGTTCATTCATGTTGTTCATTTATATTGTTCATTCATTTTGTTCATTCATTTTGTTCATTCATATTGCTCATTCATATTGCTCGTTTATGTTGTTCATTCATATTGTTCATTCATTTTGTTCATTCATTTTGTTCATTCATTTTGTTCATTCATTTTGTTCATTCATTTTGTTCATTCATCCAATTTCGTCTACGATATTTTCTTTTCACTTCATATTTTTATATTTAAAAAACTCTGATATTAAGCTCCGATTAAAAAGTATGCATATGTTAAATGCAGTAAAATATCAGTAATAGTTTGGCTCCGATTTTACATCTCAATACTTTGTCACATTGCATGGATTAACATAATCTCTAAAAAATGTGCGCTGTTTCACAGAATGTATAACACATAATAAAAGTATCATAAAGAGCAATAACTAATTGGAAACAATTATGTCAGTGTTTCCCTAACCGTTTTCCGCAGAACCCAAGTGTTCCGTGACGCTGAATAGGTGTTCCGTGAACAACTGGAATAATCAATTAGCAGGCCACGACGTGAATAAATCTCTCTAAAAAAAAAGACCCCACAGTGTCACTTAAAATACCCAGAATGTGTGAAGTGTTCTGTTCATGAAATAGTTTGGTAAACACATAGCTATGCTATGATGTGGTATTGTTTATAATGATGTTGGTTAGACTCCATTATCAGATAGAATATAGCGTGATCTAAACCCATACTGTGTTACAGAAGTCGCAAAACGCAATGGCAATGATAGATATGAATAAGAATAGCCACAATATACATGATTAGTGTTTAAGATATTTTTTTTTCTAAAATTAATATAAGAAAGTGTGTAAAATATAGATGGAGAAAACTTGAGTTATAACAACATGTTGTTTTTTTCAATCAGTGATGTCCCTTTACTTTATCTTAGCTTCCCTTTAACAGCTTTTTAAAATATAATTTATAGATATATATTTTTAATACTAACAAGATCGCGGGAAGAGGACACAGCAAAATAAGAGAGAAAGAGAAGAATCAGTGCATTTGAGGGAGAAAGCATGAGAAGAGAACTCTTAGTACCTAAATGATCTAACAAAGTTGAGTGGGTGTATTTTTAAAAATACAACCTAACAATACTTAAATAATACTAAAATAATACTTAAATAATACTTAAATAATACTTAAGAAATACTTTAAATAATACTTTAAAATACTTTAAATAATACTTAAAAATACTTTAAATAATACTTAAAAATACTTTAAATAATACTGAACAAATACTAATGATAATACTGCAATAATACTGCAGCAATACTTTAAATAATACTTAAGAAATACTTTAAATAATACTTGAATAATACTTAAGAAATACTTTACTTTGAATAATACTTTAATTAATACTTGTATAATACTTGAAATAATACCCCAATGATGCTGGTAGAAGGCGTTAAGGTGATTTGTTTCTTTGGCCAACGGTTAACGAGCAGGGTGTCCTGTGGCCAGCACAGCGACCAACAGTACTTACTTTCCTCAACTAAAGAGCTGGATGGACTCAGGGACGCCCTAAAAGTCATAGAATTCAAAATCTCAGTCTTCATCAAGATTGGAATCCAGGACCCAAGAGTGGGAAGCCAAGCGCTTAACCACTCAGCCACTGCTCCCCTACAGACTCAGTGTTTGTGATGAAAAGTAGAACTCATGACATTGGTGGTTTTTTTTTTTCTTTTTTTTTCCATCGAAGTACTATGAAAAAAAATCACCTTTTAAATCATTTTTCTTTCACTCGAAATATTAAGCTGCCCCCCCCCCAACCCCTTTTCTCAGCTTCTTTATACAAGTATGTGTCTTTGTTTGCAGTTAATGTCTTCTGGCCAGATTTCATCTTCAAAAACATGCCAGGAGTGAAAGCAGAGAACTACTTTAAAATGCATTGAGCAGATCTGATACGAACTATTTCATTACGCGGATGTAAGATGGTGAGCTCTGTTCTTTAATATCTTTGCGCTGATTGAATTCGAACATAAACAATGCTGCAGGTCAAGTAGTTCTTTAGTCTTTAGACTATTGTTAGCATTTTCTCTAACACTTAAAATGTAGATTAAAATTCAAGGGAGAAAATCAACAAAAAATGAGACACAAAACAAAACCAAAAAATTCCACAAAAAAAAAAAAAAAATATGAAAAAATTACAAACAAAAATTAAAAAGTACTTTAAAAAAACAACAGGCGTATATTAATTTATTGTATCCATCAGTTTGGATTAGTCATGTAATTTAATTTGTAATAGATCTAGACCAACAAAAATAAATCTATGTATTTTCAATTATATGAAACAATCGATTTTGTTAATTGTATGATCTTCTTACATAAGTGTACCAATTATAGTGCTTTAGAAGTGGTGGGGGTGAAAGAAAGTGATATCTGTGTAATATTGTACCGAATTTGATTTTTTAAGTCACTCAGTCTACTCTAACCGACATCTTAGCCACTCTGCGACTATGAAAGTATAATTTTGTATAGTAGTTATCTATTGCTCATAAAACGTTAATATGAAGTGGAGACATATAAAGGGGACTAATTCAGCCAAACCACCTCTTCAGTCCGATAGCATTTCTTTCCCTTGTTCGAGATACCAAACAAAATATTGAAAAGAAATAGGCATAAGTGCAAAATTTCAGCTTGGTCCGACATTGGGTGTGAGAGAAATAATGTTTTTTACAACCTTTTTACCAGACAGACGTCAAAGTTAATATAAGCTTTGTAAAAATAAAATAAAACTTTCAAGATTGAATGAAAGTTGTGCGCTCTCTTTTAAAGATTTGTATATCAAGGGTTGAACTATAAGGTTGAACCTTGCTAACCTCGATTCGTATCCATACGTTGGACAAGTTCATTTAACTTCATCTATATGTGTCTGCTTCACGCTGGGCACTTATCGATTGAATGGAATCACTTTCAGGCGAAAGAGTAAGTCTGAACTCAGGAAATAGTTTTAGTGAAATTCGCGGGGAAAGATGTACACAGTTTCACACTTCTCTCCCCTACCTTATGTTGTTACTTTTTGTGTGGAACCTAGCAGCTTTTAAAACTAGATAAAAAAAAATACTTCGAACTGATTACAAACAAAATGACTATTTGCGCGCGTTCTAATTAGTTAATTGTGGTTAGTAGGTCATTGTTTTGTAGCTCCTCGGGGAGTGTCCAGTCAGGGTCGTGCTACTGACCATTTATGACTCTTTGACCAACGGGAGGGACTTAACTCAGAGGCCAGGAATGATCGATTTGCTCTTCACAGATCCCCCTTTCTGGAGTCTCCCCATTAACTAGATTATGATCATCCGCTTGCTTAAGTCACGACTCGTTGAACCAACGCTGTGGTTCCCCCCATCCTATGCGAGACCGGAGGCCGAGCCCACGGGGGAGCTACTCCGTGTTCCTATAATGTACCGCCACTGTCCGTGGGAGGGCCATTACCACCCGATGAGGAGCGCCTTGGCGTATGGAACAACTTGTGATCTTTTCTTACATCATCTTCACCTGCAATGCTTGTTTGCTAGAACGTGCTGTGAAATAGTAGTTGTAAACAGGGCCGGATTTAAGAAAGGGTAGGCGGAGTACTGCGCCGGGATTCAACAAGAGAAGAGCGACCACAAAGAAATGTTTAAAAAATGTCCGATTTTCGACGGGTCAGGTGCAATAAATGTACTATTGTTATGATATTCTCCTTTTTTCCCGGCAGTATTTTAAATCTCACGTTTGGTAACACTGGCGCAGTCAAGAAATGAGTCCGCTTGTAGCGTACTTGTAATAAACACTTGCAGTAGAAACAGAGTTGACATTAAAGTTCATGTCAGTCATCCAATAGAACACGATCATCGTTAAGAGGTGGATGGACATTCAAAGCACGACATTTCAATGGAAACTTGATATGTCGTTCAAATGTCAAGCAATGTTTTTATGTTGTTTGTCTGCTTGCAAGTCTCAAAAGGATATCCATTCTAAATTTAAAATTATCATTAAATTGTATTTTACTTACATTACAAAAAAAACAAAAAAAAAAAAAACACTTGCGATTTGTGATCACAGGCTTACGTGTGTCCGGTCACCTAAATTGATAGTTACATTTTTCTGGACGTTTTGTAAAAATACAAATTAATTGAATGTCGTAAAATGTCATGAATTGGATTGAGATCAAACAAAATGGCGGTGCCGTTACTTCTGTTTGGTCTATATGCCACGCAGATTTTGTAAGGGTGAATGCTTCCAACTCATTTGCCATGCACACGACCAAAAGTGACTTGGGGGGATGTGAAATTTGGACTTCAAAAGTTTTAATTTCACAAGGGAATGTTGCGTGCTTGATTATTAGGGATTAGATGCTGCAATGCTAGACTCACAGCTACCGAAAGAGCTTAATGGAAATACATGAGATTTATGATATCACCAAGAGAGAGCGAGAGAGAGAGAGAGAGAGAGAGAGAGAAAGAGAAAAAGAGAGAGAGAGAAAGAGAGAGAAAGAGAAAGAAAGAGAGAAAGAGATATATAGAGAGAGAGATAAAGAGAGAGAGATAAAGAGAGAGAGATAAAGAGAGAGAGATAAAGAGAGAGAGATAAAGAGAGAGAGAAAAAAAAAGAGAGTGATAAACAGAGAGAAAGAGAAAGATAGAGAGAGAAAGAGAGAGAGAGAGAGAGAGGCTCGGAACTCGTTACAAGTAAACAAACAGACGACAAGTTCCACTAGAACTAGATAAATCTATATATATATGAACAACTAGCACGTGAACCTTTGTTTATATCTTTCACTAATGTTTGTTTGTTGTTTGTTTTTTTTTAAAAAGAGCGCTAGAAATAGAGATAGAGATAAAATAATAAAAATAATTATATTTCAAAATTGCACTTCCTTTTTTTCACACTGATATAACTCTTTTCTCTCTCTCTCTCTCTCTCTCTCTTTCTCTCTCTCTCTGACTTTGTTTCGCTCACTTTCGCCCATTCCAATGTTATGTCGTACAACTGACTCAGAGACAGATCACGTGACAATTCTCCTTTTCCTACTTCCTCACCTCTTCTATTTAAGTCAGCCTCTTTCTCTCCCTCTTTCTCTCTCTCTTTCTCTGCCTCTCTTTCTCTCTTTCTCTCTCTCTGTCACTCACTCACTCTCTTTCTCCTCCCTGAATCCATTTATTACTTTTTCACCAACACGCCTTCTCTCTCTCTCTCTCTCTTTCTATCTCTCTCTCTCACATTTTCTTTCTCTCTTACTTTCTCTCTCTCTTTCTATTTTTTTCTCTCTTTCTCTCTCTCTCTCTTTTTCAATTTCTCTCTATTTTTATCTCTCTTTTTCTCTTTCTATCTCTCTCTCTCTCTCTTTCTATCTCTCTCTCTCTTTCTATCTCTCTCTCTCTCTTTCTCTCTCTCTCTCTCTCTTTCTATCTCTCTCTCTCTCTTTCTATCTCTCTCTCTCTCTTTCTATCTCTCTCTCTCTTTCTCTCTTTCTCTCTCTCTTTCTCTCTCTCTCTCTCTCATTCTCTCTCTCTCTCTCTCTTTCTATCGTTCTCTCTCTCTCTCTTTCTATATCTCTCTCTCTTTCTATCTCTCTCTCTCCCTCTCTCTCTCTCTCTTTCTATCTCTCTCTCTTTTCCTGAAAATCAAGAAATCGAATCTCTCCCTAATGAAATCGAATCTCAACATATTCTTCTCTATATATAATTCTCTTCAGGGCACAACAGTTTGGACACTAGGAAGTAAAGGAAAGATCACTCTTTTATTTCTGAAACTCGGGACTAGTATTAGTTTTATTTACACCTAGAATTAGCGCGGGTCGTATGAAAGTGCGGGTCGTATAGACTGCATTAACACATTAGTAGGAAATAGGATGTGTATCCTAAACCACTTGGCTACCTAGCAATGGGGCTTGAGTTCGTATCCCGACTACAGCTGTGTTGCGATTGCTGAGTCCAGATACCCGCTTTCCCCCACAGGTCCACTAAAGAGATTGGACAAAACGCACTAAGCTTGCTTCAGCCTGATGGTCGTGCTGTACAGCATTGAATATAATAACTATTTTTAAACATTTGTTTTCAGGGTAAAATAGTGTAAGCTTTCTATATTAAACGGTAGACAATGGAGCAAAATAGTTTCTTTTTATATTTATGCTAGACTCAGCTAGACCAGGGGTCGGCAACCTGCGACTCACGAGCCACATGCGGCTCTTTGGGTGTTAAGCTGCGGCTCTTTAGTTCTATACGCAAACATGATTTATTTTATTCAAAAATAAACACGTAAAAATAAAATCGCTCAGGATTAATTAATGAGGAGATTCTATCTCTCAGCCACTTGGACTCGTTTTTCAGCTTAGCCCTCCACCATGTCTTGAAATGTAACATATTTGCAGGTGGAAGATATTCAGCTTTTTTTTCTGTCTTATTACTTGCTATAAATGAATCACAAGTTGCCTTTTTTGTCAAATATGTCTTCACGAGGTATAAAAGAAAAAACTTCTATGATTGCTACCGCTCTCGTGACAAACTAGAGGGGAAGATAGAGCGAATGCCTTTAAAAAAATACCTTGAAGACATTAAGATCAGTTTAAATAAAATCTTTTCAATAGCAACTGATGGAGCCAGAAGTATGACTGAAAAATTTAAAGGGAAACAACGATTTTTGGAAGCAAAATAAACCTTGAAATTATTACGTTACACTGCAAAATACACCAAAAAGTGCTTTGTACCCAAACAATTCCGGCCGAAATAGTTGAGATCATGAATTTGGTAATCAAGAGCATTAACAGCATCTTGCCAAAAGCACTCTACCATCGTCAGTTTAAAGAATTCTTAAACGAAATGGAGACTCAGTATTCCGACATTCTTCTTCTTGATGGCTTTCCAAAAGGTAAGTCGTTGAAACGTTTCGCTTTGTGCTTGAATGAAATAAATACATTCCTAAACGAAAAAGGCATTAATCACCCTGGATTACAGAATGACAAATGGTTGCAAAACTTTTTCACTAAGAGCGAAACCCAACCTATGTTTTTGATAAAATTGAAGACAGATTGTTAGATTTGAGCAATTCAAAAACGACAAAACCATTCAAGCATTCAGAGTAAATCCTCTCACCACAAATAGTTACGAAATCCACATTGAACCATTTGAAATTGATACTGGATCTTTAGACATACAATCGATTGATTTAAAAAAGTAAAGTTTTGTGGAGTGGGAAATTTACAGAGTTGAAAAGTCAAGTTGGAAAAAGTTGGAGCTCCAGAAATGTATGTAATGCAACAAAAATGGAAAGCTTTATAAGAAATGCCTCAAGTTGTGGCACTAATATTCGACGTAAGGAATAGTCCTCCAGATTGCTAAATTGAGGTTAAGAAGTTTGCATTTGGAAAGCTGTCTATATCTTCTGATTGACATATTCGTGCGAGCAAGCGTTCTCCTGCATGAATATAATCAAACTAAAGTAAGAAGCCAACTAGCAAATGAAAGTTTAGAGTCGTGTATGAAACTGAAAACAAATAATGAGCCAAATGTATTCAAACTTTCTAAACCCCATGCAAAGCCATCTCCCCCATTGGATTTCTTTGCTCAATTGTTTGTTAGTGAAGTACAAGCTAGTGTTGTGTGTAAATGTTTAATTGTTTTAATTTTTTACTTACATACTACTTATATATAAATAAATAGATATTTTTTTCTTATGAAATAAGAATAAGTATGCAGGAGAGAGTAAAGGACTGATACAGACTGGCGACAGAGAGCGAGTCAGCGAGTCCTTGCTGCACTCTCTCCTGCTTTCTCTCTTACTCTCTCCTGCAGTCTCTCTTACTCTCTGCTGCACTCTCTCCTACTCTCTCCTGCTTTCTGTCTTACTCTCTCCTGCACTCTCTCCTAATCTCTCCTGCAGACTCTCTTACGCTCTCCTGCACTCTCTCTCTTACTCTCTCCTGCACTCTCTCTTACTCTCTGCTGCACTCTCTCCTACTCTCTCCTGCTTTCTCTCTTACTCTCTCCTGCACTCTCTCCTAATCTCTCCTGCTTTCTCTCTTACTCTCTCCTGTACTCTCTCCTGCACTCTCTCTTAATCTCTCCTACACTCTCTCTTACTCTCTCGATCCTTCATTGTGTTTCGCTTCCTCTTTTTTTTCTTTCTCTCTTATATATTTTGATCTGTGACTCTTTTTCTCTCTTTCTATCTCTTTCTATATCTAATAACACAAACTTAAACTGTACAAGAAATGGACAAGCAACTCACTTCTAATATACTATCTAAGGCCTCTTTCAGTCGCGAAGCGAATACGGATAAACTCATACATGATGAGATGAATGCCTGGGCATTAATTGTGTTTGTGGCGATGTCGCCCACACATCAGTACTCCCTCTCCACGCAGCTGATGTATCCAAAGGAACGGTAAGTTTGGGGTCAGCGACGTCGCAAATTCTGCCATGGTGTAGCACCTAGTGCTGCGAACAGCCTAAGAGTAGCATACTCGTGATTTTTTCTCAGAGCTAACTTCGAAGCCTTTCCCATGATTGGCCCTAGCTGTAAGGCAGCAGAGGTTTAAATTCAGAGCCTTTCATCTGCCAGCTATGGTTAACGAGCCCCTTCTCCCTGAAGCTCACTGGTTTATGCTCCAGTTACTCGCCTTCGCCCTTTCCTCTCTCAGTCAAAACAGTTCCGTTGGACTCAATAGCTAAGCCACACTTAAAGGCCAGGAGTTGGACTGATTGTCAGAGGCTATTTGAAACGCTCTGGCCTGCTTCAACACATCCTTCCATTCAGATCTCTCCTGGGCCTTTCGTCTCCACGCCCTAACCCCAAGCTGTTGCAGATCTGCTTCCACATCATCAATCCATCGCATTCGGGGTCTGCCTTTTGTTTTTTGCCTGTATACGATTTTCGCTCCCCTGATGTCTGACATTCTTTAAAGGTGACCTGCCCAATGTAGTCTGTTCTTTTTTTTTATTTCGGTCACTATTGGTGGGTCTTCATACAATTGATAAATCTCATGGTTAGTGCGTCTCCTCCACCCTGTTTCATCCTGTATGGCACCACAGATTTTCCCAAGAATTTTTCTTTCCCAAGTATTAAGTAAATTTTCAGATGTCTTAGTCAGTGTCCAGGTCTCACTTGCATACATTCCTGCTGGTCTTATTATGATTTTGAAGTCATAGTAACGCAAACGTTCTTGCTTTTTTTTAAGCTCACTTTGGCTTGTAAGAGTTTATTTTTTAGCTCTACTACAAGAGTTTTAGTAAGTTCCAGAATAATAGTATAACTTCATTTGTTATTATCGACACGCCAGGCGTCTAATTATGAGACTCTTATTTTTTGTTGGAAATTGAAATATTTATACACCGATAGCTGTTTATACATACAGTTGTTTGGATCAGAGATTGACTCTATGAGTTTTATGATCCAGGTTTGAGTTTATTGATTCACGCGCAGCTACAAGAAGTACGCGTGTTGACATTTGGCCCACCCCCTCGCTCTGGCCTCGTTATTTCCTGTTGTGACGCTTGATGACATTATTTACAGCAAAACCCGCCCCTATGTTTATGCAATAAACCTGGATCAGAGAATCTCTCTCGGATGTCACCGCGACCTCGAAAAGGCAAGAAGCCCTGGTTGGTTGTGTGATAACGGCGAACGATCACGTCAGAAAGTCGTTGATAGTGATGTAACAAGTTGGCAGCTCTTTTTTTAAAAAATGTATTGCTACCAATTTGTCGTTTTTTTTTGGGAGAAAGACGTTTGTCACCATTCCATTAAATCTTTCTCTTCAGGCTTGAATCCAAGATACTAAAAGGTTTGCCTCTAGCAGAATGTTATGTAGAAACTAGGTCGCTTGATGAAGGTTAAGTGTCCACTTTTATTTACAGTAACACAAATTCACGTATTTTTTTTTCAAAAGTACAAGTACCCCACTGATTAAAACACACAAACACTCATAGAACACACTATAAGACACCTCTGACACACCGCATAAATATATTTGACAGATCAACACATAGCACACATAGCAAAAACACACCTGTCACAGTACTTACACACCAGACACACAGACCCACACAGCGGACACAGCATTCCCACACAGACACACAACACAGACACACAGAAATCAGAGACCAGACACACAGCACTTACACACAAGACACACAGAAATCAGAGACCAGACACACATCACTTACACACAAGACACACATCAATCATACAAGACACCTACACAAACCAGACAAACAACATTCACACACGCCCCAAAAATCAAATACCACATGCTCAGCACACACACTCGGCACGCAATTACCAATCAGAAGAAACACACTAGACACACAACCCACACACACACCAGACAGCACACATAGCAACCATTCGCTGACAGAAGCCCCTTCAAAAATTTAGTCTTTAGAAAATTGATAAATCCTTTTTTTTTGTGCATTTCTAATCATTTTCTATGTGATTTAATCTACTTGCGACCTATTTATTTAGAAAGGAGAGCCAGTTTTAAGTCTTTCTTTTTTATATAGTATCATAGAGACATAGAGCACTGAGCTTAGGTTATGTTTGTAAATCATTGAGCTTAGGTTATGTTTGTTAACAGTACTATATGCATTTAATTATTATTAATTATTTTATTTCATTTATTTAAAATAAGCTGTTAAGAATAGTTGTAAGCAATCTCCACAGAAGCACTATTTATCTATTAATCAGCGTATAACATTGATTAGTAATTTGTTTTAAAAAAAGTTCGTCCGTCTGCTGTTATTTGAAGCGTAGTAATATCTGAGTGCTTGTTTTAAATATTCATGACTTTGACAGCGAAATCTGTATTCAGAGAAACTCATTAACTGCCTCGTAGATATATGAAAAGGTCAAGGTTACCCGAAGCGACGGAATCTCACATTTAAAAAAAGGCGGTTGTATTTCAAAATTCAATAATTATTAACGTAGCCAGGCTCTGGAGAAGATCATAATACTGAACTGTCATTACTAATGACTAGTACGAGAAGCAGACGGCATTTTACATTCTTTACGGCACCGAGAGTAAATCCATAACATAATCAACGCCAGCCTTGTAGTACAGCTAAGCAGGCTTATTATTTGTTATCTTTCAATCTTTAAAGAAATATATATATAAATAAAGAAAAATGATAAAAGCCGCAGACGACCAAATGAGTTTACACTGTATACACAACCTCATGACATACAGAGTAAACAATTAATTTTGAAGATTACGGATGGGTGCAGGGTTTCACTTGACTAGCAAAAAAGTTGTGACATGCATATTTTCTCCCGATTCAGAAAAAAAAAACGTCGGCCAGCAAGGGGTAAGTTTCCTTTAAGTCTTAATGTGTTCATCGGGCCTCAAGTGTGTGTCACGTGGCCTTCAGTCAGGTCTTTCCGACTTGTAACTGAACTGGAACCATATGTGGGCTAGTGATGGAACTGTAGTTTGGGACTCCTCTGGAGTTAGCTGTGGGCTAGTGATGGAACTGTAGTTTGGGACTCCTCTGGAGTTAGCTGTGGGCTAGTGATGGAACTGTAGTTTGGGACTCCTCTGGAGTTAGCTGTGGGCTAGTGATGGAACGGTAGGTTGGTACGCCACTGGAGCCAGCTGTGAGCGTGTGCTATTTGTTGCCTAAAAAGCCTATGGACTGAGGCACTGTTGTAAACCAACCAAACGATAGTAAAACTATTTTGTCATCGCTATTTCGTCGGCGCTATTTTGTCATCGCTATTTTGTAGTTCGATATTTTGTCATCGCTATTTTGTAGTTCGCTATTTTGTCATCGCTATTTTGTAGTTCGCTATTTTTACATCGTTATTTTGTATTTCGCTATGTTGTAGTTCGCTAATTTGTCATCGCTATTTGTAGTTAGCTATTTTGACATCGCTATTTTGTAGTTCGCTATTTTGTCACCACTATTTGGTCGGCGCTGTTTTGTCATCGCTATTTTGTAGTTCGCTATTTTGATATTGCTATTTTGTAGTGCGCTATTTTGTAGTTCGTTATTTTGTCCTCGCTATTTTGTGGTTCGCTTTTTTGTCATCGCTATTATGTAGTTCGCTATTTTGTTGGCACTATTTTGGTCCTTTGCTATTTTGTCGGTTCACGAAGGGAGACCACCTGAGAGTAGGTTCACATTCTGGTTTTAGACACTCTGCAACGACATTTTTTGCTCAAAACAAATCTTGAACTAAAATAAAAAGTCTAATCTACATCAGTACTCCAACTTGAGACTCCCTGCACAGCTGCAACCACTCAGCAACATTTGATGTCTGATATTTCTTATCTCAAGTTCGCCTGCACTAAAAGCATCACCTGCACTTGTTAAACTTTAATATACAACTCGAGCCTCAGAGAATACATTAAAACAAAATCATTCCTTTTAAAAGCGTGAAATCAATAATTGAAACATATCTAGAAGCATATCTAGAGTTCAAACTTCTGGTATCTTCAGTTTTTAATTTTATGTTTAAGAGATTCCAGAACGCATGTTACAACGGGCAAAGGCAACAAAAATAATCCCCGAGAGAAAAAAATAAAAGCTCTAAAAACTGAAATTCACAGTGAACTGGTGAGAGACAAGTGAACTAGTGAACAAGACATACGCGGATCAGTGAGTTCATCCTCCTGTCTCTGTCCAAACCTTTGATGACAATGAGGCCTGCAATATTGATCCCTTCTGATGAATCTCGTCCTACACATTGTCCAATCGGCGTAATTTTTTTTTTTTAAATTGGGTCCAGAAGTTGACCTTAGCGGTTCAAAAAAAACAAACTTAGATGCTTTGATCTATTTTTAGAAATAGCAAGATAGTTTCTTCGAAAAACAACTTCTTTTTTGTGTTTATCGTATACATCTTATCTTATAAATTACAGACGTTCATTCATACGAGAAGATAATTACACCCTACGCTTATCCAAGTGTTAATTTAGTCGCGAATGTCAATTAGAGACTTATACTCTGCTAATTCATTGTTTTTTCTTGTATATATAGCAGCGGTTCTCAACCTTTTTTTGCTCCGCGACCCCCAACAATATTTTTTTGGTCATAGGTCTAGGTATATGGCTGAGCGGTAAAGCGCTTGTCTTTTGAACCGGGCGTCCCGGGTTCAAATCCTGCTGAAAACTGGGATTTTCAGTTTCGGGGTCTTTGGGCTCCTTTGAGTTTACCCAGCTCTAATGGGTACCTGACATTAGTTGGGGAAAAGTAAAGTCATGCGGTTGATCGTTGTGCTGGCCACATGACATCCTCGTCAAAACCTCAGAAACACTGTACCTTTACATCACCTGCCCTATAGACCACATCAACAGGTAGAAAACTAACTTCATTGTTAGAAACGTTATCATATTTAGTTAGTGTATACAAAATGTGTGCTTTAATTTTCTCAAAAAAAGTAGATTTTATGGTTTTTATTTATTTACTTTTCATTGCGCGTTTATAATACGGTAAATAAATATTTGACAATTTAGAAAGTATTACGTATCGTGGAAAACGTGGCGACAGTATTTTCAAACTCGCCAAAGTTAGTGCCAAGGTTGAGCTTGTTTTTATGTCACTAGATTAGGAATTGACATCGAGCTTATTTTTGAATTAAAACTTGATAACTGACAGGCAGAAACAAAACAACATGTTTTACAAAGATACCATGTTGGATGAGGACGTCTGGAAAATATCTCATAGAACAGAATGACTGCAAACAGTGGATCCACATTTGTGTCACTAACATTGAAGAGAAATATTTAGATGCATTGCTATTGGCCTTGCTAACATATATCGATGAATCAATCATACAATGAGTTACAATGGATTCTAATGGTGACTTATTCTGTACCAAACATTGACATCCAGACCGACATTAAAGCATACTTAGAGCTGTGCAAACATTACAGATATTTTTTCCAAGAAGTCTTTTACTTTTTGAATTGTAACCAACTTTGTCAGTTACATCAAACACTGTAGAGGCCGTTTATAGATGTTTGCATAGGAACTAATCTTTAAAATCGCCCTTGTGTATATATCGTAAGTATACCGGAACTAGTAATTGTGAACAATCTACAAAACCTGTGGGTTCGTCAAGCTTGTAAAAGAAACAAATATCATTCCCTTAGTATCAGAAGACATGTCAACTAATCGCTTGTGAATAGTGTCATTAGGTATGCAAATTGCACAAAAGTTATTTACAAAGTTTGCTCCAATCATAGCGAGCGATGTCTTTGGCCGCTGACAATAACTCCTTGGTGTGAGGTTGCAGAACTCTGGCGATTCCGAGAGCCACCAAAAATAAGAAGCTTCATAGGCTGATATGTTTTAATTATGGTATTTTCCATCTGAGTCAAGTCTGAGTTTAATCAGGATTCAAAATTAAACTACTGTTTATCGTTATCCGCAAAGCTCGGACGTATGTTCGGCCTTAATACATACGACAGAAAGAACTTCATTACTAATGCTGCATAGTGGTCTCTGAATTGCTGCTTAAACTATAGAAGTAAAACTATACCTCAAAATGATCGTCATTCTCTTTTCTTTCATTCACTTTGTTTTGTTCAAAGTCCGTGTTCACGAGTTGTTCCATAATGAATTTATTTCCATTGACGATGGCGTATTATTGACGTGATTAGATCTTCACCAAAGAAATGTTTGATCCCGCAATGGCGTTTCGACACATTGATGGACAGTAAATTAATTTGTTGAAAATTTTATTGTGCAACAACAGAGATATGGTCTGCAGCAACTAGTTTTGAACAACCATTATTACAAAAACAACAACAACAAAGAAGAACCAATTAAAAACAAACAAACAAGGATGATACATTTACTAAAAGTGCCCTCTGTATCCTCTGGCAGTAGGCCATTGTTTACATTCGTCACCCACACATTTATTTTTTTTTCATTGAAGATTAAAATTGACGATCGTTTTCATAATTTGTTTGGTAATAATGTACTTTGAGTCAAGTCCCGTATCATTACCACCACTTTATGTAAATCTATAGCCACTCTAGTACAACACATGAGAAACAAACAAAAAATTAGTATAAACAAATCCCCCTCCCCCCCCCCCCCCTCCCAATTGTCTTAGGCGACCCCCGACAAATGGTCATTCGACCCCTAAAGGGGTCGCGACACACAGGTTGAGAACACCTGATAAAGACAAACTCAAAATCATTAGTTTTCCTGGCTGTTTCAGGCAAACTCTCGGATATTGGTTTTTCTAGCTGAATCAGATTTTATTGGTAGATATTAACATTTTCATTGTATTTTCGGTACTCAGCACGAAGTGTACTTTTTAAATTGTTATGCCGTTTCGATACTTAATATTTCAATTTATCATTTACTATTAATACAATTTGTATGTACAAGTTATGGTTAAGCAATTCATGAATATTTTGTTTTTACCCTTTACCGGTGAACCATTCGTCTAGCAGCGGTCGGCAACCTTTTAAATCGGAAGATTAAAAAATTTAAAAAATTAAAATTTACAAAATTTCAAAGTTTTAAAAGAGCCACAAATAATTTTCTTGCCAACAATAAATAGTACTCGTATAAATAAAATGTTTTCATTAAAAAAATGAATCTACTTATTTCATAAGAAAAAATATCTATTTATTTATATATAAGTAGTATGTAAGTAAAAAATTAAAACAATTAAACATTTACACACAACACTAGCTTGTACTTCACTAACAAACAATTGAGCAAAGAAATCCAATGGGGGCGACGGCTTTGCATGGGGTTTAGAAAGTTTGAATACATTTGGCTCATTATTTGTTTTCAGTTTCATACACGACTCTAAACTTTCATTTGCTAGTTGGCTTCTTACTTTAGTTTGATTATATTCATGCAGGAGAACGCTTGCTCGCACGAATATGTCAATCAGAAGATATAGACAGCTTTCCAAATGCAAACTTCTTCACCTCGGTCTAGAGTCGAGAGTCTAAACTTTGTTGTGTAGATAAAATAAAAGCTTTGTTATGTAGGTCTAGAGTCGAGAGTCTAAACCTTGTTGTGTCGGTCTAGAGTCGAGAGTCTAAACTTTGTTGTGTAGATAAAATAAAAGCTTTGTTATGTAGGTCTAGAGTCGAGAGTCTAAACCTTGTTGTGTCGGTCTAGAGTCGAGAGTCTAAACTTTGTTGTGTAGATAAAATAAAAGCTTTGTTATGTAGGTCTAGAGTCGAGAGTCTAAACCTTGTTCAGTAGGTCTAGAGTCGAGAGTCTAAACCTTGTTCAGTAGGTCTAGAGTCTAGAGTCTAAACCTTGTTATGTAGGTCTAGAGTCGAGAGTCTAAACCTTGTTATGTAGGTCTAGAGTCGAGAGTCTAAACCTTGTTATGTAGGTCTAGAGTCGAGAGTCTAAACCTTGTTATGTAGGTCTAGAGTCGAGAGTCTAAAGTTTGATTAGGCTACAGAGTAACAAGTAACAGATCGACGAGCCTAAAAGTCTGTCAAGTTAAACAGATGTTGATTTCTAACAGTCAGACTTTTCTTTTTTACTGCAACAACTTTCTCAAGATTCATAAAAGAGGTGTAGCTGAGGGATTGGGCGTATCTCTAAAGTGGGGACTATTTGGCGCACCATTTGTTGAGCCCCCTGGATTAGTTAACTATGAAAAAAAAAATCAGATCGTGTGTGTGTATGCAGTAAATTAGCGTGTGATTTGTTAGTCTGTATGTGTGTTTTTTGTTGCTAGCTACTGGGACAAGATAAACGAAATGTGAGATGTATGTTTCAACTATAAGCCTATTAAGTTGAGAAAGTCTTTGTTGCCGAAACGACCCGTTGTTACAAAGCTTATATCAACGCACTCTGTCTGTCTGTCTGGTAAAACGTTTGTGCACGTTATCTCTCCCACAGCCCCTCTCAGATCACGCTATAACCTAATTATTCATTGACATAGACAAGAATAATTAAAGTAACCAATTAGTGAATTAATTCCTTGTAGTATTATTTTGTTTGATACCAACCAAGGGAACTAATTCTTCAGTACTCACAGATATGGCTAAATTTGTTGGGTTTGTCCCCTTAGATAACTGTTAACGCTATTTCTCTCTCACGCATTGTCCAATCAAGTTGATACTTTAAACAACTATTTATTGTATCCAATAAAACATTTATCAATAAACAAAATACAAGATTAGTCAATTAATTATTTTGTTTCATATCAAACAAGGGAAATAACTTGTACATTAGTGATAGATATAGTTTGAAGGGCGAAGTTCTTCCCTTTTAGATAATCGTTGTTGTTGTTTTTTTAATAATATTTTGATTCTTTTAGTCCGACAGGTCTCTGAATGTGTGTTCTCCAGCCCTACAGCAGTCAAGATGTCAATATATCTGTCTGTTACATCTCAATATATCTGTCTGTTACATCTCAATATATCTGTCTGTTACATCTCAATATATCTGTCTGTTACATCTCAATATATCTGTCTGTTACATCTCAATATATCTGTCTGTTACATCTCAATATATCGCTCTGTTACATCTCAATATATCTGTCTGTTACATCTCAATATATCTGTCTGTTACATCTCAATATATCTGTCTGTTACATCTCAATATATCTGTCTGTTACATCTCAATATATCTGTCTGTTACATCTCAATATATCTGTCTGTTACATCTCAATATATCTGTCTGTTACATCTCAATATATCTGTCTGTTACATCTCAATATATCTGTCTGTTACATCTCAATATATCTGTCTGTTACATCTCAATATATCTGTCTGTTACATCTCAATATATCTGTCTGTTACATCTCAATATATCTGTCTGTTACATCTCAATATATCTGTCTGTTACATCTCAATATATCTGTCTGTTACATCTCAATATATCTGTCTGTTACATCTCAATATATCTGTCTGTTACATCTCAATATATCTGTCTGTTACATCTCAATATATCTGTCTGTTACATCTCAATATATCTGTCTGTTACATCTCAATATATATCTGTCTGTTACATCTCAATTTATCTGTCTGTTACATCTCAATTTATCTGTCTGTTACATCTCAATATATATCTGTTTGTTACATGTCAATATATCTGTCAGTTACATCTCAATATATCTGTCTGTTACATCTCAATATATCTGTTATATCTCAATATATCTGTCTGTTACATCTCAATATATATCTGTCTGTTACATCTCAATATATATCTGTCTGTTACATCTCAATTTATCTGTCTGTTACATCTCAATATATATCTGTTTGTTACATGTCAATATATCTGTCAGTTACATCTCAATATATCGCTCTGTTACATCTCAATATATCTGTCTGTTACATCTCAATATATCTGTCTGTTACATCTCAATATATCTGTCTGTTACATCTCAATATATCTGTCTGTTACATCTCAATATATCTGTCTGTTACATCTCAATATATCTGTCTGTTACATCTCAATAGATCTGTCTGTTACATCTCAATAGATCTGTCTGTTACATCTCAATATATCGCTCTGTTACATAGCCACGTTATTTTCTGCTTATAGTCCGAGCTTTAGTTTAGTTCAGTCTTGAACATTTTTGGAGCTCATGGAACTTCGTTTACGTGTTCAATAATTCTGGAGCTCTTTTTCATTTAGAGGTTGATTTATCTGTCTGTCTCTCTCTCTCTTACTGAATTTCTCATGTCTAAGTTTCTGTGTTTAATTTCCGGAATATTTCAGCCTCCCCCTTCCTGACAAAAAAAGGAATCTGTCTATCTATATATCTATCTCTCTATCTATATCTATCTATTTATCTATCTATCTATCTATCTATCTATCTATCTATCTATCTATCTATCTATCTATCTAATAATAATAATAATATACTTTCATGAACCATAGATCTTTATTAGCCTTGAAGAAATTAGTCTAACAATTGTGAATTACACAAAACAAAATATTTTAAGGATAAAAAAAGTTGCCATCCCAAAGTTGAAATGTATTCAATGACTTTATAGCTTAGGGAACAGAAGAGTTCTTGTCCCTGTTTATGTGCTTGGTGTCTCCTTTGTGATAGCAGAAAGTTAAAATGTTTTTTTTTTTGTTTTTTTGCTGTTGATAGTTGTTGACTTGTAGCACCAAACTGCTGGTAGACAACTAAACCGCTTACGACAGTGCTGCTCATCTTGCATCATTCAGACTGCATTGCCAGCAACCAATCGCTAGCCTCTTCTCACCATCACCATAGAAACATACGCACACACCTTAACAATCTACCTACCTACCAAGCTTCCTATCAACCTACAAACCAATCTTCTCACCTACATACCCAATATCTAGCTAAACTAACATGCCTACCTACAATACCCACTTACATTCCTACCTGTATAGCTATGTATCTAATCTGCCTGTCAGTCTGTATTCTGTCTGTCAGTCTGTCTGTCAGTCTGTGTGTATTTCATTATATCTAGGTGCCTGTATTGCGTGACACACATCTAACAAAATCTCTCTCTCGCTCTCTGGACACTCCCAAAAACTCAGCCTAAGACATCTGGCATTCTGATCACAGACATGCCCACATAATTCAATAAAGTCCACACAAATTCGATCAATGCCTAGATAGAAGGTTTCGGAATTAACAGACAATCGAAGACCAAACGAGATCGGGATTCCGTTACAAAGAGGCAAAACTCCTTCGCTATATATCCACTTCCGCTGCTCGTCTCTGGCTCTCGTTCGAGGTGGCGCCCCCTATCATTTTATGTTATTCTCTGCCCTCTCTGACTTTTTTTTTTTTGAAAAAGAAATCCATTATTTTGATTAATAGGGAAAGAGACAAGTAAAAAGGTGGAGGCAATCTGGCTAGATGTACTGGCTTGTCCTTAATTTGTAGCTAGGTTGTCTTCCCCTGTTTCACTGGACGCTTGACAAAAAGGAAAATGAAGTGCAGTCTAAAGACCAGCAAAACATTCCAAACAACTAGACTCTTTTTTTTATTTAACAGTGGACATAGAGTTTAGTTCTAAATATCTCAGTGTTCCCCCTCCCCCACCCCTTACTTTTTTTTTCCCATAAAGAAAAAAAAAATTCTGAAAAATAAAAACCGCCATAAGGGAAGTTACTCTTTTGGAAAATGAAACAAAAATCAAAATTAAGTTACGCAACTTGGTTTTCATTATATTCATCACAATTTCAATTAAACTTTTAAAACAATATTATGAAAATTATTAAAAATTATAATAGATTGTAATAAAATAATATTAATATTAAATAAAACTGATAATAATGATAAAATAAAACTATATACAATATAATAAACAAATACCAATAGTAACGAGAGAATTCGGAACAATAATGAAGGGATGAAGTGACTCTATGCTGCGATAGACTTCTACATATATATATATATATATATATATATATATATATATATATATATATATATATATATATGCTAGTTTTGTTAAATAGTGCAGATACTGTAATAATGTATAATATATACAATATTTTAAAAAAAGGCGTTTTAGTTTTATTCCTACAAGGCGAAAACGTTTTCTTTTCAAAGCTGACTTGCGAGTGAGGTCGAAGCCCTCGGGCCGTGGGTGTAGATGACAACCAGTCATTCGTTTCTCTCTCACGTCTGCTGACCATTCTCTTTTCGATTTCTTTTACTGGGTAAAAAAATATTTTTGCTCGTGTTACTCCCAGCTCTGTCTTTCTCTTTGTGTCTACCTCTTCAACTTTCCCTTTTTTTCTCTCTTACTCTCTACCTCTTTCTCTACCTCCTTATATAAACTCTTTCTCCCTCTTTCTAGACTTCCCTCTTCCTCACTCTCTTTTCCTCTCTATCTTCCTCATTAATTTATGTCTTCCCCCTGTCTTCCTTACTCTTTCTTTCTATCTTTATTTCTTCTACTCTCCCACTTCCTTTGATACCTTTCTTACACTCTCACATCCATATTAAACCCGTTCATGTATCTCTCTGTCTCCCTCCCCTGACTCTCTCTATCTTGACCGGTGTCTCCGCCTTTTTATCAACGAGTTAATATTTCCTTCTCTAGATCCCACTCCGTGTCAATTAACATCATCAAACAATAATTACCCAAGTCAATAGACAGCGTCGAATAAAGTAAAACCAATGTTGACACACAATTCATGCAAGGTATGGAAACATTTCAATAGCGCAAAGTCCAAATCTCTCTTTCTCTCTGTCTCTCCCTCTCTCTCTCTTTCTCTCCCTCTCTTTCTCTCTCTCTCTTTCTCTCTCTCTCTCTCTCTCTCTCTCTCTGCATCTAAACAAATAATGAGATAATTTTTTTGGGTTCAGTAAGTCAACATGGACATAGACAGAGTCAAAGGAAATGTTGACAACTAGTGAATGTTTTAAGATCAGATATGAGTTAATGCATTGGGGGGGGGGGGGGGGGGGGAATTGAGCGGTAGGCGTTAAAAGTAAGAATTTTTTTTTTAGTATTAACTAAGTTGATGTAGATGGTTTTAAAGTAAAATTAGGTCCTGTTAGCTTCTTTTTTTTTTTTTTTACAAAGCTTCTATCAAATCAATCTGTCTGTCTGTCTGTCTGGTAAAAATTTTGTACACTTTATTTGTCCAACTCGCAATGTCAGGTCAAGTTGAAATTGTGCACAATTATATGAATCAATAAAAAAAAAACACAATTATTTGATTAACGATTGACAATTTATTCTTTTATTTGGTATCGAACGAGGGATTGAGATAAACAGATATGGCGGTATACGTTGAATTAGTTCCCTTAATGAAGCTTGAGCCCTCGAGTTTAAATCTAAATTGTACAACCTTTTTTTAAAATGCAATTGAAAAGCGATCACGGTAACAGACACACTCTTCTTTCTCAGACAAGTAGTAGAATCATAGCGTATTGAGAAAGCTGAAAGAATGAAATTGCACTATTCAAAAACAATTGGTCAAAATATTTCTAATCGTACATATTACAAATATAATGACATGACTGATTAAAACTAATTGATACAACTACGCTTAATATATATATATATACAGAGAGAGAGAGAGAGAGAGAGAGAGAGATAGATAGATAGATAGATAGATAGATAGATAGATAGATAGATAGATAGATAGATAGATAGATAGATAGATAGATAGATAGATAGATAGATAGATAGATAGATAGATAGATAGATAGATAGATAGATAGATAGATAGATAGATAGATAGATAGATAGATAGATAGATAGATAGATATAATAATAATAATTATAATACATTTGTATTTTAATAATTATTTTTATTATCTTTAAGTACACGTGCAGAGACACTGTTTTATTTCGCCCACACACGCACACAGCCAGACCATTAAGAAAGTTGTGTCCGATGTCCAGCGGTCCTGTTTATTGTCCGAGTGCCTCCTCTAGGAGGGTAAGAACTAAGTGTCCAATAGACATTCTCCCAGAAGACGAGAGCACGACCAGGAGCAGCCCTCCTCCCTGGTCAATTCTCTGGTCTGTTCTCATTAATTATTTCTAAAACTGGAAAACGTTTTAAGTGTAGACACGCCAGGTTGGGCAAGGAAATATTTAGAACCAAAGAAACCAAAAAAAAACCAATAACTAAATTAACAAAAGCCGATTGGCGAAGTATTAAATGTTATACACACACTACATCCTTTATAAATTGAGAGTATAAACGATAGCTTAAAAATTCTGGTATAATTTATTTAATATGTGTGTAATTAAAACCATTTACATAACAGCTCAAAACTAAACACAAAAAAATTCATATTATGTACATTTTTTATTGTCAGACCGCCTAGGCGTGAAACATGAATCTAGGTCAAGTGAAATTATAAACTGATGTCGTAGTCGGCTTGGTGGATACTTCATTATCTGCCTCTAACTAATCATGCGATAAATGTTAAACACGGTTATCTGATCTTTGTCTGCATTTCGATGTTTAGGATATGGTTAGGGTTAGGGTTAGTTCAGACTCTTGAAGCAATAAAATAAACGACACGATCTAGAGAAATGTCGACAATCGTCTAGAGTCTGGGAGATATGGGGAAATAGAGAGAAATGTAAAAACAAGAGTTGAATTAGTTCCCTTGAGGAAGCTTGGGCTAGATTCACATGTATGAGATTAGATAGATAGATAGATTAGATAGATTAGATAGATGGATAGATTAGATAGATAGATAGATAGATAGATAGATAGATAGATAGATAGATAGATAGATAGATAAGATAGATAGATAGATAGATAGATAGATAGATAGATAGATAGATAGATAGATAGATAGATAGATAGATAGATAGATAGATAGATAGATAGATAGATAGATAGATAGATAGATAAGATAGATAGATAGATAGATAGATAGATAGATAGATAGATAGATAGATAGATAGATAGATAGATAGATAGATAGATAGATAGATAGATAGATAGATAGATAGATAGATAGATAGATAGATAGATAGATAGATAGATAGATAGATAGATAGATAGATAGATAGATAGATAGATAGATAGATAGATAGATAGATAGATAGATAGATAGATGGATGGATGGATAGATAGATAGATAGATAGATAGATAGATAGATAGATAGATAAACAGACAGACAGACAGACAGACAGATAGATAGTCTAAATCAACCACCTGCGGACAATGGTTATGCTTGCCTTGAATGTGGCAAAATTTGTAGGTCACATCTGGGGCTGCGTAGCCACGGGAAATACTGCATTTCTCACTAATCTTCGGACTTGAAGACAAGACATAAGATAGATTTAGAAAGAAAGAGGGAAAAGACATTGTCACTAAAGGCTGAAAATTTTCGCTTAAGTTTTAGGGCTTTAAAACAAGTAAATTTCAATATTTGCTGTTCAAAGAATGATTCACTGCCTTGACTCTGGGGGATAGACTTTGGGTAAAAGCAACATGTCTTTTGTAATAGCCAAAGAGCTTACTCAGACCAAATGGGATAAAAAGCCCAAGTACCTTGGAGTAATTCTCGATCAGAAACTGACTATGTGCGATCATATCCAACAGGTGAAGGAAACAGCTTCCGAGAAGCTGAACATCGTAAAGAAACTAGCTGGAACGAAGTGGGGAGCGAGAGCGGATGTGCTGAGAGGACTGTACATGGGTGCAGTACGCTCTCACTTGGACTACAGTCTTCCTATTCAGGTCTGGGCTTCGCAAACGACTCTAGCAGGCCTAGATGCTGTTCAGAACCAAGCCATAAGACTAATCTGTGGAACCTTTAGGACAACGCCAATTGCCGCTGGTGAGATTATGGCAAACATTCCACCGTTGAAATTGCGCAGAGAGCGAGCCGTCATACTAGCTCACGAGAGATATATGCGGCTGGAAGATAGATGCCCACTCAGAAGTCTGTTCGACAACAGGGAGGGTAGGAGACGCCTCAAAAACTGGCCCTGCTTCATGCATGTGGCGCGTGGGTTGGTCAGAGAGGCGAATCTGCCGGTGGAGCGGGCTGCTCTTTCCCCGTCCGGTTCTATCTTCCCGATGGAGGCCCTCGGCATGCCGACGATTCGGAAGGACCTACTTGACCCAGTGGTGACGAGGCAGAGTCACCCCACACGGCTACTACAAGCAGCCAGAGAGACTATAGCTTCATATCCAGCCGGAGTAACCACCATCTACACAGACGGCTCTGTGCAGACGCTCGAGGGAACGGTGAAAGCTGGGTACGGGGCGGTAGTCCGACTCTCTGGCAATCCCGAAAGTGACGAGCTCAGGGGATCCTGTCAGCAGAAAAGCAGCCTCGAGGCTGAACTCGAAGCAATGTTCCAGGCACTGGACTGGGTGGCAACGAAAGTACGTAACGGGACTGCGTCAGCGAACGACATAGTCCTTTTCACGGATTCGATGGCCGCGCTAGAGGCCTTAGAAGGGCTAGATGAAGGTGTCAGAAGGGTATGGGACCTCTTACGATTCGGAGTGAACGTTACTTTGCAATGGGTGCCCGCCCATTGTGGGGTGGTCAGCCACGACTTGGCTGACCAGCTCGCGAAAACCGCGGTCGCAACGGCGCTCGAACATGATGAACCGTGCACTTATCAAAGTGTAAGATCCCTGGTCGACAAACGCATGTTGACACTTTGGCACGATGGCTGGGATTCTTCGGACAAGGGACGTGAGCTTCACCGGGCAATGACTAGACCAGACAAAAGAGATGCATGGTGGCAACTTAATCGTGCGGAACAGGCAGTTCTAGCCCAGTTCCGGGTCGGACACTGTCCAATTGGTGCTTACCTCGGACGGTGGAAGGAAAACTACGACACACGGTGTCGCCATTGCATGGAGGACGACGAAACAATAGAACACATTCTTTACGAATGCAGAGTTCTGCACGAAGGACGATTGGGACAAGGATTAGATAGAGAGATGACTGGTTCATGGCCGACACATAGGTTGTCCTTGTACGGGGATAAGGCAACCTTAAGACTCACTGCTCGCTTCCTCTCACGTGCTCTAAGGGAGTAATTCTCAGCATGTTTTTCGTTGTCAATGGGGTTTCTGACTCAGACCAAAAGACCAAAACTTTTTCTAGCTCCACACTTTGATCTACTAGTTCATTGGCAGCTTCTTTAAATTCACTCTGATAGGTAGGCATCAAACATCGAATGATTTAAAGTAATTAGGCCTTATCAAACAATCAATCTGACCTTATCAAACAATCAATCTGACCTTATCAAACAATCAATCTGACCTTATCAAACAATCAATCTGACCTTACCAAACTCTAAATATCAGTATCACCTTCTGGAACTCTTTTCAATCTACTTGAATTTACCAAACTCTGAAAATTCAACTGACCTTAACAAACTCTGAAAATTCAACTGACCTTAACAAACTCTGAAAATTCAACTGACCTTAACAAACTCTGAAAATTCAACTGACCTTATCAAATTCTGAAAATTCAACTGACCTTAACAAACTCTGAAAATTCAACTGACTTTATCAAACTCTGAAAATTCAACTGACCTTAACAAACTCTGAAAATTCAACTTACCTTATCAAACTCTGAAAATTCAACTTACCTTACCAAACTCTGAAAATTCAACTGAGGAGAGAAAGAGTTAAGTCGACTAGATTTACTGTTTATTAAAAAGAGAAATTCTCCACATCTAAATTGACATCGTAGTGACTTATACCCTACAACGTAGACAAAACGAACCAAGTAGGAAAAGCTAACCCAAAAATAATTAATTGTCAGTGATTATTTGACAAATAGTTTCATTTTTTTTTAATTGATTCCTGTAAATAAAAAATTATTTATAGTATCAACGAGATTGGGTGTGGGAGAAATAATGTGTTCAAAAATTTTACCAGACAGAAAGAAAAACAGACAGAGTGAGTTGATAAAAGCTTTGTAAAAAAAAATATACCCTGTTGTTATATCAGCCGAGGGGATAGTGACAACTGACATTGTAGACACATTCGAGGCCCTAAACATCCTAAGATGATTCTCTGTTCATGTCAGAGGGGCGGTACTGCTGCAGACCTGTCTCATCACCAGATAATTCCTTTAGGACACTGTTGAGGGGACTACAATTAAGAGTTTCATTAGATATATCTCATCGCATCTCAACTGTCCCTTGACAAACATGAACATAAAACAATAATGCTATTTAACTTTAGCTAGGCCAATATTAAAATACGCATCCTCTGTTTGAGACCCCCTCAGCTCAAGAAAACATTAAAGAAACTGGAACAGACACAAAATAGAGCAGTAAGATTTATACCTAAGGCTTGTCATCGAGTCCGAAGATTAGTGAGGAATGCAGTATTTCTGGTAGCCTACATATTTTCCCACACAGGCAAGTATAACCATTGTCCGCAGGAGGTCGATTTAGATTTTCTTTTCACATTTACCAAATAGTAACACCTTTAGTAAAATATCTAAATTTAGAGATACTTCAGGGCAGAAGAAAAACAAGTAAAGTAGCTATAATGCATTAAATACTAAACCAAATTTACAAATAGAAAAGCAAAAATTAATGAAATAATCCGAAAGACACAAAGATAGAGGTGCAATTTCATTTTTTTATTCCATATACTAGGACTAATTCGTACAAGTGCTTTTTCTTCCATAGTTTGGAACGACATGGTCTAATTTGAGACAATGTGCCATTAAATCTAAAACCTAAGTCTAAATCTTTTCTTGGGCCATTGGAGAATGGGATTGGTTGCCTGAATCAGCCAGGAAAACCAACGATTTAGCAGAGTTTAAGTCTTTGGATAACAAGCATGACTAGATTTGACCCATGCGATGCGACGGACGTAATTATCGTCACTTTTGAGCTAACGTCTGCAAGTTATAAGATAAGACTTAGGACGTGCTGTGGCCTCACATAAGGCCTTCCATAACGATCGGCTTCGGGTTCGCGTCACTAAGTTCCTCCCTCCGCTAAGCGGGAGGCGTGGTCGAGGGGCCAAGTGCGCTTGAACTTTGCTTGCATGGCTACCTAGAAGGGGGCTCGAGGTTCGACACCCGACTCGGGTAGAGTTGTGTTTACTGAGCGCCTAAAGGCAGCACAGAAAACCAAATCCTTGCCCCCACAAATGAGATTGGACCAAAGCATGCTATAAGTATGAAAGTAGCGCTATATAAAAGTTATAATAATAATAAGCAGCTATTTTCTAGTAGAATATCAAGAGAGTGGTCGGTTCAATCTTTTACGCTCTTTAGATGACCCCCGTTTCTGGTGCTCCTTTCACTGTACCTTGAAGGAAATACTTCTGACAATGAGTTATGTCGTACCATATCTATTAGAAGTATAATACCCGTCATACTTCGGGTACATTCTTACCTCGCATATAAAAAGAATGATTTCATTAGAAATACGACTTCCTTTTATTATCGCTATAATTTTTATTGATTCTCGAATAAGTTAAAAGCCTGGAACTATTTTCAGGACAAGAAAGGACATTGGGATAAAAGAAAAAATGTTTTGTAGGATAATACAGTGCAATGGCTCGTTAGTCTAATGGCTTCTTTCTATCTAATGCTCAACTTATTTGTCCTTGTTCGGTCGTAGGAGTAGCCAGTGACGTAGCTAGGGTGGGGGGAGGAGGTGGGAGAGAACTGGAACATCCCACCGGCCCCCACTCATGGGGGGGGGGGGGCCACATGAATGTTTTTTTTTACATTAAATAATAAATATTACGCAAAATGCAGGGGCCCAAGGTCAACCCCCCGGGCCCCAAAGCGATGGAAAATTCCCAGAGAGTAGCGATTAAATACATCGTAATAAGTCTAAACCGGGCGAACAGAACTTTTGATGTCACATGCGGAACTCTGGGATAGATGTATTGGCTATTTATACTCATTTGATGTGGTTGTTATTGTTGAATTCAAGTATTCAGTGTAGCCGGAAGTAAACACAAGTGTTATTGATTTTATGTATTTTACAAAGCTTATATCAAACCCACCGTGTCTGTGATACAAAATTTGTGGGTTATTTCTGCCACTTACCTTTCCTGGATCAAGCTAAAACATAATCATGCATTGTGACTTACAAAACATGAATCAATAAAAAAAATTAATCAGATATTTTATAAATTAGTGGTAATTAATTAATGTTTCTATAAGTGGAAAAAATGAAATAAATCGTACAATATTGAGAAATATGGACGTAAATCGGCAGTTCTTTCTCTTGTATAAGGTTTGTTGTTATTTTGAAGTATTTAAAAAAATATTTTGCCTGTCTTAAGAGTGTCGTTTCCTTTACTGTATAAGACATTTTTAAAAAAAGGAAATCTATAGTGCAAAAGAACTGTGTCTGTGCATCTATCTTTTCTGCGTGTTTGTCTCCGTGTCTCTGATTCTATCTCTGTCCGTGTCTATTTTTGTGTCTGCGCATATGTGTCTCTGTCTCTGGTTGTGTATGCATATGTGTCTATGTTTCTGTCTATGTTTCTATCTGTTTCTGTTTCTCTGTGTTATGTTTCTGTCTGTGTGTCTGTCCAAGTTTCTATCAATGTTTATGCCTGTGTCTGCCTAAGAATGTGTCTCTGTCTATTTCTTTATCTCTGTTTTTTGTCTTTATCTTCGTCTATGTCTTATTTAATGCCCTACACAGGAAATGCCCCGTCTTAAGGAATATTTAAAATAGAAAAAAATCTCCAGACGACTAATTTCTTTCCGGTCCTAAAGCTTTCCCGAAACGTCCAGAATCTGGAGCAGGAACAGACAGAACGGGACACACTCGTAGCAAAAGTAATTGGTCACGGCTGACTGAACACAGGAAGGGGAATAATTTCTCGGTACTTAAGTGACGTCTCCTTAAATAAGGATAAATTACATTCCATCTCATTGTATTGGGGTCTTTATTCTTAGCTCTTTCTCTCCATAATTATTTACCACATTCTGGTGTAATCAACGTTGGTATCGTCAGGAATGAAAGAGTCAAAGAAACCCTCAAATCTCGTGTTTTTTTGTGTGTGTGTTTTTTTTTTTTGTGGCACATTGAAGATGATATAAATAATTTAAGGGTGGGTGGTGGAGGTCAACTAATCAATCTTACATCCTTTATTTAACGACCCGATTTTAACAGATCTAGGCGTCGGTCAGTGATTTGTAGATTGAATTAACTGTCCGTTTTAAAATTATGGTCGTATATTTTGTTTTAACAAGGTCATGTCAATGTGTTTGGAGCGGTCTCCCTCTTCAAGGACGATAATATTTAGGTCATGTGTTTGAATATGATCAATTTTAGTGGTGCCCAAAATTCGGCCTTCGAGTCATAGCCAGCCATTGAGGAGGTAATTAAAGTTTCCTTTTCTGAACTTGTCATCTATGAGGCAGAAGATGTAAAGGTCATCTGTTTTCTGTGGCCTCGCGGTTAATGAGGATGTCATGTGGGTACTAATTTCAGGTACCCATTAGAGCTGGGTGGACTGTGGACTGAGGCGCTCTGAAAATCCCGAAATTAAAAATCCCAGTCTTCACCAGTCGAACACGGGACACTCCGGTTTGGAAGCTAAGAATTTCAATAGAAAGAATTTAAATGGAAAGAGTTTTAATGGAAAGAATTTCAATAGAAAGCAATTTAATAGAAAGATTTTCAAGAATTATCATTCACAGACGATTTCTGAAAATGGCCATACAATGTTTGGACGTCTGAGAACGTTTGGAGCGTCGTTCTTGAAGGTAATTCAGAAAAACAAAATGTCTGACAACGACTTGTCAGGCGCTTCCTATTCTACCTATAAAAATCTGTTTGTACCCATTTACAAGACGCTGCGATGTTTCGTGTATCGATACTTCATTGTGTCACAGTGCTTTCTCTTGTCTTATTTTTGTGCCTTTTAAAAGCCAACTCCCTTGGACACTAAGAGCCAGCTCTGCGGGATGGCTAAGAGACAGCAGCTGCTGATTGGACCATAATGGTCACGTGATGTCACACAGGAGCCCGTTGTTTACTGCTAGACTGGACGAGAAGAAGAAAACTTTTGTTTACATTTCGTTAGAAAGGAAGATGTCAATATTTCAAGGCCAGGTGACAAGCTATAGTTGACGACGTCACAAACACGATTTGTTGACGTAGCAGCGTAGAGCTGGAATGGGATAATAATAATAATAATAATTTTATTTATAAAGCGCTGTTAACAAACAAAATGTAGGCTCAAGGCGCTGTAACAACATAAACACAAACACAAGAGCTAACATGACAAACTAATCTAAAAAAAGTTTTAAACAGACAGGTCTTAATGTTCTTCTTAAAAGTGGTGTAGCAAGTTGTCTGTCTGAGATCAATGGGGAGTGAGTTCCAAACCTTTGGTCCGTGAACTGAAAAAGCCCGCAGACCATAGCTTTTGAGGGAGAAACGTGGCACTACTAAAAGCGTTGAGTCCATTGAGCGCAGGGCTCTCAAGGGGGCATATGGAGTAATCAGTTCTCTAAGGTACAAGGGCATCTCGTTGTTATATATACACTGATGACAAAATGTGGCGACCTTGTAATCGATTCTCGCTTTCACGGGAAGCCAATGGAGCGTGCGCAAGAGCGTAGTAGCAGAATCTTGTCTAGTTTTTTTAAGGACTATTCGAGCGCGTTGTTCTGTATACGTTGCAGCTTGGCTATTTTGTCATCAGGTATACCTTCTAGCACGGCGTTGCAGTAGTCAAGGAGGGAGAGTATGAATGCGACAGCTAGCGTTTTTGTTGACTCCGTTGTTAAATATGGTCAGATCTGGCCTAATCTGCGCAGCTGCAGATAAAGACCTTTGCAGAGCTGACTTATATGTGGGTCGAAAGATAGTGTTGAGTCGAAGAAAACTCCAAGATTCCGCACTACATGGACAAAACATGGCAGTTCGTGATAAAGAGAGAATCTGTGCTTTCAACTTTTGAGACATTGTTCCTAGTGCCAATCTTAATTATTTCTGTCTTGTCTTCGTTCATCTTGAGTTTATTTTCAACCATCCAATCGCTCACCCTTGCAACGGTACTACTGATTTTCTCTGCCAGATGCGACACCTCTGAGGGTACTGATGAATCGTATAACTGTGAGTCATCGGCAAAGAAATGGTATAAGATACCGGATGGCCGTATGACACCTCTGAGTGGATATGTGTACATAGTGAAGAGTACTGGGCCTAGAACTGATCCTTGGGATACTCCGTACTTGAAAAGTAAGCATGTTGATTCCGTCCCGCTAACAACGACACTTTGGGTGCGTTCCGTCAGGTAGGGTCCAAGCCACTTTAGGACGACTCCAGCTAAACCAAAAGTTGCAAAGAATCTGGCCATCATAATTTCATGGTCTAGCGTATCAAAGGCTGCGGACAAGTCCAGCATGGAAAGAATTGATATGTGGCCTTTGTCGGAATTGTGAAGTAAGTCGTTTAGTACCCTGACCACTGCTGTCTCTGTGCTACGGCACCTCCTATATGCAGATTGAAATTCTTCCAAGAGACAGTACTGTTCAAGATGAGAAAGAATTTGCGCTAACACGATGCACTCCAGAAGCTTTGACAGGAAGGGAAGATTTGATACCGGGCGATAGTTTTTTTGACATTCCGGGTAAAGACTGGATTTCTTTAATAAGGGCCAGACAAGTGCATGCTTAAATTGCTTTGGTACAATGCCTGAAGTCAGTGAAGAGTTCACAATGTTAGTAATTGTAGGTACAAGCTCATCTAAACATTCAAGGAGCAAGGAAGTTGGAATGGGATCAAGGTCACATGACTTATTTGGCATCTTTAAAATAGGATGGGATGGTTAATTGGTTAAGGGCTACGCTACCTAACCGAAGGTCGTGGGTTCAGTTCCTTTGTGTTCGTTCAATTCTTAATTGGAGATTTTAAAAAACCCTCTTGCTTCCCGTGGACATATATGTTAGTATTACTAGCTTGAACTTTTTACCTTTACCTATCCCTTAGTCTGTTGGACTCCAAAGTCCTGGATCCGCTAGTGCCTTATCTACGCCCTCTGGCGGATTACCTCTTCATATGGTTAAAAGAGAAGGAAACAGAGTGCACATAACGTTTCTTCAAATAAATGCATATTCAGCTATTAACATTATCTTTCCACTGTTCAAGACTACATGTTTAACCAAGGCTGCACGGCAATAATGATGTGATCCACAGGGCTCGCCAGGATCTTCCTACAGGGAACAGTACCAGGAAAAGAAATAGAGTCAGATGGAAAAAAAAAACGATGGGAGGACAACATCGAAGACAGATCGAGTCTACTGAAAGCAACTCTAATCCTAGCGAAAGATAGGAGAAACATGATCAACAGATCGTTTGTGGTTCCCCAACGGTCCGAAAGTAAAAAAAAAAAAATGACTTAAGTGGATAACACTATTTACAAATAACAAAAAAAAATGTTAAAACTAAGTAACAAGAGATCTCCACATTGCGTTTCGAGACAAGTACTTTAGCACACTCATTTGCATAAGTTATAAATAGCTGTTAAACCACCAATCGCATGTCTTCTAAACGTCACAGCACGTGGAGAGAGAGAGAGAGAGAGAGAGAGATAGAGAGATACATTCTTTCGTTTTCTTTTATTGATTTCTTTGATGAAATGATTTCAAGTCTGGGGCGCCGTTGTAATCTAATAGTTAGCCACACTCAGCGCCAGGGCTTTACGGCGCCCTTGGAAAGCTTCTTCTCCCTACCGCCCTAGCGCCTTGTTCCCCTGCTTCTTGTTAAAATCTAATTTGGGACATAATAATTACACACAATCCTGCTGGGAGTCAGTGCTCTGATTGCGTTGATTGTGGCCAAACTTGCACGTAGATACATAAAACCACTTGAAATACAAACGAAATAACCAGTCAAACATATGTTCATTGCCGTCTGTGTTGTCCGTAGAGTGACAGTAGAGTCCCTCCTTCTGAACCCCGACAAAAAGTGTCGAATTTAACTATTAAAAAAAGTATTTAAAAAATTAAAGTTTCAGACCTTGCGATCTTAAAAGCAGATGATATAAAGGTCATCTGTGACTGTGGCCGACGGTTAACCAGGGTGTCATGTGGTCAGCACTAACACCAACCACCTATGCTTTTCCTGTGTAATGTCAGGTACCAATTAGAGTTGGATGTAAATAGTCGCGTCTTAAATATCTTGAAGTTCAGAATCCCAGTCGTCTCTGAATAGTTCTATCATCACCACAACTACCTGTGACCGCTTAAACTATCACTATTACTTGAACTGACCATTTCCTCCACCTCTAATTGACAATGTCCTCTAGCACCACCATATCTACTGACCAGATCATCTATCCCGTTAATCAGCACTGACCATGTCGTCTATCCCGCGCTAATGAACAGTGACCATTTCATCTACCTTACTAATGAACACTGACCAGATCATCTATCCCGCTAATCATCACTGACCATGTCATCTATCCCCGCAAACAAACAGTGACCAGATCATTTATCTCCAATAATAAACACAGACCAGATCATATATCCCCACTAATAAACACTTACCAGATCATCTATCCCCTCTAATAAAAACTGACCAGATCATGTATCAATCAACACTGACCACTTTATCTACATCTCACCACTTCTTACTCTCTCTCCATTTCAAATTTCTACCAGTCTGAGCTAACAACAAGCAGACCGAGTCAGACAAAGATCTGTTCTCATGTCAACAGAAAGCACTAACTGTAACAAAACATAATGTACTTAGTGACATTGAGTCCAACATGTAGACAAACTGAGCGTAACGACATTGCTCAACCAATACAATCAATACCAAGCACTACCATCTCTACACTGATGTAGCATTACTGCAGTACTTTGCAAGTTTTCAAATCAGACCACGATACGCTGTAATTACTTTCCCCTGCAAGGATTCTCAAACAGAAACAAAAGGTAGCTACATTTCCAATCATTAATTTGGTCTAGTCTAGTGATGTGTGTACAAATAAGCGAGTTTCAACTCAAGTAATTGACAAAGTAGCGGTCAAGTGTAGCGCTGGGTGGCGATACGATAACAAACTTGAAAATGTAGTGCCACAATATCCAAGTGTATGCAGGGAAATTTTGTAAAGTGGTTACAAATCAAAGTCATTAAATATGCATGAGTAGCTGAATACGCAAATACACGTTGGACTTAATTATCTTCTCTTTCAGTGGATGTCTGTAAGATGTAATAAGAATATAAGATAAGAAATCCACTAAAGAAAATTGAATAGTTCAATAACTGTACCGGCAGGACCAATATAAAGTTTTTCGCCTGTGAACCAGACACAAAAGAATAAGATAATAAATGTTCCTGAAGGTAAAAATGTGTGACTAGCGAAACTTGCCCTTGTGGAGCTGATCATGTCTTTCAATGCTGTATACTCTATCAAGAGGCCAGAAAAAGACTCTGGGCACGAAATCCGGAGGATTCAGGCCTTGTCGCCTCAGCGTGGCGCCTCCGTGGAAACGTCTAGTAGTAGAACCAGATTGGCTAAGAACGAGAAGCAAACAAGGTCGCTGCAGGATACCTTAGGTGAGATTTTTGTACTCACTCGGGGAGGGGGGATGGAACAGCCAGCACCCCAGTCCAACAAGTCCGCCACGTCGTTCCACAAAAGGTGTCCAGGTAGCTGGAGTGACGGTCGCTGCACGGAACGTGGCGGTTACAATATAGGAAAATGAGGTAAAACTTCCAATGGTTACCGCTGCTCTCGGCCACTTATAGCCAGGACAAGCCGCGGGTCGCTGTGTACGCGGTAGGTCCCCTTACTCGGTCCATGGCAGTTACTGTTGGGGGCCCTCACCCAGGACTTGGGTTGAAGCGCTCCCGGTTCCAAGGCTGTTATCGAATGTTCTTCAGAATTGAAGATTATTACATCCTCGCCCAAAGTTCTCGCAGGACGGCTTGGGTGGTGGCGGGAAGGGTTTGAGCTCAAGACGTCCAAACAACCATTCAGAGCACGTACTACCAGGCAGCCATCCTACTTTTACTTTCCTTGTCGACTTTGACACGTTTTATGACATGTAAAAAATGTTCGAACTCATTCAGTGTCTGGGCCAGAGCTAGACTGGACATGGATCGTTTGTCAGAGGCTGCATGAGACGCATACAATTGGATGAAGCATCAAATGAAGATTGCTACGACCGCTAAAATATCCGGCAATAGCAACTTTCCGAGATGTGGCAAACTTTTGTCTCAGAGTTCAAACAAAAATGGGTCAACTTTGATCCTAAATTGATTACGCCATCGTATTTCTTTTTGTGTGCAAGTTTACAGTTACTGGCCGTATCAAAAAATTCTCAGGGGTCGCAAAGACTTTCATTCAGGAAACATTACCAGTAAAAAGAAGAAGTGCAGACAAAGAAAGAGCTGGGAATAAAACATCAAAGATGGGACAGGCTTGTCATTATTAGAGCTTCTAATTAAGGCTTTAAAAAATAGCGATGAAAAGAGAAAGACGGTATACAGATCATGTGTGGTGCCCCAAGAGTGTTCAACAGACTAAAGGACTGTCAACTGCGACTGAGATTAGACATGTCTTCCAGTACACCAAGCAACAGAATAAGAAAATCTCGTCTGTATTACACTTTTCGACCTTATGGACAAAGCTGCCTCGGGAGTTAACCTATTTTTTTTCTTGAATGTTGCCAGTTTGACGAGGCGACAACCAGTATGGCTAAATGTTTAGGTCGAAGTTAAATCTCAGCATGATTCAATAGAGCTTATGAATGTCTCGCGCGTTGTATAGGCAAGTAAGATTGTAATACAATGTACTTGTATAGGCAAGTGAGATTATAATAAAAAGCATTTGTATAGGTAAGTGAGATTATAATAAAAAGTATTTGTATAGGCAAGTGAGATTATAATACATTGTATTTGCATAGATAATTTAGAATATAATACCATGCGTTTGTATACATAAGTGAGAATACAATACAATGTGTTTGTATAGTCAAGTGAATTATGATGCAATGCATTTGTATAGGTAAGTGAGATTATAATACAATTGAGTTTAGTTTTATATTAATGAATTTATGTTCGTTTGTGGTATGAAGAAATTGTAGTTGAATTTTTTCTTTAATCGGAGAGAGAAATAAGAGATGGAGAGAGGGGGGGGGAGAAGGATGGAGAAAGAGGGAAATGTTGAGAGAAAGAGGAAGAAGGGGAGAAATTTATAGAGACAAAGAATAGTTGAGGCTAAAGAGGCTGAGAAGGAGAGAGAGATAGAAAGAAAGGGAGAAAGAGCAACGGAGAGAGAGAGAGAAAGTGATTTGATTATTGAATTTTTAAAATAGAAATCTTAGTGTTTTTTTCTTTGACACTAAATTTAAATGATAACATAACTGAGATTATGTACACATGTATTTCGTATTGTTTGCGTCCTGGTTAATGTTTAGTGAATTGTTTTTGATTAGTTTGTTTTATACGGTTCTGAATTAAAGTTGATGACATCCTAGATCAAACCTCAAGAAGAAAGGAGGAGATAACGATAGGCAGGGCTCGAACTACGAATAATTTAGAAGATAGGGTGCGGACCGCACGACCAGGCAGCCCCTCCCCCCCCCCCCCTTTCCACCGCAAAAATAGAATGTCGCCGTTTATTTGTAATGTGTGAATTGGAAATTAGTAAGAGATGAATTATTGCCCCTGTTTAACAATCAGGGACTGGATCTTTGTTGCTGGGCTATTTCGTCATGTTGATATGAGTATCTAGAGTGAAGCCTCTTTAATGCAGGCGAGCTTGTTCTCATTCATTCTGTCTCAGGCTTGCTCTCTTTATTTCTCTCTCCCTCTCTTTCTGTCTGTATGTCTGTCTGTCTCTCTCTCTCACACCCATTCTTGCCCTATCTCACTTTCTTTGTGTCTCTTTCTCTCTCTCTCTCTCTCTCAGTTGCTCGGGTTATACATTTAACCAGGATATTTTTCTTTTGTTTTTTAATTTTACATTATTAATTATTAAGTGCAAAATAATTGCAATATGAAATGTATAAAGGAGATATCGCCTTTTTAAAAAATAATTTTTTAAAAAATATTTTTCTTATTCAAATCGATTTTATATAGCGCATCTTTCTTCATACTAACAACATGCTAGAGCGCCATGGTCCAATCTCTTTTGTGGACCAGTGGGGGGAGGGGTTTCTGTGCTGCCTTTAGGCGCTCAACAAATACAACTCTGCTGGAGTCTGGATTCAAACTCAAGCCCCCTTCTTAGGCAGCCATCCATAGCCAACTGTTTCGGCCTCTCGGTCACACATCTCACATATTGTTATTTGTAGGTACAATAATGCTGAAATAAGCCCATTATTATCAAACTAGATTTTCTGTTGATTGATGAGCATATCGTCAATCGACCCCCAAAGGGGTCTTGACCCACAGGTGGAGAATCCTTGGTCTAGAGCTTAGCTTGCTTGACACTGCGTTGCTGATAAACGGATTTGTCGTATCGGTGGGTCATTGATTCATGCCCTGGTCAGTGCGGTCCCTAATTTCGTTCTATTTTAATTCACTAGTTTCTCTCATTAAAAATTGGGTCCCTAGTGCTGCCTTTATATGTGAAATATGTCCCCTATTCATTGTTTCAGCATCTGTAGTTGAGTTATTTACAACAGAAGCATCTACTTAAAAAAAAACAGCCTCAGCTATGTACAACAGCAGCCTGTTTTAGGAAAGTCTTAAGGTATATTTAAAACTTCCGTTTTATTTATTTACAACAGCAGTATGGTCTATTTCCAACAGCAGTATGGTCTATTTCCAGCAGCAGTATGGTCTATTTACAACAGCAGTATGGTCTATTTACAACAGCAGTATGGTCTATTTACAACAGCAGTATGGTCAATTAACTACATGTGTCTGGTCTATTTACAACAGCAGTCTGGTTTATTTACAACATCATTACGGACGATTTACAAATGCAGTCTGTTCTATTTACAAAAGCCGTCTGTTCTACTTACAAAAGCAGTCTGTTTTATTTACAAAAGCAGTCTGGTATATTTTCAAATGCATTAGGGTATATTTAAAACAACATTCGGGTCAATTTACAACACAACAGCTTTAGGGTCTATCTACAACAGCAGACTGGTATATTTACAACAGCTGTCTCGTCTATGTGTAACTGCCGTCTATATTTACAACAGATGTTTGGTCTATTGACAAGTGTTCCTTAGTTTGCAAAACTGTTCCTTATTGTGCAGACCTATTTCTGTTTTTCTCAGATCTGTACAGGATAGTGAAGAGGATATAAAAACTACTTGACATTTAGTCTGGAGTTACATGAGAATGTCACGTATATATATATATGTTAGTGGTGATTCAGCAGACAGAGTCATGTGACATTTTTGAAACAATTGAAATAAGCTCGTTAATTACTGGACTAAAGTGGAGTGGGGAAAAAAAATCACTTCTCCCACTCGGAAAAAAAAAATTATTTTTATTCATAAAAATATAAATAAATAAATATATATATATATATATATATATATATATATATATATATACTAGTCGACCCACGGAGTAGTATATGCCGTTATTTTGCAGGGCCGGCCTTAGGCCAATGCAAATTATGGACCGCTGTGGGCCCCGCACTTTCAAAGGACCCGCGCTAATTCTAGATGTAAAATATTAAATTAAACCATTTTATAACTTATAACAGAATTCCTGAAGCCTCCTGATTTAACAGGAGCTCCTTGAAATCTCCTGAAATTGCAAAATATACGAAAAGGTCATAGAAATTTCCGGAAATTATTAAAAATCTTTTGAAAACTAAAAAAAAAAAATTCCTGAAATATATACAGAAAAAAATGTCACTTTGGGCTGTCATTAAATGGAAAAGGCCAAATAAAAAAGAAACAGCATTATCCAATACCCTTAATTGTGGAATCTAGTAAAAGAAGCTTCTCGCGCCTCAAACTAACAAAATTCTCGAAGATATATTGAAACATTTGGTAATTCTTGCTATTGAGCGGGATCTATGTAGGAAACATAATTTTTATGATATACTGTATGACTTCACTACACGCAAGGCTCGTAAAGTAATTCTGTACGTAGTAAAGAATGAATAAAATGCAAAGACGAATTTATTTTCTAATACAAACTCTTAATTTTCACTTAATATCCCTATCTCTACCCAAACATGGCCCCGCCTAATCCGTCTCGCATAGAGCCCCACAACAGTTGAGTCCGGCCCTGCTATTTAGTGACCGGTGAATACAGAGTAGATTACTTTTTCTCTCCCCCCCCCCCATCCCTTTTTTTTTCGCCGCTAAAGTTAAGTAGGGTAACTGTAGTCCGACATGCAGAAATAAAAGAGTGATCTTTTCATGACTTCTAAGTCACAATGGTTTCGTCCGGCCCTGCTATTTATTGATGGGTGAGTACTTCTTGTTCCCCCACTCTTTTTTTCTCCGCTAAAGTTACGTGGGGTAACTCTAGTCCGACTTGCAGAAATAAAAGAGCTTTTTTTTTTTCTTTACTTCTTGGTGTCCAAACTGTTGAGCCATGTAGAGAATTATATATAGAGATAGATATAAACATTTCAAAGCAGACATTAAAAAGTCAAACCACTGAAAAGAATCGACTATAGGGTAACTCTAGTTCAGGTGCGAAGGCGTTTCAGAGTGGAAATGACGTCAACAGAGCCGAACTCGGCACGGGAGATGGAGATGTATTAAGTTTATCCAAATATCTTCTGAAATTCAAGTCAGTATTTCTAACTCATTTATTAAAAGTCGTTCTGAGCTAGTCTTGTGTTGTGACAGTTTTATCATTCAATTTCTCATCAATCAACAGAAAATCTAGTTTGATAATAATGGGCTTATTTCAGCATTATTGTACCTACAAATAACAATATGTGAGATGTGTGACCGAGAGGCCGAAACCGCTTGGCTATGGATGGCTGCCTAAAAAGGGGGCTTGAGTTGGAATCCAGACTCCAGCAGAGTTGTATTTGTTGAGCGCCTAAAGGCAGCACAGAAACCCCTCCCCCCACTGGTCCACAAAAGAGATTGGACCATGGCGCTCTAGCATGTGGTAAGTATGAAGAAAGATGCGCTATATAAAATCGATTTGAATAAGAAAAATATTTTTTAAAAAATTATTTTTAAAAAAGGCGATATCTCCTTTATACATTTCATATTGCAGTTATTTTGCACTTACTAATTAATAATGTAAAATTAAAAAACAAGAGAAAAAAATCCTGGTTAAATGTATAAGAGGTGTGTTTCTGGACTTTCTAAAGACGTCACGAAGACGATCTCCAATATCTACTTTCCTCCTACTCACTAGGAAAGGAGATTGAATTGATATTCTGAATGCATTTAAACGTTAGGGAGGGGGGAAGCTAAATTTATTATCTGGGGGGCTTCATAGGTAAAAGTTTAGAGACTAGCGTTGAACAGTACTTTCAATTACGCACAAGCGTAGGTATAATTTTCAACACTGCATTCATGCCAAAACCATTTTCTTACTGCTATTAAAAATCGATCATGTAAACATTCACCAAAATACGCCCCTTCTTCCCTCCCACTTTTAAACCTGGCCCAGACAGGCGATAGCATCGTATCGCATTGAAAAAGCTAAAAGCTAAACAAAAACAATTGGTACAAGTATTTCTAATCGCACAGATTTATTATGTCTAGACCGACAATGCGGCTACAGAACTGATCTAAACTAATTGATACCATAGCACTTCACATAAACTTTGCTGTTCGTTTGTTGTTGGTTTTACATATTTTATTATGTTTTTTTCGTTTAGGAATTAGGATTTGTACTTCAAAAAGTTAATATGCTTTAATTCGTAAAGCAAATTTCTGTTAATTCCTTATCTAGTAGGCATGCTCAGAATTAAAATTTGCTCATTGCATTATTATCACCCAAAACCATTGTAATAATAATTATAAACTACCAACACAAAGGAGGCGCTGTGGCTGAGCGGTAAAGAGCTTGGCTTCTGAACCGGGTGTCCCAGGTTCGAATACTGGTGAAGACTTAGATTTTGAATTTCGGGTTTCTTTGGGTGCTTCTGAGTTTGCCCAGCTCTAATGGGTACCTGACATTAGTTGGGGAAAAGCAAAGGCGGTTGGTCGTTGTGCTGGTCACGTGACACCCTCGTTAACCTTTATATCATCTGCCCTATAGATCACAAGATCTGAAAGGGGAACTTTTTAACAACACAAAACATCTATAACCAGCGTTGATATATACAAATGGATATAAATAAAGATAGACTATACAATAATGACTTGAAAGGACTTTGTAAATGAGCTTAATAATCGGGCTGACAATTGAAGTCGGTCACATTGTTATAAAACGGAATCAAATTTGGTCTTCCATCCACACCTACTCCCCAGATTCCCCTCGTTTGCTTGACTACGTCACAAGGCCCATTTCACGCATTGCTGCTTCCTGAAGATCTTAGTGACTCTTCAAAGCAATTTTGTTAGATTCCTAGACCCACTACTTGTTCAGAAAAAGCTATAATGAAAGTTACCTTCATTTTCCAGCTGCTAGCTAGTGCTTGTTTAGTCAGAAGTTCGAAAGTATTCTTAACTTAAAAAGTTCGCTTTCCATATTAATTCCTATGTCAGTTACTTAGAGTTTACAGTATACACTGGCAAAGTATTAAAGATATAGTAAACAATTGGAAATGACTCGCATCACTCACAGCAAAATTGCAAAGCATGGCCAGATGTAACTATGTGAAGGCTCTGATAGTGAATTGATGATCTTATCTTATCTTATGAAACTATTTATTTGTTATTTATTATTTATTGCTATTCTTAGATATTACATTATTAATTTATTCGCTCTGCAGCTTTCTGCTTACTTTTGGGTTAGGTGTTCAATTTTAATATACTTTGTATAATATCTTTCTGACTTAGTCTCTTTAAATTTTCTACATAGGTTTTTCTTCTGTTCACTAAGTTTCCTTAATTTAGCATTATACCGGCATTTATATTATTTTTTGTTTCATATGTATTTAATTGGTATACGATTTTCTATAATGTTTAACGATATCTAGGGATAATATTCTAGTCAACCACTAATCCAGATCTGTTGGTAAAGAAAAGATCTAATGTGTTCTTTAATTCTGTGGAGGCCTTAAGTTTGTTTTTAAAGACTTCTATTGAAGAGACTTAATGTTAAGGTAATGACCCTCTAGAGCGCACATCTATTTAATCCCATATTCTTTCTTCTTCTTTTATCTTTACATTCATAGAAAAATATAATCGACACACACATTAGAATTTCTACTGCACCAAAGTATAACAGAACGTTTGCACCACGAGTCCGTCCTCAACTACAATTAAACAAAACTGAACATGCTCATTGAAAGCCTCTTTCATGCTGATGTTCTTTTGTACCTATATGTAAGTCTATTGTAGTTTTGGGTATTTTATATACAGTTGTATTAGGATTGTGTGGATGCTTTTGCAGACCCGATTTTCGAAGGGCGATCCACACAATCCTGATGCATTCCCAGCTGCGATGGGCAGGACAAGTCTGTAGAATGGAAGACCGCCTCATCCCTAAACGACTCTTGTATGGCCAATAAAGGAAAGGAAAGCGCTCACAAGGCGGACAAAGAAAACGCTTTAGGGACACCCTGAAAGTTTCTCTAAAAGCCTTCAGCATTGACCCAGCCACCGGAAGACAGAGGCACATGACAGAGCATCATAGCGTCGCGCTGTGAAAACTGGCGCACAAGTTGCTGAGGAAAAGAGAACAACGCTGGCAGAAGAAAAGCAAGGCCACTAACACTAGCTCCAGCTGGAATAACCTGCCCAGCGTGCAGCCGAACATTCAAGGCTAACATAGGTCTCACCAGCCACATGAGGGGGGCATAAAACCCCAGTGCAAAGCCCTCAGCCTCCCAGGATAACATAAGTGGTCATCATCCAACAACGATGGACGAGCCATTATACAGTTGTTCGCCCAAGCAACAGTAAATATTATATTATTTTGACATTCCGTTTGTAGTTTACACCCCCGCACATAATTCTCCATGTTCCTTTTCTGTACCTCCTCACCCTTGCAGGTATCTGCCATTAAAACGGCCCCCCTTCAGGAACGGTGTGAAGGTTCGGGCTTCTTATCCATCCCCACCACTGAAATGGACTCGGTCTTCAGGCACCCCCAACAGGGGTTCTGTTTTGCTAGAGATGTAGATAAAAGGAGGTGAACGATCGATGTGATTCAGTTGAATGTGAAGATCAGAGACTGAACGAAGTTTGCTTTATGCAGTCTTCAATTGAGTTTAAATATTTTGTTGAAACTGTTGATTTCATTGAGTTTTCTACAAATCCCTCATCTATATTGAGGTTTAACAATTTGTAAGTTTGACAATAAAAGGTTATTTTGTTTAGACAGAATTTTTCTAGCTTTTTAAAGAAGTTCTGTATTCTGAAATTAGTACGCCTACAACGGTTTAGTTGTATTAGCTGTTGTTGGAGCTACCAGTGCCGGATTTAAGTATGTGGAGGCCCTATGGTGGAAAGCTTAAACAAAAATCCACTTATTAATAAAAACAAATACTAATATCTAAAAGTGCGGCATAGTATCAAAGGAAGAGAGTAATTGTAAATTTAATATAATTTTCGTCGTTTAAAAATATAATTATTAAATTTGCATATTTTAGTAACAAAAGAAAAATTAATTTTAGGGTTTAGGGGTCTGCAACATAAGATAAGATAAGATAAGATGACCACACTATAAGGGGACACTTTTTAACCACGACAATGTTACCAAGTTAAGATTTGAAGTTCTGTCGGTACTAATGCGAAGAATAATAAAACTAAAGTTGTTGACCCGTCCCTGCCCTGGGAGCCACAATCCAACAACGGCCTTGAAACTGTAGATACATTAGTTCTATAGGTAAAGGTGTAAGTGAAGAAAAAAAAAATTCCATTGATTATCACACTCAACATGCTGACCTGTATAAATAATCTACAGTGTTGACTATTTCTGATGAAATGATCTGTTGGCAGAAAACATCCGAACGAATGGCGTGTTGACTGATTGGTCACAAGACTTGCATACCTAAGTCGAAGGCGAGGTTGGTTGCCAAGACAGTATTCAGGCTAGGGTAGTCACTTGAGAGGTAGTGGAAGAGACCACGAAGTCAATGGCCTTTTTTTTCTGCAAGAGCAGGGGCGTTTCTAGGAAAATGTGTTGAGATTTTGGCTTTATTAATGAACTAATTAACGGGCGAAATTATTAGTCCAAGAATTAACAAGAATCGACATGACATAAACTGGATTTACAAAGTTAAATAATATATTATTTATTAACAATGGCTCGATATAGTATGATATACAAGTATTTCACTTGATCAGTTTTAAGTCCAGTGGCGTAGCGATTTACTGCTTCTCGCGGGTTCAAGAACATTTTGCGTTTGGCTTCCTAACCTGGGGTATTTGGTTCGAATCTCTGTGAAGACTGTGATTTTAAATATCGGTATTTTTAGGGCGCCTGAGTCCACCCAAATCTAATTGGGTACATGTCTTTAGTTGGGGAAAGTAAAGGCGGTTGGTCGTTGTGCTGGTCACATGACACCCTGCTCGTTAACCGTTGGTCAAAGAAACAGATGACCTTAAGATCATTTGCCCTGATCGCAAGGTCTGAAAGGGGAACTTTACTTACAAAATTCAAAAGAGATGATAATGTGTGAATCTAGTCATTCGTGTTAATCAGTGACTTAAACTCAGATAAGTAATTAGTTTTCCTGGCTGATTCAGGCAACCCATTCCATGCTCTAATGATACTAGTGAAGAAGGAGCACTTGTACAAATTTGTCCTAGCATATGGAATAAGAAATAAGCTTTTATCTTTGTGTCTTTCTGGGTATTTTATTAGGTTTTGTTTTTGTACTTGTAAATTATGATTCAGTGTTATATGTTTATTGGAGATTTTCACGGATCAACTAAACAAGGTCTAGGGCGGACGGACAGACGGACGGACAGACATTCCACACAAAACTAATAGCGTCTTGTCCCCTTTCGGGGGCCGATAGAAATAACTATAAGGCCTAGAATACGAAAAAGTGTTGACGAGGTAAGTCTTTTCAAAACTCTATAATTTCTGTGCACCATTCGGCATTGTAGAATCAACATGTTGAAGCTTATCTGTTTGTGACTTTTCATTTAGTTGGCAGGTTTGACATTCCAGTCAGCGTCAAGTTTTGTGTGGAATGTCTGTCCGTCCGTCTATCCGCCCGTCCCGTTTAGATCTCGTAAACTAGAAAAGATAGTGAGAATCTGACACCATAATATTTAGTCCATTCAAAGTTCTGATGCAACGGCTACTTTTTTTTCTTTTCTGAAAGCAAAAAAGCTAATTTTTTAAATCACTTAAGCCAGCAGTAGTTTCATAAAAATACACCACTTTTACAACTATTCCCTATTAATAGTAACGTACATGGGAGGCTCTTAAGAAGGGGGGCTGTACCTTTCACAATATTTTTAACCTATTTATGCAAATGGTTTTAGATTTTTTGTAAAAAAAAAATGTATTACATTTTTATTGCTAAGTTAAGTAAGTTCTGTCAGACTAACTACAACATTTACACACAAAAGTTTTCTTTTTTTTAAAGATAAAAAAAAATCTATTAGTATGTATGTTGGACATAATTTAAAACAACAACAACAGTTTTTCATATTATCGCGTGAACTGTAATACTACTATACATCCATTTTATACAAAACAAAATTATTTTTTTTACGGAAATGTTTTTTTTTCTTGAGGATTTGAATAAGAGATTGACACTTTGCAAAACAATAATATCAATTAGATATTCATTATTAGGCCAGGTTCACATCTAACTTTACATTCTCTTTCACCTATTCTTTGGTCTGCTGGACCGCTGGGTCATTACACAAAATCTGTCAACCTTCTTTCTCCAATTTTCTCTGTCATTATTCTTTGATAGAATTTCATTCTGATGTTCTTTCTGAAAATAATGAAACCTGCATTTTACCTGCCTTGGTAGACCATTTCGGGGACCGATTTTGAGTTTTGTGTATTTCACACAAACTGTCTTTGTAACCTTTTTATCAATTATGTCTGTCCTAAAGTCTGTCTAAAGTTAGTACCTTTACTAAATAGTTTCTCTAGTCAGATAGACGTGATTTCTTCAACGTGTTGACTTTGTGCTTGTTCTAGTTAATGTTTCTGTGTGTTAGGTGACGCTAACAAAGAACACATTTTCTAGTATTAGTCTAACCAAGGTTTTAGTATTATTAATTTTTTATGATTAAAAAAAATCTAATTCTTTGTTAGATTATCAATGACTTCGTCAATATGTTAAAAAACCTATCTTTATTTTAAAAAAAATAACACTACATTTAGGTTTATTTAGTTTCTATATATTTTTTCATCCCTTATATACTTTTTTTAGTATATTTTTTTATATCTGCTTGTTGTTAATAAAGTAGTGTGTACAGGATGAGTCGGTCTTTTGTCACACTCAGTTGTCTATTTTTTTAATTTTTTTTTTTGGGGGGGGGAGGGTGGGAGGGTGTTTGAAGGAGAGCCCTTTATACTGTTATTCTGGGCGCAAGAGCACCCTGCTACGCCACTGATTATACATATTTTATATAGTTTAGCTTAATTTGAACTTATACCATTTAATTTCTACTATAGGAACTTTTCTACTATTCTATTCGCATTGATAAATGAAAGTTTAAATTTATTTTATATTTCCTAGTTACAAACGATTGCAATATTTTCATAGCATTGCTCAATGTCACCTTTGGCGATAAGAAAAAAAAAAAAGATTAGCCGCAGTTAAATTTTCTCCAGGTCGAGATTAACATGGCTCGACATGACCTAGATGTCGAAGCTAAATATAACTTGCTGTTTTTAATCAGGAATGTTACTTGTGATCATTTAATGCCCCTTGACAGCGCCTCGGTGTTTATCCAAAATCACGAGATAGCTGATGACCCCTTGCAAATGACCATACCATGTACGCTGTCGGGGGTATAAATAGCCGCGGCAGACGACAGGAGACTTCAGTCGTTTGTCTTGCTACGTCAGTGAACGTACAGACAAATCTCAACGTGTCGCAATACTCCACCACAGCAGCTCTACTGTCACCAGCATCAGAGCCTATTGTTCCATCAGACAGAATACCAGCATCTCCATCACCGGCGCTTAAAACAGTTCGTATTGAGGAAGCATCCACTTGTGCAGTCATGTCTCTACACCTGAGTCAATGCCGTCAGAACTATCATCAGGATAGTGAGGCCGGAATCAACCGCCAGATCAACATGGAGCTGTATGCTAGCTACTGCTATCAGTCCATGGTGAGCTCAACTTAATCACTTATACTTAGCAACTAAATCACTTAACAAATTAAACTCTTATATCTAAACAACTAAATCACTTATACCTAACAAGCTAATCACTTATATCTAAACAACTAAATCCCTTATACCTAACAAGTTAATCTCTTATATCTAAACAACTAAATCACGTATACCTAACAAGCTAATCATTTATATCTAAACAACTAAATCACTTATACCAAAGCAACTAAATCGCTTGTATCTAACAACTAAATTACTAATACGTAAACAACTATATCACTTATGCACTTACTACAAAATCAATTATACATTGACAACTAAATCGATAACAATTTATTCACTTATACCTAAACAGCCAAATCACCTACACACTAACAACTAAATCACTTATACTATAGCTAATAAATCAATTATACACTAACAACTTTATAATTAAATCATTATGTAAAACTACTTAGTCGCTAATGCATTATCCTGCTTATTGCCATAGTCTCTATTAGTGCCATCTACATGGCCCAATATTTAATTTGTTTCGTTAAGTCTCGGATATTTCTTCAGAAAAGAATATTTTTACGCCCGAGTCTAAACCTACTGAAGAACTCTTTATCTTATCCGAAATATTACAGACGTTACATCAAAAGATGTATGTATTGTATGTATTAACCTATTCATGCTGATAATCAGTGAGTCTGCTAAGTCGTTGTTTTTTTCTGGCTGACTCAGGCAACCCATTGTGATCTAGGGAAGAAGGAGTATTTGTACAAATTTGTCTTAAAATATGGAATAACAAACGTGTCTGAATTGAATGACGTAGGCTAGGAATCGAACTCGGGACTAAAGAGTCCAAAACACAAACAACACAACCAGTCACATCTTAAGAAATTTCATAATTGGCACTTTAAAAAGAGCCGGGGGGGGGGGGGGGCTAAAAGGAACTGTTTCACATTAATGAATGTTAATGTCAGACATGGCGGCCTTAGGCATAGGCAAGCTAGGCAACCGCCTTTGGGCCTCCAATAGGTGGGGGCCTTGCACAGGACTAAGAAATAGCGAAACTTGGATCAGATCTTATAGTAGAATACTACGACTCAATGTTACTAGTCTAACTCTGTCTCTACTAAGACTCAATGCTAATTAGATCTAACTCTGTCTCTACTATGACTCAGTGTTCACAAGTCTAGCTCTTGTCTCTACTACGGAAATTGCGATTTATGAAGCATAGTTATTTGTCGATTTAGACTCAGGCACGCCTTTAATAAATTGCGTATTTGTTTTCGCTGTTTCTTTATAATTTTTTTCATTTCATTTCGGGTCACCGAAATGACTTCGCCCGGGCTCTCTATTTGTGCAACGCCGGCCATGTGCCAAGGAAGGACTTTCCCTTTTTATTTTCGATGATAATACCATGCTTTTATAATCTCTTAGTAAATTATGTTTTACAACTGAGTGATTCAGTTTTAACGTAACACAATGTATGACAACTTGATATACAAGTACACACAATACACTGGGTATTGATATATCCATCACTTTCAAACACAGGTAAAATATAGATAAGTTTAGCCGAGAGCATTTGTCATGGAGAATGTGACATAATGAAGGCAACGAACTAGTTAATGTTTATGTAAACATTGTTTTAAAATTGGTAATTGGTTTTGATAAAAGTAACAACGCTGCAAAAGAAAAAAAACAAAAAAAAAAAACTGTTGTTTCTTTAAACCTTTGAATTGAATAGAGGTCATGGTGACATGTGATATGTTCTCCAGAAAGACTGTCTGCCAGGGAATGTCCTTTCGTTATCTCATAGAGACAAGAAGAGACGAGACCAACCAGATAGGAACACTTATGTCCAGGCGTTACTTATCTAATGGGGTCATTGCTAGTCTTACTCCAGCACTCCCCGCTCTCACACAGCTGCCCCCCTCCCCCACTCTCTTCTCTTAAAAACACGCGTTCCAGATGTGGTAACAGCGACACACATATACACACTTCAGCTACACACTGGCATGAATTCGAATTTCTTTTTTCTATTCTGCCTGGTCGAGTGGTATGCTATTCAGACTATCGTCTTGATGGTCCAGAGTTGAACCCCATCGTGCTGTCATCCCATGCTGTCCTGCAGGAATGTTTTCAGGCTAGGAAGTACACATCTTTTATTTTTGAACGGAAGTCGAAGAAAAGACAAATAGACGGACACAACAGACAGACAAAATGCACAGAAACAACATAGTTATGATTACATAACGAAATGTAAAACAATATTAAATTAGCGCAGTAAAAGCAAAATGACATTTTTCATCTCTCGTAGGGGACAAATACCAACAAGTTCTAGATTCCGATATCACTTTGTTTTCATTTGTAGAACGTCAAAGCCTAACCACAAAGGGAAATGTTGTTTTTTAGTAAAATATCAAAAAATTGTGTGCCACATTCGACACAAGGAAGTCGTTGTTACATAGAGAGCTCGAATCTGTGGCATTTTACGTCTCGAGAGACACTCTTTTCTTGTGTGACTAAAGAGGCCAATCTTTAATGCACAGCTGCGGTCACAGGTTGGGCAAATGATAGTGGGAAGTGTGGTCAAGAGGCTAAGTGCGCTTGAACTTGGCTTGGCTTGGCTACCTAGAAGGGGGCTCGAGGTTCGACACCAGACTCGGGCAGAGTTGTGTTTACTGAGCGCCTAAAGGCAGCACGGAAAACCCCCTCCCCCCCCCCCCCCCCCCCACTGGTCCAGAAATAAGATTGGACCAAAGCGCTCTGAGCATGCTATAACATGAAAGTAGCGCTATATAAAAGCTATATATATATATATATATAGATATATATAGATATCACCAGGCGCCGTTGCATTTTCACCCTTCTTTATGCTTCTGGTGTGTAGGCATCTGCAATCCAAGACCCTTCATTTATGCTCTCTCTCGAAAGCTCGACAACCAGCTGAAAATCTCGGGGTTAAAGCGAAATTATGGCTCAGGTTATAAAAGACCATGTGAAATCTCTTCTGGTTAGCGATCAAAATGTCAAAAGATTTCAGCGCCCACACGAGATCGAGGCTGACTTTCCACTATCAACGCAGAGTAGTAGGTTGGTCGTTGTACTAGCAAAATAATATCCTGACAACTAGAGTTTAATATGTAAATACATTATACTGTATAAACATAAGAATAGCATTTATGAATCTTATAATTCTTATACTATAAAGTGCACTAACCCTATCATCATCAATTGCACATAATTTTGTATATTAAAGTGCACACAATTTTACATCTTAAAGTGCATAGAGTGTACAAATAAAGTGCCCAAATGAGCTCTGAAAATAATATTAAATGCATCAAAAAACATTACATAACAACAAAAACATAATCATATGACTTTAATATTATACTTTGCATATGGATTATTTGTCCTTGTTTTAGTCTGACCCAAAGTCTGTTTGTCTTTTCGCTTTGTAAAAATAAACTGGAATTTTTTTTTTCTTTTCACCGCGCGGCAAAATGAGCAGACGACAAAATGGCGGCTCATTTTTGTTTTGTTTGATAATAATAGTAAGACACGACAAACTTTTCAAATATTATCTTTCCTTCATTAGATGTAATGACAGCAGGAGCTCTTGTCATTCAGACACGATTATCTCTAGATATTAATTCTAGAAGGATCGGTTCAAATCTATCAGAATATATCAGACAAAACTATTGGATGGGAAAGCGCAAATTAGAATTGAGATTTCCGTAAGATGTATCCTCCACAACTCCCTACTCACATGGATGTATAAGTTTGTGAATGTTTTATGAAAACTCGCTTTTCTTTAAATGAATATAGTTATGTAATTTTATTATTTAATTAACTAATTATTCTTATCAGTAATAGAAAGGCAAGCTATTGAACAGGTCACATTGAACCTTGTGTTTATAGGCCGGTATATACCTGGAGGTGGGTGGAGGGTTAACATGTAAGAGAGACACTTGTACTTTTTTTCTTTTTTTTTTTTTAAATACTGTTGCAATCGTTTGGAGAATGAATGGCTGAGTGGATAATTGCTTGGAAAGGAGAGTTACCGTGTTCGAATCTCGGCGAGGACTAAGTTTATAGACTCGGGATTTTAATGACGCCCCTGAGTCCACCCAACTCTAATGGGTACCGAACTTTAATTGGGGAAAGTAAAGGCGGTTGGTTTTTATGCAAGTCTTATGATATCCTCGTTAACCGTGGGTCTTTTACATCGCCTGCTCCATAGATCGCATGGTCTGAAAAGTGGGTACATTACTAATACTTACTATTGGGGAGATGGTTGAATAGGTGGTTGGGTTGGGTTGGGTTGGTAGGAGACTAGGTTGGACAGGTCGTTGTAATTATGTGAGCAAAGCAGGCAAAAGTGCATATATATATATATATAATAGAAATAAGGCTGGTCTTCGAATCCGAAGATTGATGACGAATGCATTATTTCCCGAGGCTACGCAGCCCCAGCTGTGACCTACATATTTTGCTACATCAATCACGGACATAACCATTGTCTACGCCTGACCTTGGGAGCGGATTTTCTTTTGGTCCAAAAAAAAGTGTATCCCTCGGGCCTTTGTAAGTGACGTTGAGAAATACTTGATTCGAAGGACAAAAAATCCATGTCATGTTGTTAGCTCTGAAACTTGTCATACCATCCTTTTATTGTCAGTAGAAGCAGTTTCTTATCTTATCTTCTTATCTTATATAATACAGACGTTACTTCAAAAAAGAAGATGATTACGTCCTACGCGTCATGCATTTAGTCATGCATATTAACCAATGACTTAAATGGTTTACCATTCAATTGTACTTAGAATTTTAGAATAGATCCCCATGGTTGTAAAAGGTGTTCTCGAAGGCTTCCACTTCAAAAGTGTTACAGCTTTCTACTATATCTATATTTCAATAGCTCTCTATAAACCTATCCATGATCATATAACAGTCTAGGTGTCTCTGGGTTCAGATGTAATTATATAAAAGACGTAACAACTCAATCAAAGCACAGAAACTTTATTATACTTTATGGCACATATCACACGCTGGTCTGTCTCTTGTCTGACAACTATCACACTTCCAGTCATTCACGAATACGTTCAAACTAACATAAATAAGTAAAAATAGATTATAAACACATACAGACATTCATCCGTGACAAATAGATTTTGTTTGTAAAATATTTGACATGTTTTGGATGTTTTGCACGTTTCGGACTTTTCTAATTTAGAGATGAATATCTACTTTCTAGTTCAAACCTTCCGCAGGGCGCGTGGGAGATGGGGTGGGGGTGTAGAATGGGAAGGGTACGAACCTTGGACCATCGAGACGACTGAATGACAGTCCAGCGCGCATCCCGCACGACCAGGCATCCAGCTCTTTGGGCGAATTGGCTATCAGACACTTGGTCAGTGCTCGAAGTAGGTCAATCACGACTAATTTTTTTTTTTTTTTAGAAATAATGTCAACGATACTATATGAAGTGGCCTAAGACCATTAACATTGAAATGAATGGAATCTCAGATATCTTGTTGGATCCCCCTCCCCCGAAAAATAGATCTAAAAAGAAGAAAATATATATATATATATAACTTAGAATTGCGAATAGGTTACTGGAAGCTGGAGGAAGCCAAAAAGTAAAAAAAATGTAATTTCAGTCAGTTTGAAGGTAGATTGAATTTCAAATACATGGTTGTTTTTTTTTTGGTCTTTCTCAGGGTTTCTATTTTGAGCGTGATGACGTCGCTCTGCCAGGATTTTCTAAATTCTTCAAGAAACTCTCCAGCGAGGAAAGAGAACACGCCGAAAAACTCATGTCCTACCAGGTCAAAAGAGGAGGTCGCATTGTCCTTCAGGACATCAAGGTTAAATTCAAATTTTTTTTTCGCCTGCTTTTGTTAAAAGTGCAAACATTTTAAAACAAGTTAATCTGATCGATTAGGGTTCAATCCTAATTAAAAATAGATTTCTATCGATTTTTATTATCTGTTGTTCAAACAAAATCGAATTAACGAAACAAACTTTCATTTTTTGTTATTAATGAATTGGTTCATGAATTTCTCTCTCTCTCCAGCTTTGTCCTTGTTCTTTAAAAGCTAATTGCATTAGGACATGATTCCTTTATCTTCAGAACATTTTTTTTTCCACCCAAATTCTGAAGCTAATTAAGTTAACAGGATAAGGATTTCATCTGAATTGTGTGTGTGTGTGTTTCTGTCTTAGAAACCTGAGAGAGATGAGTGGGGTGCAGGAGTGGACGCCATGCAAGTGGCCCTCCAGTTGGAGAAAAGTGTCAACCAGTCCATCCTTGATCTGCACAAACTCGCCTCAAGCCATGAAGATGCCCAGGTAATTAGTTGTGTTCTAACTGTTGGTAGTCCACTCTAACGTTTAGTAGGTCGTTCTAAGCATGTGCAGGTCATTCTAACTGTAAGTGGGTCATTCTAACTGTAAGTAGGTCATTCTAACTGTAAGTGGGTCATTCTAACTGTAAGTGGGTCATTCTAACTGTAAGTGGGTCATTCTAGCTGTAAGTGGGTCATTCTAACTGTAAGTGGGTCATTCTAGCTGTAAGTGGGTCATTCTAACTGCTATTAAGTCATTTTAATTTTCAGTGGGTCAGTCTAATGTTTAGTAGGTCATTCTAATATTTAGTACTTAATTGTAACAGTTAAAAGGTCATTCTAACATGTAGCAGGTCATTTTACAGTATGTAGGTCATTAAGTCACAGCTATTTTGAATGTGTACTGATTTGAAAACTGTAAGACTTTAAATCAGTTAAAAGTCATTAAGGTATATTCTAGTCATTTGGGATTCCCCACTTGCTGTATTAATGTTTTGAAGTATAACAGACTCAATTTAAATATAAACATGATAGTAAAGAATTGTTGGAAGTGGTCTTCTGTTCTGTTGAGAGTGTCCCAAACAAACAGTTCAAGTCTTTGTGTTACTTTTAGACTAACACATTAAATACATGGCTTTCTGTTTTCACATGTTTTCTAGTAGCTATTGTCAGGTTTAGGATTTATTTGGGTTGTTAACTAGCTGTATACTATTAAGGTCCCGGGGTTCAACCTGACAAGAACATCACTCACACACAGTGGTACATACAGTAACCAACTAGGTGAATAGTTTAAATAACAACAAAATAAATGAATTTAATTGTGTGAAACATATATGTGCATGTACAATGAGGATGATAAAATAGACAATATATATATTGGATATATATATATATATATATATATATATATAATAGGTATATATAAAGATATTATTCACTAATTAATTTAAGCACCTTTGCTTTTGTCACCCTAGTTACATAGTCCACCAGACTCTGACCGACTGGCTTCACAAAAACTGCCAACCTCGGTAATAGTAAAGTTAGACCTCAGATGATCGCCAATTTGACAATGACACTGAAAAAAAACTGAGACGGCCAGCGATGCCCACAACTCCAACACTGGCACCCTATAAACGAAATAAACAATACTCTCAACTTCTACACTAAAAAAATAGAAATAGTGACAACCTCATACAACATACAATAATAGATATCACAAACGAATAACTCACCCTAAACAGGGGTCCCAAAAATCCTACTGAATAATAAGTCCGAGAAACTAGTACAGACAAAGAACGTTTTACGGGCCAACACACCGTCCGTTTCAACCAAAGAGGGTGAACTGCCTCATGACAAAAGAATGACCAATAGATGTCACCGGACTTTGTGACGTAGCAAAACAATTCAAAACAAAAAAATACAAGACACTCTCGCCCCGTACAAGTACTACGACTAGAGGAAATAAAAAAAAAAAAACAGTTAGGAGAAATAAAAAGACACTTGTCTATACTACGCGACAGCTATCAATAATTGTTAAAATGTCTGTCATAATCTGCACAAGACAAACTCCTTATTTAGACAAAAGTATGAGGGGTTCGAATGGCTGGTTTAAACAAAAAATTACCTAAAACCTGAGAAGATTTTGAACGATCCCAGCTTTTTGTTTAGAAAAAAATTTAAAGTAATAGAATAGACAAGCGTTTAAACAATCCCATACGATAAGATAAAGTTAAAGTAAAGTTCCCTTTCAGAACATGGGGTCTATAGGGCAGAGGATGTAAGGGACATCTGTTTCTGTGGCCCATGGTTAACGAGGATGTCATGTGGCCAGCACAACGGCAAACCGCATTTACTTTTCCCCAACTAATGTCAGGTACTCATTATTAGAGCTGGGTGGACTCAGAGGCGCCCTAAGGATCCCGAAATGAAAAATCCCAGTCTTCACCAAGATTCAAGCCCGGGACTGTAGTTTGGAAGCAAAGTGCTTTACCACCTAGCCACCGTGCCTCCTGAATCGTACATTACACAAGAGATTAAAGGATCCCAACTCTTAGGTTAGACAAGAGTTTAAAGGATCCCAACTCTTAGTTTAGACAAGCGTTTAAAGGATCCCAACTCTTAGTTTAGACAAGAGTTTAAAGGATCCCAACTCTTAGTTTAAACAAGAGTTTAAAGGATCCCAACTCTTAGTTTAGACAAGAGTTTAAAAGATCCCAACGTTTAGGTTAGACAAGAGATTAAAGGATCCCAGCGTTTAACTTAGACTAGAGATTAAAGGATCCCTAGTAATAATATAGAAAAGCTTTAAAACAATCCAAACCCTTAGCCAGTAGTTTAAGGGATCCCAATTCTTAGTTAACAATGAAAAGGATCACCAAAAAGTTGATTTTTAAAAAGGGTCCTCAATTTCAATGGGCCCAATTACTTATGCTGTTCCTCCACTCTTTGTTTTAACGGTGGTATTCAACTTTCTCCACCAGATGGCCGACTACCTGGAAGACTTCTTAGAGGAGCAGGTCAGGTCAATCAAAGAGATTTGTGATTACATCACTAACTTAAAGCGTGTTGGCACAGGTCTGGGCGAGTACATGTTTGACAAGGAATCACTCAGCTAGACACTCCAGTAAGGATTCCCCCCATGATGGACATTTCTTCAAGCACCCTCATGGCGGACCGTTATCTAGTTCAGAAACATCCCGGCCTTTTAATTAGATATTTTATGTCAAGTCTTTTCAGCTTCAACTGAATGTAAAAAAAAACAAACTTTGTTTCTTAACAATAGAAAGAAATGCTAAATTTTAGCAATACACTAGAATATAAACATATGTAGATATAACGTTAGAATGACATGGAGGATAACTGTGCATTGACTGGATAACAAATAAAATGTTAAAAAATATAAAGAATTGTTTTAGTTTTTTTGTTTTAATATCTCTCAATAAATTGATTATTGACGCAAAGTAAAAAAAATAGGCTTTATGATGGATAATGCTTTTAGTCACTCTTCTGTCTGTATTGCTCTCTCTCTCTTTCTCCCTTTTCTCTCTGTTTTTAACTCACTATCTCTCTATTTCTATATATCTATTTAACTCACCATATCACTGATTTTCTTTCTCTCAAATAAAATAATCATTTTTTTGTAAGCTTTTTATCAGTTTCACTCTCTCTCTCCCTCTTTGTGTCTCTCTCTCTCTTTGTCTCTCTCTCTCTCTCTCTTTGTCTCTCTCTCTCTCTCTTTGTCTCTCTCTCTCTTTGTCTCTCTCTCTCTCTTTGTCTCTCTCTCTCTTGGTCTCTCTCTCCCTCTTTGTCTCTCTCTCTCTCTTTGTCTCTCTCTCTCTTTGTCTCTCTCTATCTCTTTGTCTCTCTCTCTCTTTGTCTCTCTCCCTCTCTTTGTCTCTCTCTCTCTCTCTTTGTGTCTCTCTCTCTCTTTGTCTCTCTGTCTCTCTCTTTGTCTCTCTCTCTCTTTGTCTCTCTCTCTCTTTGTCTCTCTCTCTCTCTCTTTGTCTCTCTCTCTCTCTCTTTGTCTCTCTCTCTCTCTCTCTTTGTCTCTCTCCCTCTTTGTCTCTCTCTCTCTCTTTGTCTCTCTCTCTGTCTTTGTCTCTCTCTCCCTCTTTGTCTCTCTCTCTCTTTGTCTCTCTCTCTCTCTTTGTCTCTCTCTCTTTGTCTCTCTCTCTCTTTGTCTCTCTCCCTCTTTGTCTCTCTCTCTCTCTTTGTCTCTCTCCCTCTTTGTCTCTCTCTCTCTCTTTGTCTCTCTCTCCCTCTTTGTCTCTCTCTCTCTCTCTTTGTCTCTCTCTCTCTCTCTTTGTCTCTCTCTCTCTCTTTGTCTCTCTCTCTTTGTCTCTCTCTCTCTTTGTCTCTCTCTCTCTCTTTGTCTCTCTCTCCCTCTTTGTCTCTCTCTCTCTCTTTGTCTCTCTCTCTCTCTCTTTGTCTCTCTCTCTCTCTCTTTGTCTCTCACTCTCCCTCTTACGGCCCTACATTTAGTATGGTCACTCAGACATCTAGAACCCTTGCGTCGCTCTCTATTTAAGTGCGCGTGCATCAAGAAGTGAGTCATTAAAATGGAGAGAGGAGAAATGAGAGAAAAAACTGAAAAGAGAGAAAGAAAGAAGGAGAAAGGAAGAGAATGCAAGGAGAAAGGAAGAGAATGCAAGGAGAAAGGAAGAGAATGCAAGGAGAAAGGAAGAGAATGCAAGGAGAAAGGAAGAGAATGCAAGGAGAAAGGAAGAGAATGCAAGGAGAAAGGAAGAGAATGCAAGGAGAAAGGAAGAGAATGCAAGGAGAAAGGAAGAGAATGCAAGGAGAAAGGAAGAGAATGCAAGGAGAAAGGAAGAGAATGCAAGGAGAAAGGAAGAGAATGCAAGGAGAAAGGAAGAGAATGCAAGGAGAAAGGAAGAGAATGCAAGGAGAAAGGAAGAGAATGCAAGGAGAAAGGAAGAGAATGCAAGGAGAAAGGAAGAGAATGCAAGGAGAAAGGAAGAGAATGCAAGGAGAAAGGAAGAGAATGCAAGGAGAAAGGAAGAGAATGCAAGGAGAAAGGAAGAGAATGCAAGGAGAAAGGAAGAGAATGCAAGGAGAAAGGAAGAGAATGCAAGGAGAAAGGAAGAGAATGCAAGGAGAAAGGAAGAGAATGCAAGGAGAAAGGAAGAGAATGCAAGGAGAAAGGAAGAGAATGCAAGGAGAAAGGAAGAGAATGCAAGGAGAAAGGAAGAGAATGCAAGGAGAAAGGAAGAGAATGCAAGGAGAAAGGAAGAGAATGCAAGGAGAAAGGAAGAGAATGCAAGGAGAAAGGAAGAGAATGCAAGGAGAAAGGAAGAGAATGCAAGGAGAAAGGAAGAGAATGCAAGGAGAAAGGAAGAGAATGCAAGGAGAAAGGAAGAGAATGCAAGGAGAAAGGAAGAGAATGCAAGGAGAAAGGAAGAGAATGCAAGGAGAAAGGAAGAGAATGCAAGGAGAAAGGAAGAGAATGCAAGGAGAAAGGAAGAGAATGCAAGGAGAAAGGAAGAGAATGCAAGGAGAAAGGAAGAGAATGCAAGGAGAAAGGAAGAGAATGCAAGGAGAAAGGAAGAGAATGCAAGGAGAAAGGAAGAGAATGCAAGGAGAAAGGAAGAGAATGCAAGGAGAAAGGAAGAGAATGGAGAAAGATGAAAAATGTAATGAAACAAAGAAAAAGAAAACCTTAAAGAAAGAAATAAGGTGAGTGAGATGTAAATAGAGATAGAGAGAGTGATATTAGAGAGAGAGATAGAGGTTGACAGAAGGAGATATTAAGTAGTAGAGAAAGAGAAGGTTAGAGAGAGCGAAAGAGAGGGTGATCGATGCAGGTATTAAGTACCAGAGAGAGAGAGAGACTACAGGATATAGATTAAAAGGTTGACCAAAAGAAGACAGTAAGTACCTTCAAAACTGACAACAATCTCTCCTCTTAACTTGTGACCGTGCTACATAGGAAAGTTGATCTACGCCAGGTGATGGGTTTCATCTACTAGGTCCCAGTGAAGCTAGTCAAGCAAGGCAACTCTTCGTAATAATGAGAACCAGTCCACTCACACTGCAACTCATTTCAACACGATGTACTACACAAATTGCTATCACACACACAAACACACACACACAACAGCCGCGTTCTATAGCTGTCAACAGTTCGACCTGATCATAGAGCTTCAAAAGTCGCTGAGACTTTGATGAGGTCAGACCTAGTGATCATTTCATTGTAGGTTTTCCAATAGTTTCTTTACTCTGGTTCCATTTTAATGTACTAGTCCCTGGATCATGAATCATATCTTGACAGCCTGTTTGTCTGTCTGCCTGTCCGTCTCAGAAATTCATTAGTTCCTGTTACTTTTACAACCAGTTGAGGTAAAATGTATATAATGTATATATAAATATGTTCATTATACTGATTTGCTTAGAAAATATTCTTTTGCTTTATGCTATAGAGGAACCATTGGGGATAAAAGAAGAGACTTTGTCTCCATATGATGTACCATTCGCCTGTGTCCCTTGAGTGACGTCAGGTATTTGATATACGCTCCCGCGATGCTAGCATTATACACCGATACAGTTCACGCTGACACGTATTTTGACACAGTTCACGCTGACACATATCTTGACACAGTTCACGCTGACACATATTTTGACACAGTTCACGATGACACCTATTTTGACACAGTTCACGCTGACACCTATTTTGACACAGTTCACGCTTACACATAATCAACGCAACTCACAATGTAAGCATACTTTATTGACACACAAAGTCAACTTATTATCTCATAATACATTGTACACTTGTTGTGTCAACTTACAATATCAACCTACAGTATCAACCTACAGTATCAACCTACAGTATCAACCTACAATGCCAATATACTGTATTAACATGCATTGTAAACATACAGCATACACTAACAGTGTAAACATATATTACACAGATTATCTACATACCTTGTCAATATATATATATGAATATCTTAATACCATTTCAACATGCAATATCAACGCAAATTACAATATAAGCATACTTTATCGACATACAAAGTCAACTTATTATCTCATGATACATCGTACACTTGTTTTATCAACCTACTGTATCAACCTACGATACCAACATCTTGTATTAACATGCATTGTAAACATACAGCATAAACTAACAATGTGAACATATATTAAACAAACTATCATGTCATGTCAATATACTGTATCTTAATACCATTTCAACATGCAGTATCAACATACAAAATCAACATACGGTATCAACATGTAAAGTCAAAATACTGTGCCAGCACATTTGTTAGCCTCCTTCAGGGAAGCATTGCATGTTGATACAGTATGTTGACATTGTATGTTGATAGAGAATGTTGACATTGTATGTTGACAAAGTATGCTAGGATTTTAAAACTGACATGAATACATGCACTTTATATAAACACTGAATCTTCATAACCTCAGAAAGTTGGGGTTTTTTTGTTACTTATAAAAAACAACAACGTCGATGTTTCACCAGAAAATCGTGTGGCCAGCTCAACAACAAGTTTGTTTTTTTTTAAATATCAAATCCCACGTTAGTTTAATTAACAGAAAGATGGATCTCTGTTTTAAATAAACAACAACAAATTAGGTCAGCAAATGAAAGTATCTACAGTGAGAAGCCGTTTCATTCAACTAAAACTGATTTGTTGGTATAACACACATACACACACAAAAATGGTCACCTAGCAACAACGTACAAGTGAAAATTCTTTCGGGAGAAACACGCGGAACAATCGACAAAAATGAAACTGGTTAGTGTTAGGGCGATGGCGAGGCTGGAGGTCTACCAAATTAAGGAATGTCTTGAGTCGTCTAAAAATAGATCCCAGCCGATCAGTTCTGACAACCGTGGAAATCCATTTGACCAATTGAAATTTTTTTTGTATGTAAAGAGAAACAAATATGAAGTAAGGGAATCCAGTCACATGTTGTTGTGGTTTTGTTACCATAGCGACGATAGTACATACTGCGACATTGACATAAAAAGAAATTACTTAAGGTAACATTTTGAGGCATGTCATCAGGCTTTAATATTTAGGGGCATCTCATCAGGCTTTAACATTTAGGAGCATCTCATGAGGCTTTAACATTTTGAGGCAGAATTTAAGTCATTGGTTAACATGCATGACTAGATGCATAACGCGTTGGACGCAATCATCTTCTTTTTGAAGTAACGTCTGCATTATATAAGATACGATAAGAAGACCTTATTGAGTCCTTAGATTATAAGGAGTAGGCGTTTATCGGCAAAAGGGAAATAGGGCCTAAATACAAAATCTTAACATGTCAAAATAGTACGAAGTAATTCCTACGAATTGATTATTTAGACTTAGATCCTCCAGCACTGTTCAGCGTATAGAGCAGCAAGTTTCCAGACAAATGAGTCTCCAGTAATGTCTGCGGCCTCTTGCCAGATCCTCCATGAAGGTGCGGCGCCAAGTTATACCATGACGTCTCTATTTTCGTTTTTCGTGTTTACTCTAAAATCAAGGTTAATAATTTTACTATCCAATCATTTCCTTCGAGTCCCATTTGTCAAACATATCATGCCACAGTGTGAAGATTCCCTCTGTCACGTAACTGGTGACACCTCATTGTTCACGAAATGAGGACAGTGTACTTATCTCAAATTAGGTCACACGTTATCACGCTTGCTTAGATGCCAGAAAGACGCCGATTGAAACTTAGTTCAAGGCTACAGCAGGGAAACATAATTAACGTAGGTTAAATTGAAAACAATTAAAAGGAAAATTAAATGTAAACGGGTCAAGGAGTCAAGGATGGGTATTGAGATGTCATGGTTCTTTATTCTAAGGAAAGATATAAAAGGCGGAGTAGTAGCCTGGGACGAGGGAGAGAGAGCTAGAGAGTTAGACTTGAAAAGTCGCTAGTTTAAAAATAAATAGTTACTCATTTTATTGATTAGTATTACTGTTGACAGTATCCTGTGTCTGCTCTATATATCGTTTGTACATACATTTATTGTTTCAAGTTTGAGTTTAAAATAATTAAAACTCTATAAAAGCATATCAGCACTTTGTTACTTCATTAATCAATAAAGTGTTTGAACTATAATCAAGGCACCTCCGGACCCACCATGCCACAAGTTTATCTCATCAAGATCTTCAAGTCAAACAAACATAATAAACACGTGACACCCTAGAACACATTTATAGAATAAGGTTTTTAGATATAAATAGATTTCACACAATAAAATTATCTTAAATTACGTCAAAGAGTATGTTTAAAAAGAAATAATTAACTCTGTTTGATGCTACTAACCTTGATGTTAATACAAGAATGAAAAAGGCATCTTTTAAATCATCTTTAACATTATCTTTTATATCATTTGTTGTTTCCTCTGTTATATCATCTTTTATCATTACATTATCTTTAACCTTAGCTTATAAATAACCTCTTACTTCATCTTCAACATTATCTTTCACATCTTATGTTGCATCATCTCCAACATATGTTGGTATAAAATGCTCTATGAAGGACTACAACATTTATAATGTGTTTTTGCGAGACCTAACAACAAATTTCCCGCGTTCTGCTCTGTTGCTCGGTGTCTATGAATCTAAAAATAGACTTCAATTTTTTTTTTCTAACCTCTACGGTAACCCCTCAGCTTAAACTGAGGCAATGGACGCGACTTCGTCACTGACCTGTGGGTTATAATGAACTGTCCCGAGGCAACAAAGGCGATGTTTTCTAGAACCTTCCACTCTCTATATATCAATATCCATATCTATTTTTATAAGCTTAACAACATGCCGACAAACATTTTTGACATAATTTCCATTTGAATAGCCATTCAAACGTTGTTTGCTCTCTATGGCTGACAGCCGTACAGACGAATCATCATTGGCCTGGAAATGGCGGGAAATCATCAAGGGAAATTTAAAAAAAAAAAGAAAAATCACTCATTTCACTCCGACGCTGAGAGCCTGTCGGGTAATTTATGGGGAAAAAACTTTGCACTTTTTAAAGAAGGCGAATTTGAGTCCAATACAATTTTGTCAGTTTTCGTTTTTCTTAAATATTTTTATATGCATATTTTGTAAATCTATTAATGTACACGTTTTTCATCATTTTCTAAAAGTGGCAATGTTGTCTTATCACATCATACTGAACCATATAAATCTACATCTAAATCTGAGGAGATCATTGACTATAGATAGTTTTGGATCTTCGACCTTGTAATGAACATGAAAGACTGATATATTTTAGGCCACTCGCTGGTGCTCATATATATATATATATATATATATATATATATATATATATGCGACTACTTCTGTGTGTGTATGTGTCCTAGAACTGTTGGACTTTACTAGTAAATAAAGACACTGATCTTCAAAAAAAGATCATGCATTTCGTGTGAGATGCAAGCCCATGTGGGCTGTATGTCTAGGGCTGGAAAAGGGACAGCAAAGGAAACCAAGAACTATGAACAATTCTGAACAAAGTTCTTACATTTGTTGTTGTGATACCATAAAATTAGTTGCATATTTATGCAATGTATCTTTTGGAAAGTCTTAAATTCTGCGCGAGATAGTATCATTTGACAAAGGAACTTTTTTAACTTTTTCGGCGGCATCTGTTCCAAGGATAGTTTCAACAAGTATTAAAGCTAGTGCAATGACTGATTCAGCCTCTGTGTGTGCTTTCTTGCGTTTTGCTTATAACTGAGAAACCGCATAACTTGCAATCAATCCCTTTTCTGTCAGGGTAAGTAATTCGTAAGTTTCTTAGCTTGTTTATTTTGTTGAGCCCTGATGTATTCCTTCGGTTGCTCTTTTACAGCTGGATGTTTTGTTTCCAAGTGTCTCTTTAATTTGCTTGAAACAAGCGCCTCATTCGACAGAGTTGCATTGCAGATCAGACAGAAAGGAAATGGAGCATCTTCAGGTCCAGAAGATATGAAACCATATCCGATGTAATCTTCTTTGTACCTTCGTTTGGTTCCTTGCTTTTCATTTAACAATTTCGCAGTTTCATTCTTGCTAACGTATTTCTCCATGGGTAACAATGAATAACGCTTAGTGATAAATTGTTATTAGTAGCATACACCTAAACAATTTACATGAAACGCATTGCTTATTATTATCGTTACCAATTTATGAACTGCTGTACATCTGATAAGGCGGCCAACCTTTGAGTCATTATAATAATATATGTATAGTGGACAATTCCATAACAAGAATAGCTAACACCCCTTTCCGTCAATTTGGAGCGATCCACTACTATTACTGGTCGTTGCAAGTGGGGATGTCATCGCAACGTAAAATACAAATTTAATAGATGTATAACGTATAAGATGTGTACGCCTGCACGTGTGGCGTTCTGAAAACTCCCGCGGCACACCTGCAAATCTTCGGCGGCACATTAGTGTGCCGCGGCACACAGTTTGAGAAACACTGTGTTAGAACATGGAATGGGTTGCCTGAGTCAGCCTAGAAAACCAACATCTGAGCAGTTACTGATTAACATGATTGACTAGATTGACACATGAAATGACTAGGACGTAATGACGTTCTGTATTTGAAGTAACGTCTGTAATTTATAAGATAAGAAGATAACAATTTGATTATGATTAAGTCTACAGTGACAGAATGGTAGATCTAAAAATAGACTTTGAGACACTAAATTGTAGTCACAAAAATATTTCCTGCATATTTTTGAGTGTTCATAATACGAGCAGGGTTAATGTGGTCTGTAAAAACCTCATTAATTTCTCTGCATCTATTAAACCAAGGGCTTCAATGGTGATCTCCCCCTGTCCTGCCTGCTTATTACAATAATTACAAAGTAAAACTCCCGGGCCTAGTGGAGAAGAACTCCGTTTTGCAATGCTGATTGTATGACAATTTGTGTGACACAGGAAGTCAGATCGTGTATCGCACTTCCCCGAGGTAACTCTTCATCACCGCTAGCTACTAATTAGGTAAACCTGGTTATCTCCACGTTTATGTCCGATATTTAAAAGTATTTCAAAGTTTTCTTGAGGCTTTCTATATTCTACTTGCCCATTTATCTCAATCTTCTGAACTTTGCATCTAATCACAGGGCAACTACCTTGCATCAGGGTCGTAGAGAGGGGGTTGGGGGCAAGGGGTGAGCGATGCCCCTGGCGTCAAATCAGAGGAGCGCCACAGGCAGCCTATATTTCTATGTGATGTTCATGAACAATGGTGGAGGGGTAGGCAATAAACTACCTTGCCCAGGGCACACATTTTGCTCACTACGCCCCTGCCTTGCATAGAACCAAGTTATATATATATATATATATATATATATATATATATATATATATATATATATACAGTGGCGTCACTAGGCAGTTGGTGGGGGGGGGGTGAGGCCGCACTGGGAGACACCCACAAGGGGTGACACCCGAGTGAGAAAATGCACTTTTCCAATATGTAACTTTAAAAAAAAATAATTTCTACCTCGAATTTCCTTTCAAATTTTAGTATCAAGATGTCCCAACCCTTCTTAATTTAATTCTATTTGACTTTATTATGTGTTGTAGACGCCAGAGAAAGAGTTTCTGAAGCTCAGAAATATAGAAAACGCTTGGCGCCTGGGGCTTCGCCCCGGACAACTTTGAGTGAATTAGAACAGGTGATATCTGCCCGTGTGGAGTGTCACCAGAGAATGCTGACAACGTCCTCCAGAAATGCTCTCTTTACCAAGAGGCCCGTACAAGACACTGGCCCCAAACACCACAATACAAAGAAAACTATATGGAGAGCTCCCTGATTTGGAAACCACTGCGCAGTTCATCTCATGTATTGGTCTAGTCATCTGAACACTCCAACATAACAATGAGAACGAAGAAGAAGAAAATTTGATAAAATGTGAAAAAATTTCAAAATAGAATTGAAAACCATTTTTCGAGCATAAACAATTAATTAATTATCTTACAGTTTTATTGTTCAAAATAAAGAAAATTTTTTGTTTTTGAGGGGAAGATTATTTTTTTCTTGGGGGAGGGGGGGGGGGAAGGTGACACCCCGAGCTAACCGCACCGGGTGACACCGACCCTAGTGACGCCACTGTATATATATATACCGTTGCAAGTTAAGTCTTGAGAGACGATATTTCCCTTTGCAACTTTTTGTGTGACTGAAGAGGCCAATCCTTGATACACAGCTGCGATTACAAGTTATATATATAAAAATATCGTAATTCCTATAGAAGTTGAAAGGCCGAATACATATGATAACAAATTCACAAACTCTTTTTAATAATTAGGACAAAAAATGTTTGTGAATACTTTCACGGACTAAATATTAGAAAATGTATTTATTGAACTCATTAATTAAGTGTGTTTGTAAATAATGCAATGGGTTAACAATGCTAGAGTCGGTATCTAGTACTAATCAATTACGAATGTATCTATTATTAATCACTTAAGCCTGTATTTAGTGCTAATCAATTAAGACTGTACCCAGTACTAATCAATTTATTCTTATCTAGTACTAATCATTTAAGCTTTTATATAGTACTAATCATTTTAGCCTATATTTAGTACTAATAAACCAAGTCTGTATCTCGTACTCATCAATTAAGCCTGTATATAGTGAGTAGGTTTGTAGCCAGTAAACTGATTCACAATGTCTGTATTTAGAGAATAAAAAAAGTAGGTCGTTTTTTTGTGAACTATGCAATTATGCATGTAGAGTAAATGAAAGAAAACGGACTTCGTTTAGTGGGTTCATTAAATCTGTGTCTGGTAGAGAGAACTTAAAGCAATGTACATTTTATTAACCTAGAAAATTTACAATTAGAACTGGGAAGACATTTAAATCAGCGACCTACATTATTTATAATAATTTAGATCTTTAAAAAAAAAACACACAACTCTCTCTCTCTCTCTCTGTCTCTCTCTCTCTCTCTATATATATATATATAAGCTTTTCTGATGTAAAGGACCCTCCCAAAAAATCGCTAAATTTTACCAGGTTTATCTCCTCTTGTTCCATAACAAAATTAATTACCATTAATGAATAAACATAATTGTTTATTTTTTGTTGTTTATTGTAGTATTATCTAAAGCTATTAATAGTTTTTCACAATTTTTTTTTCATCTGGGATTGGAAATTGAGAGAAAAAAAATTTGTAAAAGAATCCATCCAGGTGAACAGTCAGACAGACAGAAAGATATTGTTACGTCTCTCCTAATATCCAGGCTCTCTTCACACTGCACCACACGACACAACGAACTTAAAGAACCTCACCACTCGGGGCTCCAAAGTATCAGTCAGTTAATTTCAAATACATCGCAATGGGCAACAACATTAAAACTGTCTTTACAAAAACCTAGTCTCTGCTCCGCACTGACTTCACACATCGTGCTGGTTCTCGCCTCGTACTGGTCACATTGCGAGGTAACGTGAGGTCAAGTCTTTCTGACACACTCGCTCTTATATAGTGTCTCTACTGGCCTACTCGAACCTTCTTGACCACTCCAGTTGAACACTTTCGCCGTGACTTGCGTGCGTAATATTTACGACACTGGTCCTTGCCGAACTGGCGTGTATTGCCACTGGTCTCGGTTGACCGCTCGTCCTTCGCTGGACTGTGGCGATTTGGGTAGGCTAAAAACACACAGCACTACCCCCGTCTGTGTCACCACCAGGTTTACAACAATATACATATATAATCTTTGTAATGAAGAAATAAACCGGGTTCGCTCGGTTCCCATATCGTGCGTGTCTTTTACAGCCAGTAATAGGTTCTAATAGTGTATTTAATTATAGACATTCCATTTTTAACCACCTCTCACAATGTCTAGTTTCGCATATGACCTTTTTGTTTTCTCTGACCGGCCAGATTGGCTGAGGTTCCCATTTGGGCAGAGCTTACCATTTTAATTTTAATTAACCTTTCCAATAAAAAATATAAGAATTGTATTTTTTCATCCTAGCCTGTCTTTAGCAGTAATGACAATTATATGTATAAAATTTGGTGATAAATATAAAAAAAATCTCTTAAAAAAAAAAGCGTTGCTTAGCAGTACGCTTAAATGACAGCCATCATGAGCACGCTAATTAACTACAGAGACCAAGGGAGATGAAAAAATAAACAATACCAGAGGAAGGGATATAACTCTTGTGTTTTATTAATCAGGAATGCCGTCCTAAACCTCACATAGTTTATACTTTTGAGAAGAAGAAAAATACCGCGCGCAGTCGTGTCAAATGAATTACACAACAGTTAACTTAATCAAAGACAAAACATCGTCTTTGTCTAGTTGACATTATCTTTAATATTTAAAAATATTTTTTTTTAAAGTAACTGAAATCTTTCGTGTCCACTAAATAAATTAGATTGATGCCTGGTCGTGTGGTAGGCACTCTAGACTGTCGTCTCAAGGGTTCCCGGTTCGAACCCTGCCTCTGCTAAGATCTAATAATCTTCAAATCATAAAGCCCAACAACCAAGTAAAACTATAAAATCAGAAAAGATATTCAAATTCTTTACGACCTAAACACTAACAAAGTATTGCTTTCTGTTCTAATCGACGATATGAAATATTACACCACCATCAATATGTAGTGTTATAAGCATGACTTTGTGTTATATAAAAAGAGCATGCGTTTCCCTTAAATTCTAAACCAAATGAAACATTTTCTGAAACACACACACACACGAACACAACATTACAATATTTTTTAAAAGTTCGTTAATGGATTAATTTTCTCGAGTGAAAAAAAAATGCGTCTTGAACAGTACCCGAAACCTAGTCACCAATATTTCATAGATTAGAATTTATGAAGAATAACTTTCTAGATGTAATCATTAATAAGACTAAAAGACTAAGACTGCTTTATTGATCCTTACGGAAATTTGTTGTGATTACAAGGACTCTTTTCTCATATAAAGACAACATACACATAAATAGAACAGACACAACATAAAGAGTTCATTCAGTGACTACACACAGGTATCTTGGTGCATTTCATGTTCCCTGATCAATGAGTGGCGGTGATAGTCTGACCGAGTGAGGTACGAACGAGTTTTTGTACCGCTCCGTTCTTGTTTTGATTGACAGCAGACGCCCACTTCGCGACGACCCGACGTAGTTCTGATGGAGCGGGTGGCCGTTGTTTTCCAAGATTTTTTCGATTTTTCTTAGGCACTATTGTTCAAAAAGTTCCTTTAAATGTGGTAATGTTGTGAGTGTAATTTTTGATGCTTTTTAAATGATGTATTCTAGACGTCGCAACAGTTTAGATGAGGCGTTGCCTTGCCAACAAATTATTCCGTATGTAAGCAGATTTTGTACAGTCCGGTTGTAGAGGGTGTCGAGGATCTTCTTGTTTAGTTTAAAGCTACTGAGTTTGTGTAGAAAAAAGAGTCGCTGGGCTGTTTTCTTTGTCCAAGGTGGTCTTCCCATGACAGCTTGTTGTTGGTGATAACGCCTAGATATTTATATGCATTCACTTGTTCTATAGATGTTGTGTTTATTTGCAGTTCACGTATAGTTTGGTTGTAATAAAGCTCAAGTCCAAAGGAAAATTATTTTAATTTTTGGGGGGTTTCATGTACACATCAAATCTTCATCTGCTGACGATCGAATTTTTTTTAGTACCTTAACTCTATAATTAACAAGAACATTATAAAAATTATTTTTTTTTTAAAAAAAAAGAAAGTTTATTTTATGGACAAAACTACTCATCTACTGCCATATCACAAAATACTGCAAGATTTTTTTCCCTTCTTAAATGCAACATAAATAATTCTTTACCACTAATAAAATAACTGGTTAATTCTTTTTTTTTTTTTGGTATTCATGTGTTGCCACTTATTACTCTAAATTGTCAAAGTTGAGCCGATACTGAGAAAAAAGAGCAATGACGTGTAAAAAAAAAATCTGGCAAGACAGAGAGTATGCCAGTTAATAGAAGTTTTGTAAAAAGTATAGCTTGTAGAAAAAAAAATTAAAAAAAAAGAAAATAACTCTATAAAGTGTAACTGTATCGATTAGTTTGGATCAGGCATGTGATTAAATGTGTGTTATATCTAGAAATAATAAATCTGTTCGATTACAAATATTTTTACAAATTTTTTTTTTTTGTTGCTTTCAGCCTTCTCAATACGCTTTGATCCTATCACTTGTCTAGACCAGTTGGGAAAAGGGGGCGGGGTGGGGGGGGGGGGGAAGATTGTGGTACCTTTCAATGTTACCGTGATCGCTTTTCAAACACATGTTTAAAAAAAAACGTGTTCACTCAGGGCTCAAGCCTCCTCAAGGGGTATAATTTGAATTATACCCCCATCTGTCAAGTACGATTTCTTTCCCTTGTTCGATACCAAACAAAATAATTAATTACCAATAGTTAATTAACTAACTTTTTTTTTATGGATCTTGTGTTGTCAGGTAAAAGAAATAATTGTGTTTAATCTCAGCTTGATACGAGAATGAGTGTAGGAGAAATAACGTGTACAAACGTTTTACCTGACAGACAGACAGACAGACAGACTTATCAAGGACGCTAAACCTGCAGGACGATGTATGAGCAGACGATATGGCGGATGGAATCTGGATTTGTTACGACGACAGTCTATCACGTGGTTAGGTCCGGAAATGGAAGGTCAGAAGTTGACCTCGATTCGAAAGACTGCAGGGAAGGGAACAGCAAGTGGAACAAGAAAGTCTTCATTGAGCCCGCGTCACGTGACCCATGTCTCCTGTCATCAGCCCCCTCTCAGGTCAGACTACATTTACCATGATTTAATTAACAACTTCGCCTGTCGCCATCTTTGTGGGAGGAGAAAACACACACACACACACAAATACATACACACACACTGCAGCAATGAAACACACACAAATACTCACATACACACACACACCAGCAATGACACACACACACACACACAAACAGTGAAGACAAATACAATGTATAGAAAATAAATTGTTAGCAGGAAGAAACTAATGTGGTCGACATCCAAATTGATCGTGAACATATAATTGATTTTTTAGATCAAGCGGCAAGAGGATAAATTAGGTGAACGTGAAAATGATAAACTTGAGGGCAAATAGTATCCAACACTAAGTGTCTTTAGTGTATTTGTATTCATAACAATAATAAAAATAATAATAACAATAAAAATCTTTATTATACCTAAAGAAAATTCGTCTTACAATGGACCTCATTCACCAGTCGTAAACAAACAACATTTAGCCACGTGATTGTCTATTTCTTCTATACAAATTACAATCTAATTTTAAAACACAGTGGCTATCACGTGACTTTTTTTTTCTGTTGTTTTATCAATATTATCACGTGACTAGATGTTGTTTGTTTGCGATTGGTGAATGAGGTCCATTTGTGCATTACACAAAACAAAACATTGTAACTACAGAAAACCAAAATATACATTCACACCTGACTTAGTCATAATTTCCTTGTAATAAGTTTATATCCTATAGTTTCTATTTAATGCTCTGGTTCCCAGGGGAACATTTTTTTAACTAAAGAGGTACATGACAGTAAAGTTCCTCTTTCATAGCTTGACAATGTTAAGGTCACATGTTTCTATGACCCGCGGTTAACGAGGCTGTCATCAGGCCAAGCACAACGACCAACCGCCATCACTTTTCCCTAACTAAGGGTCAAGTACTATTTAGAGCTGATTGGTGTCAGAGGCCCCATTAAGATCCCAAAATTTAAAAAATCACAAGTCTTCACCAGAATTCTAACCCGGGACCTCTCGGTTTCTGAGGCCAAGCGCTTTACCTATCAGCCACCGAACCCAAAAATAGTACATTACTTTAAGAGACAGAAAATGTAATGGGCAGTGTGAAGAAAGGCCCAGACATGTTCTTGATATCACCATACTATGCACAAAATGAAAGTTTTACAAACTATATATAACAAGCAGGCTATATAATTATTGGTCACTCCTTCCATCTATCTAATCTATATCAAACTTATGCTGTTGTTTATCCGCTCTTGGGTGTGCGTGTGTGTGTCTACTGTGCTTGAAAAACAAAACCTTTTCCCCTAAGACAAATGTCAAGTTAGATCTATTCGGCCTTGAAGTGGTAAATGTCCAACCTTATTAGTGGACGTCCACTGACCATCTCTTTGGAAAACAAAGAATGTATCTTTTTGTCGACTGAGTTGTCTTCTCTTTCATTCGTCTGCTAGAAAGTCACTCTCGAAATCAATGGTTCTTAAGCTTTTCAACATTATCTACCCCCAAAGTTAACGGTTTCCATAAAAGCATGGCGAGTCGATGGAACCTCGTAATTTTTAATGCTCATTTAATGAACTTACAATTTACACATTTCAAACTCACAATGTACACATTTCAAACTCACAATATACACATTTCAAACTCACAGTATACACATTTCAAACTCACAATGTACACATTTCAAACTCACATTATACACATTTCAAACTCACAGTGTACACATTTCAAACTCAGAATATACACATTTTAGATTCATAATAAACACATTTTAAACTCATAATGTACACATACTGAGCTTAAAATATACATATAATCTAACCCGAAATATGCGTATCTGTATATCGAACTCAAAAGTACACATGTCTCACTCATAGTGTATGTAAAGTTATACAGCTTTAACTACTATCTACAGATACAATTTATTTTTAAGAAATTCCAACTGTTCTGCTTGGTGCCACCAGGGGTACATATGCTATAATTTTAGAATGGTTGTTCTCCCTACAAGACAAAGAAGGTCAAGCACATATTTAGATCAAGATGTCTACGGCTTAATGAAGTTTATTACACGTAGTGTACGACTTAGAGACTCAAGATGAGACAGATCGATTGGTTCCTTACCTGAGGGATTCTGAAAAGCTTCAGTAAGTTGGCGACCTGAATGGAGGTTTGGCTTGAAGGGGCGCCGATAACTCCCGATATGACTTTCACCTTGTTTTCTGGAGGTAGCCCATCCTTGCATTTGTACGACGATCCGCCTATGTTGGTGATAGATCCTGTAAATAAAATTAAATTTGTTACTTTTTGCTATTATTTGATGTATGTGTATGTCATTGGCTTCTTTTTTCTTTTATTCCTGTGAACCCCCACGGGAGAATAGAGCCGCAAGCACACCTCACCAGCGAACTTGGTTCTGGGCAGCTTTCTTCGTCTGCTCCCTTATCACTCCCGTCTCCTCTGCTTATCAACGCAGCATATGGATTTTAAGTGTATTGTAAATTTGTATAATCCTGGCGAAAAAAACTAAAATTAGCTAAACTTTTCTTTGATGGACTAGACCCGATCCGGTGTACAAAAAAAAAGTGTTTATAAGCGATGTTTTTATGTATAAAAATGTTTTGTAAAATGTTTTAATTTTTTGGATGCTAATTTACTTCCTTGTCTAAACCTCCCGCAGACGACGGGGGATGGCGGCGGGCTGGGTATGAACCTGGCATCATCGACAAGTCAACGCCCAGGCAGTACATGACACTTTTTGTGTGTTCTTTTTAGAACTGCAAGTTTACATTTTGTAAGCTCTCCCGTTTGTCACCAGATAGCTGCAGTATAAAGGAAGTATTAGACTTTCACTGCATGACTTACGGCTTGCTTATAAACAGCAAAATACATAAAAATACTTTATAAACAAAAACACAACATCAAAAGCTTAACTTTCACTGCATGACATACAACTTGCTTATAAACAGCAAAATACATAAAAATACTTTATAAACAAAAACACAACATCAAAAACTTAACTTAACTACATCTATTTTTTTGGATCAGACGTGTAATTAAATTTGTAATAAGTGTGAGACAATAGTCTATAAAGGGAATAATTCTTCTTATACCATCATTTTAGTCGAGTACTATTTCTTTCCCTTAGAAAAGGGACTAATTCAGCTTATACCACCACTTCAGTCAAGTATTTCTTTAGTTTGTTTGAGATACCAAACAAAATAGTTAATTAACTGAAAGTTTTTTTTTTTATTGATTCTAGTGTCAGGTAAAAGAGATAATTGTGCACAAAATTCAGCTTGAAATAACGTGTACAAACTTTTAGCCAGACATACAGACAGAGTGAATTAATACAAGATTTTTAAACCAATGGGCGACTAACTAGCGGTAGGTAATGATGGAGATTTGCTAACAACTTTTAAATAACAGAATATGAGACACTTAAAAGCAATAGTATTCCACACTATGTGTCTTTAGTCTATAGTGTATTTGTAATACTATAGAAGTAAATAGAAAGGTAGGTTCCTCTTTAATACTTTTGCGATGATGGTAAGGTCATATGTTTCTGTGGTCCACTGTTAACGAGGGTGTCATGTGGCCAGGATGGCTGCCTGGTCGAGCGGTATACGCTCAGACTTCTCCATCGTCCCGTGTTCATACCCTGACCGCTCCCATCCCACGCCGTCCTGCGGGAGGTTTGGACTAGGAAGTAAACATGTCAAATGGTATGAACTATGTGCATCTTCTCTGCTGTGTACACCGGGCTCAAGCAGAACATGATATGTTGTTAAGGTAGGCCTATTCCTGCCAGTGTATGCTTTTATAAAACAGTGATTCCCAGCACACTATTGTAGGGCTCCAGAACGCTGCTGCATAGAAGCCATCCTCGTACAATCATTCCTAGTTAAACAATTTTTGATGGAGGTTTTATTTTCGCAATCATTTGGGTGGGGGAAATGTAACTGATTCAATTAGTTCAAAGAAATGTATTAAAAGAGGTTCTAACTAAGTCAGAAGACAGAGGAATGGAGAAAGACGGTCGGCATATCTTGCATGGTGCCCCAACGGTTCAACTAACTAAGGGATAGGTAAATTCAGTGCTTTTTTTTTTTGTGACGGTACGCACTGGTACGGCGCACCGCCACCTTTTTCAATGTGGGAAAAAATATTACTTTTCTTGTATTTTAACGTTTATTTTTAATTTATTAGTAGTTAAAAGTTAGGCAATGCATCACTGAGTACTTGCAACTAATCACTGAGTACTGGAACCTAAACACTGAGTACTGGAACCTAAACACTGAGTACTGGGACCTAATCACTGAGTACTGGCGCCTAATCACTGAGTACTGGCGCCTAATCACTGAGTAATGGAACCTAATCACTGAGTACTGGTACCTAATCAATGAGTACTGGCACCTACGTCCACTTACAGATGGCACTGGGTAAAAGCAATGTAAAAAAAAAGGTAAAAATATATTGATTTCCTTATAGGTCTCAGACGTCCTGAATAAATAAAGGTTTTTACAATCCAAGCTCCAACCTCCTGCACGACAGCCGTTAGGGTTTTAACTCGGGACCGTCATGAGGACAGCATAAAGCGATACCACAAGACTATCCCATTTTAATAATATAATATTTTTTTGTTTGTTTACCTAATTAATCTGTAATTGTTCTAAATTTCTCGAATCAAGTGTTTCTAACTAAAACCAACCTCTAAATAATGTTCGGTAAATTCAGTTATAAACTTAACGAAGCGTGTAAAAAAACTCAGCGTACATAAAGGGAAACAAATCAATGTTCACATTTTCGGAAGATCAAAACATTATCTTCTCTTGTCATCATCGCATCAATGATTCTCATCAATATTCCTGATGACTTGATGACGGTAGTTTAACGAACATAAATTTCATTTCATCCAGACTTTATTCAAAACTTGATAGTGTACAGTAAGCTTTCTAAAATTTTTATTTCTCCACGAACTATTCACTTTTAATTATGAGTCGCTTCATTCTTTCATGTCCATTTAACTTTACATCTAGGGAACAAAATGTTAACATTGTGTTTATGTGTATGTGTTTGTTATTAGTATGTAGAGTTATTCCCCTTGGTAAGATAGTTCATATCAGAGTGTTATGTGTAACCTCGTACTATGAGGGTGTGTAAATAAATAGACTGATGAATCTGGCGTTATAGTGTTGGCGTTGTTTATGGTTATTAAGTGTAGCGTTTTCTAGCTTAACAAATGGTAGCAATAACGTGTAAGTTAACGTATTGACTTAGTTAATACTATTTTAAGTGATAATGGCTACAAGAATTGAGATTCCATCCTTTTTGAAAGATATGTCTTAGGAATTATATCAGAAAGAACTGATAGCGTGGAATGAAATCACGGAGCTTAAGAAAGAGACAAGAGCGATAGCCGTAGCCCTTTCATTACCACAAGGCAGTGAGTCAAGGATAAGAGTGAAGGTATTTGAGCAATTAGAGCTGTCGGAGCTCAAGTGTCAGGAAGCTTTCGAGAATCTATTGAAATTTTTAGATACGAACTTGGCTATAGACGACCTGGCAGACAGTCTTGATAAATTTGATGATTTTGAAAACTTCAGGCAAAGGGAAAATCAATCCGTACATGATTTTATCTCAGATTTGTCAGATTTTTATCTCATACAAAGTATAGGAGATTAGAACAAAAACGAATGAAGATGTTGCCTGAGATTCTGGCCTTCAAGCTGCTCAGAAAGGCAAGAATTACGCAAACTGAGAAGATGCTAGTTCTGACAGGTATGAACTTTGCTCATCGGGAGACGCTGTAGGAAGAAGCGAAGGCATCTCTTAGAAAGTCCAAAGGAGAAGTTAGAAAAGGGAAAGAGTTCGATGCCAGTATCAAAATTGAGCCGAGGCGTTTGTCTGAGAATGAGGAGGCTTTATGGGCGGCTGGCTATAAGAAACATGAACCGTTTAGCAGTTTGAGAAGACGAGGTGAACAACAGTTGAACCACAGCAGACGTGAAAACTTCAAGAGCTTTGAAAGACGAGATAAAGAGCAGTTGAAATCTACCAGCAGGCCGAAAGTGGAACATAATGAAAGTAGACTATATAAAGTCACTTTAGGGGTGAAGGTCAAGTTAGACACATTGTTCGATATCAGTTCTCTTAACCAAGAAAGAAAGATTTAAACCCATTAGGCCGTGATGGAAATGTTTTGAGATGCTTATCTTGTGGGTTATATAGACATCTTTTGTCTAAATGTCAAGACAGCTGGGAGAATCTGACAGACACGCTCAAAGTTGTAGAGGACGAAAAGGGTACTTGTCCGTTTACTGGAGACCACAGAGAGAAAGATTTCACAACTAGGTTATGAGGGTAGTGCACGCTCCAATATAGCGATGAATTATTTTTATTGACAGTGGTGGAGAAATTCAAGGCTGACCTGCTTCTAGAATGTGCACGAATTTTTAAGCTACACATGTGTAGTAGAGCTGATAGTATAGTTTGGACAATACTTCTTCAAGGTCACGGTCAGAGAGAATTATAATCCTACTGTAGCTGACTGTGTGTGTGTGAGGAGACTACTTTCAGTTCCTGTGACTGAAAAAAAACAAAACAAAGTGAATACATCTGTGTCGAAATATTAGGCAGAATATTTTGGCTTAGTGACCTTTGATCAAGCGACCAGAAGGAAACTGTGTGTTCGTCTGAGACAATATGAAGCTATCTGCTCTAGCCACAAGTTTGCTGTGTCTAGAGACATTGTTTTCCTTGACAACTGGCATTACTTTCTCGTATCGCCTTTGAGTCACTCTTGATTCAGACGATGCGCATCAAGTTTGAAAACAGCACTGCAACAGAGCAGATTGTTAACAGTTCCTCTCCACCCCCCCCCCCCAGTCTTGTTACCCCACTACATTTGATCAGACTGCAGAGCATTGTCAACAATTATTTACCCCACTATATTTTATCTTCTTTGTGTGGGAAGAACGTTCTTTGAAACCTGGGCGTATAAGACTGTGTGTATTTCTGGTTACTGCCTACACCACCAACAGAAAGATGACGGTCTACACTTGCCACTGTTAACATCAACGTTGCCCTCAGTGAATACAGAACTAGTGAAGAAACAAGGTGACAGTCTGACAGTACAAGTCTTTTGGTGGGGCAGCTTACCACCATAACATCCTCAGAACAATTGACTCCAGTCTTGGCGTCTTTAAAGCCTTACATTCTTAGGATGTATGGCTCCATACCTAATGTTTTACCCCCCCCCCCCTCCCCCCATCCTCAGGACATTTTATTCTATTCCAAGTCTTATCAACCAAATGTCGACAACCCATTTTGACTCCATTCTACGTGCATAGTTTGACAGTCAGATAGTCTTGAACTTATAGCCAATGTTTGACCAGATACGAAGGTACACGAATCGCAGTGATGAGTGAACAAGGCCCTGCAATACCAAACATCAAATACGAATGCTGATCAGTTGAGACGGCACATAAAGAAGACTGGCTGAAATCTGGGGGTTTCTTATTAACAACTACTTGTATATTGTACAACATTATCTACCGTATTATTTTGCTCTCATTGTTATGATACTTGTTCTTGGTTTTAGTTTCGCTTCCCACTAGTACTTTGCAAACCTTTCTCTGATACCTGTTCTTTTTGTTTTCATTATGTTCAAATTTTGATATATTTCTTTAATGAACACACACTGTCAGAAGACGTAATACAATTAAATTATTTCTCTCCAGAATACTCCTCTTACCATTTGACATATACTGCTCAGATCTATCCATTTACATGTGCAGGTCTAACATCATGTCATTTTATTGTATGTCATTGATATTCGTAGCCTACACTATTACATTATGCATGCATAAAAATTAATATTTTGATTAGTTAATATTTTGCTGTACATGTGTTATTGAATGTAGGCCTAATGCTAAGACAACTCTGTACATACCAGACAGTGCTATATTTCTTTTTTAAAGTTGACTTTTTTTTTTCTTTATTCTCACTAAACACATTCTCCTTGATGTTTGAGAAGATTGAATTGTATATTGTTGACAAGAACACTTGCAAAATTTTGTATACGTAATTTGTTAAATTATATTTCAAGGTAGTCAGAGGTACTATCATCTATTTTTGTCTTCTTATTGTTACAAATGACCAGTGACAGGAAGAGGTTAACGTGTGACCCCGACGAGATAACACAGCAGCGGGTGTTCTCTGGAATGTACATGCATAAACAGAGACAGGATGTGACGTGTCCTTACGTGTTTTTCCAGAAGGTACTAGCAATGTTCAGTGACAGATAGAGGTCACAACTTGTGACCCTGGCAAGATGACACTGCAGTTGATGTTTTCTGGAATCTACATGTATAAACACAGACAGGATGTGACGTTTCCTCACGTGTTATTCCAGAGGATACTAGCAGTGTTTTTGCAACAATGGACAAGCGATTAGGGACTCTATATAAGCCAGAGAGTTAATGTGAAAGTCAGTCGTGAGTCGTCGGTACTGTTGTCTACTGTGCGAGACAGTAAAAGAGAGATGTGTACGACTCGATGCAAGTTAACTAGGGTAGAGTTAACTGGAGTGGACTACTGTCGTTAAAGTCTATACAGCGAACTACAGTGGACTTGAGCCGTTACAGTCGATACAGTCGATGTAAGACGTGTGCGGCTCTGATTCGGTAGACTTGAGTACGACTTGGTTCAGCTTTGGGAGACCTGGAGCGACACTGGAAAGTGTGTCGTTGGTCTGTTCTGTGGAATACGGCTCGATGCAAGTTGAGAAGAGATGAATAGCAACGAAGTGAAGAGATGAATTGCAACGAAGTATAGCTAACTGTAAACTGACAGATATTGTACAGTCTTCTACGCTACATGTTACAGTAACAAATTGTTAGAGTTAATAGTCAATAAAGTTATATGAAGCTGAAAGTTTAGTTGTCAAGTTCTTTACAGTATTTTTATTTGTGTGCCTACTAGTACATTTAGCCAGAAGATTCAGAAATACGTAACATTATGTAGCCTATAGGCTCAGTTTTACTTAGCCTTCAAAAAAGCAATGAAAATGAGAAAGAGGGGAAGATTTGAGTGAATGAAGAAAGGAATGAGAGAAAGAATGAAAGAAAAAAAAAAAGAAATTGTAATTAATGTTAACATTGTGTTTATGTGTATGTGTTTGTTATTAGTATGTAGAGTTATTCCCCTTGGTAAGAAAGTTCATATCAGAGTGTTGTGTGTAACCTCGAACTATGAGGGTGTGTAAATAAATAGACTGATGAATCTGGCGTTATAGTGTTGGCGTTGTTTATGGTTATTAATTGTAGCGTTTTCTAGCTTAACACAAAATAATATTTCTGTAGTTAATATTAGTTCATTTATTACCAAACTCAACGGATGAGTCAACATATGTTCCGGAATCTTAAAGTCGGGAAGAGCGAAACCTGCCCTTGTGGAGCATCACCAGAGAATGCTGACCATGTCCTTCAAAGCTGCATACTATAGCAAGAGGACCGAACAAGACTCTGGCACCAAAACCTTCCTATAGAACAAAAACTATACGGAGAACTGGCTGATCTGGAAACCACTGTGCGGTTCATCTCCGATCTAGGATTTGAACCCTCCGACATGTAAAATGAGAAGGAGAAGTCTTTCTACTACGTATACATCCAAAAACTAGAACTGCTTTTAAAAATAAGATTTCAATATCTCTTCAATATCTCATCAATATCTCTTCACTATCTCATCAATAAAGATCCTACTTTGAGTATGTATCTAAACAATGTTACAATTTGTCAACATGTTAAATGTGTGTTTGTAAATGCAGATGAGGCGCGGTGGCTGAGCGGTAAAGCGCTTGGCTTCTGAACCGGGGTCCCGGGTTCGTATCCTGGTGAAGACTTGGATTTTTATTTCGGGATCCTTGGGCGCCTCTGAGTCTACCCAGCTCTAATGGGTACCTGACATCAGTTGGGGAAAAAGTAAAGGCGGTTTGTCGTTGTGCTGGCCACATGACACCCTCGTTAACCGTAGGCCACAGAACATAGAACACAAGATATGAAAGGGGAAACTACTTTGTTAATGCAGCAGATCTTCTGGTCTTCCTCAAGCGAAAAAAACTATCAGTTATCATGTTTTGATATTAAAAATTAAGACAGAAGTGTTGGGGCCTAAATTAATTATTTTTGAGGAAAAATGCCCAGAATGCATTTTTGTAATTAGACGTATTAGCAGAAGAGGCGCGGTGGCTGAGTGCTAAAGTCCCTGGCCTCCGAACCATGGGGCCCGAGTTTTAAATCCTGTTGAAGACTAGGATTTTTTAATTTCGAGATCTTTTTGGGTGCCTCTGAGTCCACCCAACGAATGGCTTCAAGTCTGAAGATTGAGGACAAGTGCAGTATTTTACGTGAACACGAAAACCCAACTTCGACCTACATAATTTTCTACGTCAGATGCAGGCCGAGACCAATCTCTGTAGTAGGCCTCAACACTAACCTGCCAAGTCGCAACCTGTGGGCAGTGACCAACAGCTGGTTGCCGCTAATAGTGGGAAGCGTGGTCGAGAGGCCAAGTGCGCTTGACTACCTAGAAGGGGTATGAGGTTCGACCCCCGACTCGGGCAGAGTTGTATTTACTGAGCACCTAAAGGCAGCACGGAAAACCAACTCCTAGATACCCCTCTCCCCCACTGGTCCACAAATGAGATTGGACCAAAGCGCTCTGAACATGCTATAAGCATGAAAGTAGCACTATATAAAAGCTATAATAATAATAATAATAATAATAGGTTTGATAGTTTGGAGTCTATTTAAATTCTTGTTTTTGTCTTTTGCTCCGTTACAAGTATAGGTACAAGTAATCGCTTAAGGCTCATTCTTTTCATCTTATAGTCATAAAATTGGAAGTACTCGACCTGGTCATTGGATTCTGTTCGGTGACGGCCTGATCCAGTTCTACGCTATGAAATATGGACATGTGAATCTGTTACAAATGTGTGGAAACTCTAGTGCTGCCAAACGTCTTTGGATATTTTTATTTTGTTTACCTATTTTGTGGCGGCACCTATTTTGTGGCGGCCCCTATTTTGTAGAGGTAATAGCGCAGCCTGCCCTCCCTTAAATCCGGCCCTGATCTTACATAATTAATGGTTGCTATCCGAATGTCTCTTTCTCTCTCTTATTGTCTCTCTCTTATTGTCTCTTTCTCTCTTATCCGAATGCTATATCAAATGTGTATAGATAACGGTGGAAACTCGGTACAAAAGTAAAAACTGTTTGAGAATCACGGATCTTGGATTTTAAGAATATTTTATTTTCCGAAATGCTTTAATTTCTGAAAGACTTTTGTTCCCTGGGAATCACAAAACCTAAAACTGAACGTGACTGAGAAACCAAATAAAGTCAACTAATTAGATCTACAATACTAAAGTCACGCTTTATTGCTAATTTCAACGCTCATAATTGTCCAACGTGAAGAAAACTTAAATTAAAAAAATATACGCTCTAAATTGCTTTCTTTGGTGAATGTATGCTGATACAGCGGCATAGTATATATGTGCACTTTGGTTTCTTATAGTTATAATGTTTTTTGTTTGGTGTAATGCACAAATTGTAAGACATTTCCATATGGACAATAAAGAATATTATTATTATATATAGTGGTTGAGTGTTGATACAATGACTGAGTGTTGATGAAATGGTTGAGTGTTGATACAATGGTCGTGTTAATGCAATGGTTGAGTGTTGATGTCGAAACTGTGGCTAAGTGTTGATGCGAAGGCTGATAGTTTACACAATGGCTGAGTGTTGATAGAATGGATGAGTGTTGATACAGTAGCCTGGCTAATTAAAATTGTTTCTCAAGATAATGTTACGTTTTCAACCAGGTCAAGTTAGAGGTCGAAGTCTACAAAAACAAAACATCAAGTCGAATCGCGATCTTCGATAATTTCTCACGTCTGCCGTTTTGTGTGTGTGTGTGTGTGTGGCACTCCATTTCTCCCTTTCTATTATCTTTCCATTACCCCCCCCCCCCCCAACCCTCAAGTCTTACTTTTTCTCTCTCTTAATGATTTCCACTCTAATGAGTCTCCCTCGCACTATTCCTCTATTCTTAACTCACGCGTTTATTAGCTTTTATTCATGACACTCTACACCTCTTTCAATTCATTCTCCCTCTCTCTCTCTCTTGCATACTTTCTCTCTCTTATTTTCTCTTTCTCTCTCTCTTATTGTCTCTTTCTCTCTTCTATTATCTCTCTGTCTTATTGTCTCTTTCTCTCTCTTATTGTCTCTTTCTCTCTATCTCTTTCTATCTCTTTCTCTCTCTTATTGTCTCTTTCTCTCTATCTCTTTATATCTCTTTCTCTCTCTTATTGTCTCTTTCTCTCTTATTGTCTCTTTCTCTCTCTTATTGTCTCTTGCTCTCTCTTATTGTCTCTTTCTCTCTCTTATTGTCTCTTTCTCTCTTACTCTCTCTTATTGTCTCTTTCTCTCTCTTATTGTCTCTTTCTCTCTCTTATTGTCTCTTTCTCTCTCGTATTGTCTCTCTCTTATTGTCTCTTTCTCTCTCTTATTGTCTCTCTCTCTCTTTTTTTCTCTTTCTCTCTCTTATTGTCTCTTTCTCTCTCTTATTGTCTCTCACTTATTGTCTCTTTCTCTCTCTTATTGTCTCTCTCTTATTGTCTCTTTCTCTCTCTTATTGTCTCTTTCTCTCTCTTATTGTCTCTCTCTTATTGTCTCTCTTTTATTGTCTCTCTTTTATTGTCTCTCTCTTATTGTCTCTTTCTCTCTCTTATTGTCTCTTTCTCTCTCTTATTGTCTCTTTCTCTCTCTTATTGTCTCTCTCTTATTGTCTCTTTCTCTCTCTTATTGTCTCTCTTTTATTGTCTCTTTCTCTCTGTTATTTTCTCTTTCTCTCTCTCATTGTCTTTCTCTCTTATTGTCTCTCTCTTATTGTCTCTTTCTCTCTCTTATTGTCTCTCTCTTATTGTCTCTTTCTCTCTCTTATTGTCTCTCTCTCTCTTTTTTTCTCTTTCTCTCTCTCATTGTCTTTCTCTCTTATTGTCTCTCTCTTATTGTCTCTTTCTCTCTCTTATTGTCTCTCTCTTATTGTCTCTTTCTCTCTCATTGTCTTTCTCTTATTGTCTCTCTCTTATTGTCTCTTTCTCTCTCTTATTGTCTCTCTCTTATTGTCTCTTTCTCTCTCTTATTGTCTCTTTCTCTCTCTTATTGTCTCTCTCTCTCTTTTTTTCTCTTTCTCTCTCTCATTGTCTTTCTCTCTTATTGTCTCTCTCTTATTGTCTCTCTCTTTTTTTCTCTTTCTCTCTCTTATTGTCTCTCTCTCTCTTTTTTTCTCTTTCTCTCTCTTATTGTCTCTTTCTCTCTCTTATTGTCTCTCTCTTATTGTCTCTTTCTCTCTCTTATTGTCTCTCTCTTATTGTCTCTTTCTCTCTCTTATTGTCTCTTTCTCTCTCTTATTGTCTCTTTCTCTCTCTTATTGTCTCTCTCTCTCTCTTTTTTTCTCTTTCTCTCTCTTATTGTCTCTTTCTCTCTGTTATTGTCTCTTTCTCTCTCTTATTGTCTCTTTCTCTCTCTTATTGTCTCTTTCTCTCTCTTATTGTCTCTCTCTTTTTTTCTCTTTCTCTCTCTTATTGTCTCTCTCTTATTGTCTCTTTCTCTCTCTTATTGTCTCTCTCTTATCGTCTCTTTCTCTCTTATTGTCTCTCTCTTATTGTCTCTTTCTCTCTGCTATTTTCTCTTTCTCTCTCTCATTGTCTTTCTCTCTTATTGTCTCTCTCTTATTGTCTCTTTCTCTCTCTTATTGTCTCTCTCTTATTGTCTCTTTCTCTCTCTCTCTTATTGTCTCTCTCTCTCTTATTGTCTCTTTCTCTCTCTTATTGTCTCTCTCTTATTGTCTCTCTTTTATTGTCTCTCTTTTATTGTCTCTCTCTTATTGTCTCTTTCTCTCTCTTATTGTCTCTTTCTCTCTCTTATTGTCTCTTTCTCTCTCTTATTGTCTCTCTCTTATTGTCTCTTTCTCTCTCTTATTGTCTCTCTTTTATTGTCTCTTTCTCTCTGTTATTTTCTCTTTCTCTCTCTCATTGTCTTTCTCTCTTATTGTCTCTCTCTTATTGTCTCTTTCTCTCTCTTATTGTCTCTCTCTTATTGTCTCTTTCTCTCTCTTATTGTCTCTCTCTCTCTTTTTTTCTCTTTCTCTCTCTCATTGTCTTTCTCTCTTATTGTCTCTCTCTTATTGTCTCTTTCTCTCTCTTATTGTCTCTCTCTTATTGTCTCTTTCTCTCTCATTGTCTTTCTCTTATTGTCTCTCTCTTATTGTCTCTTTCTCTCTCTTATTGTCTCTCTCTTATTGTCTCTTTCTCTCTCTTATTGTCTCTTTCTCTCTCTTATTGTCTCTCTCTCTCTTTTTTTCTCTTTCTCTCTCTCATTGTCTTTCTCTCTTATTGTCTCTCTCTTATTGTCTCTCTCTTTTTTTCTCTTTCTCTCTCTTATTGTCTCTCTCTCTCTTTTTTTCTCTTTCTCTCTCTTATTGTCTCTTTCTCTCTCTTATTGTCTCTCTCTTATTGTCTCTTTCTCTCTCTTATTGTCTCTCTCTTATTGTCTCTTTCTCTCTCTTATTGTCTCTTTCTCTCTCTTATTGTCTCTTTCTCTCTCTTATTGTCTCTCTCTCTCTCTTTTTTTCTCTTTCTCTCTCTTATTGTCTCTTTCTCTCTGTTATTGTCTCTTTCTCTCTCTTATTGTCTCTTTCTCTCTCTTATTGTCTCTTTCTCTCTCTTATTGTCTCTCTCTTTTTTTCTCTTTCTCTCTCTTATTGTCTCTCTCTTATTGTCTCTTTCTCTCTCTTATTGTCTCTCTCTTATCGTCTCTTTCTCTCTTATTGTCTCTCTCTTATTGTCTCTTTCTCTCTGCTATTTTCTCTTTCTCTCTCTCATTGTCTTTCTCTCTTATTGTCTCTCTCTTATTGTCTCTTTCTCTCTCTTATTGTCTCTCTCTTATTGTCTCTTTCTCTCTCTCTCTTATTGTCTCTCTCTCTCTTATTGTCTTTTTCTCTCTCTTTTTGTCTCTTTCTCTCTCTTATTGTCTCTCTCTCTTCTTGTCTCTTTCTCTCTGTTATTGTCTCTTTCTCTCTCTTATTGTCTCTTTCTCTTACACGCTATTCTATTTCCCTTACACACACACACTCTCTCTCTCTCTCTCTCCAGCTATTTCATTAAATTGTTGAACTCTTTCTTTCAACCAGCCTCTCAATATTTCCTTTTTTTTTCTTCCCTCCAGTTTGTATATCACCTTGTCTCTTTCCTTAACCAATCTATCTCTCCTCCTCCTCTCTCTCTCTCTCTCTCTCTCTCCACATTAAATCAATACACTGGGCAATAGAAAACACTCACTTGAGATCTTGTCTTCTTTGACCTTGTAACTTTGCACGCGCGTCGCTCGTCTATCTCTCACTGTCTCTCCCTCTCTGTCTCTCCCTCTCTGTCTCTCTCTCTCTCCCTACTATCCTACTCTCTATCCTCTCCTCTTACAGTGTTAATGTTTTGCACCAATATTTATTATCCAACTTTCAATATTGACAAGAATTTAACTTCGACCTAGACACCAGAAATACCTCCAGAGGACCTCACAGAGACTTCATACGACTTTTCATGGACTCGCTAGAATGGGATTGTAGTATACGGCTTTCCAGTATCTACAAAGATGCATTAGTAGCAGAGATATTTGTAAAAAAGATTATATCATGTTTTCAGCTATAAAAACCGGCAAAAAAAATTATCAAGTTAATAAAATTCTCCAAAGACTGTAAGATTTATTTGTATAAATAAAATAATTTTGTTCACATTTTACAGAGATTGTTTTTTATTTAGCATGCTTTTGTATATATTATTATATATTATATTATTATATATTACATTAAAAACACGTGTGTCCTTCAAAATCAGGTTATTAAAATTTATGTAATTTGTAAGAGTGTCAGTTGATCAAAAGCTCGAGAAGTTAATGTTCTCTGTGATTTCTAGTTAATTGGCTCACTAAGACTGTTAAGAAGTTAAGAATTATTTTAATTTCTTTTATGGAGTAATCATTTTCCCATATAAGATTAATAAATAAAATTACTTTATAAAAAAAAAGGAGTATTTTACTCCTTAGGTAGTGTGTCTTATATCAAATATCCACATTCTCTGTTAGTAAATGTGACATAAGTAATAAACAATTAATAGTGTAACAGTATTCACAAAAAAAAGATGAAAAATTAAAATATGTTATTTCGACCAATCTGTGTACAAGAATATAAATGTAACCCATTTTCCTGAGGGGAAAAATTCTAGTTGGACTAGACAATATTCGCCCAGCAATGTACACAAAATTTATTTTTTTTACGAAGACTGCTACCGCGGAATTCCTTATCGCTTTGTTTTATTGCCCTTTTTGTTGTGTTCAAATATTAAAATAAACACACTAATACTGAATTAAGTGGGAAACATAAACATCATTTATTTTTTTTCTATTATAATGTATTGAAACAAAAACTACTAATTGTGATTGAAAAAATAGGAAAAAAGAGTTTTGGTAGATATATATAGAGAGTTGACAAACCTAGGAAAAGATAACCCATGATGATGAAGTTGAGGAAATTAAGAGTCGTCTCACTAGTCATGTTAATTTCTTCCCGGCTTTTGCGTCTTTCACTAGCGTAGAAACGAAAAACTTTTAAGTGTCCAGATTGAGCAGCGTGACAGACTTAAGAATTTATACACAAGAAACAAAACATATTTTTATATTTTTTTGTCTTCCATGGTCGAATTCATAATTATTATATACCTAGTACTTTCTCTCCAGTACCCATAGTTAATCAGTACTTCCTGGTCTCCCTGCTAGGGCATGTTCAATGTGCTAAGATCCAATCTCTGAATGAATGGGATATCTGGGAGAATATTTCATGTTACCCGTAACAATCACAACCAGAATTTCTGCATGGTCGTGTGGTAGGCGCTCTGGACTGTCGTTTGGTGGTCGCGAAGGTATAGGATTCGAACCCATCCATCTGGCATTTCCCAGTCGTCCTGTGGGAGGTTTGGGTTTGAATGTAATTATCTTCAGAACATGAAGGAACATCCGAAACCTGCCAAACATTTTACAAGCAACTCAATTAAAAATCCCATGTCTGCATCGGCATTTGAACTTTAGCCGCTTCAGTTTGCCAAGCTGTGTGTGTCACTCAGCCACACATCCCACATAACAATGTACTGTACACACACACACACAAACACATACAATAGACTGCAATAATCGATTTCATTTCTCCTTTTTGAAAACAACCCCCTCAACCCCATTAGTTCCGACCATCAAGTCTGGAGATCTTTAAAGTGACTATTTTTAAATTGCTCTGAGACATGACATTGTTTGAGATCTGAGTCAAACGATTTCCTCATCAGAGCTCATTCAGTCTCATTTTGGATCCAGTTTATAAAAATATTTTTAAATTATTTTCTTTCTTTGAACATTCGAACATTTCCTCTCAGGTAGAGTTTCAACTGACGAAGTACTTTTGTTATGTACTCTATTGCTATGGACGTTTTCTTTAAATGCGATCACGATTCATTAACTCTTTCTCTACGTAATTATTTTCAACATTCCGATGGTATTGCCATTTTGCTCACTGTCCTGTTCAGTTTAAAATTCAATAACGTTTTTCTTTGTTATCAGAAAATGTTATATATAGTATCGACTTATAGGAGAATGCATGCTCTTTGTACACAGCAGAAATTAATTCTTATCTCCGTAATTATTTTTCCACGTTCTGACAGAATTGTTCATTTTTCACATTTGTACATTCTACCCTGTTAGGATGAAACTTCAATATCATTTTTGTTTGTAATCAGAAAACATTACTTTTGGTATAGAATTATAGGAGAATGCATGTTCTTTTTATATAAAACACAAGTTTTACTTTCTAAAGCCAAAAATTAATTTAATTTAATGGGATCAATCAACGATGATATCCTTAATTAATAGAGAAAGAGTTAATGTTAATAAATCCAAAATTTACATTTAGTTTAATGGATTCAAGTCAAAGTAAGCATTGTCAATTAGGAGAGAAAGAGTTAAAACAGAGAAAACGAAAACCCACTGAGTGAGTGTGACTTGTGTGAGTTTCAAGCTTATTATTGCAAGCCTTACATCAAATCACGCTGTCTGTCTGTCTGTTTGTCTGTCTGGTAAAAAGTTTGTACACGTTATTTCTCCGACAAACAATCTCAGATCAACTTGAAACTTTGCACATGTGTTTCTCTTACCTGACAAAACTATCAATAAAAAATTATAACCAATTATTTAAATAAATTATGGTAATTAACTTGTCTGTTTGGTATCGAAGAAAAGAAAGAGATCGTACTTGACTTGGTGTAAGCTGAATTTGTCTCCTTTTGCAGGCTCGAGCCCTGAGTGAACACGTTTTTTATGCATTTAAAAGGCGATGGTCACATTGACATGATTCCTCTACTTCCACCTTCCCCCCCCCCCCCCCCCCATCTCAACTTGTCGAGACATGTGATAGGGTCATAGTGTGTTGAGAAAGCATGAAATTGCGCTAAACAAAAAAACAAACAATTAGTAACAAGGTTACAAAGTCAGTTTGCGTGGAAACGCCAACTCAAAACCGGTTCCCTGCGTGAGTACACTACTGTTGATAGAAGTACTTTCTTAAAAATTGTATCACAAGAAAGCTAGACCAACGTACCCTTGTTGGAGTGTAGCTTAACTTTGACACAAATCTTGAAAACGGCTTTAATTAAGAAAAAAAGACTAAAAAAAACAAACTTGAACTTTAATTACAAATATTTCAGTACTCAATTTTAAAGTAGATCTATGTAGAAGCACTCGTGAAATACCAAGAACTGAAGTGTTCAAACTCAACACATCACCTCACATCCAATCTTACTCTACGGACATACAATATCTTGAAAACGGCTTTGAACTTTATTGACAAATATCTCAGCCTTCAATTTCAAGTAGATCTATTTAGAAGCACTCATGAAATAAAAAGAACTGAATTGTTTCAACTCAACACGTCACCTCACATCAAAGCTTACTTCACTCTACTCCACGGACATACAATATGCACACGTGGTCCTGTCGTCTGCTTGTCCTTATCCTTTCTACATGTGGTCCTGTCGTCTGCTTGTCCTTATCCTATCTACACGTGGTCCTGTCGTCTGCTTGTCCTTATCCTTTCTACACTTGGTCCTGTCGTCTGCTTGTCCTTATCCTTTCTACACGTGGTCCTGTCGTCTGCTTGTCCTTATCCTTTCTAAGAAAATTTACCTTTTCATACCCGACAACCTTGCTCCAAAATTAGGTCAGAAACTAAACTCATATTTACACTCCATTCCAGCTACTAAACTTTGACTTTGTTTATAATAATGAGCCCACTCCCGTAGACTTAACTAAGCACATCCCATTCCTCTCCCCCTACGCAAACACACACAAACACATACGCTGATACAGACAGGCTGCTAAGCATTTGAGAGCACCACCCTAACGGAGCAGGCCATCAAATATTCCAGTTAATATCCTCGACAAGAAAATACCAAAAGGATTATTTATTCTTGCAAACCCCCCAGCGAGTCCACTGTGGTCCATTCATGTGTGATTGATCGTGCTTAGATCAGGATGGCCCCAGGGTCAACATTGAAATATTTTCAATCTGATCAGAAATACAACCCGAGCCGCAAAAAAAAAAAAAACCGCGAGAGTTTATCAGCCAGCAAGAGATTTGAGTTTAAGAGTATGAAGATATTCTGAACAAAGTGGCCGGAGATAAGACTGAACATAATCTTAGTTTTAAACATGAACGTGATATCTTTAAATCTCAAATGTTATTATCATAGACAGTATGTTAAACAAGCAAAATATATTTTTAAAAAACTTACAAAAAAAACAAACAAAAAAAAACCTTATCCAAAGTGTTAGAACTCTGTCCTTAAATCTATACCAATAATGTACAAGTTGTTTCCCGTATTCGATATCGGACAAACTAATTAATTACCAATAATTAATTGACTGAGTTTTTTTTTTCAATCAATTCATGTTTTGCTAGGTACAATAAATAATTGCTTAATGTATCAACTCGATTGGAGAATGCGTGAGGGAGAAATAGCGTTAACAAATATTTAAGGGGACTAAACCCAACAAATTTAGTCATATCTGTCAATACTGTAGTAAATTTCCCTTATTGTTATTAAACAAAATAATGAATTACCAGTAATTAATTGTCAAATTGGTTACTTTTTTTTTTATTGATTCATGTCTTGTCTATGTCAATGAATAATTGTGTAAAGCTTCAACTTGATCTGATAATGGGTGTGGGAAAAATGACGTGTATAATTTTTTTTTTACAGACTGAGAGAGTTAATAGAAGCTTTGTAATGGCAGAATGATTTAAAACACAATCTTTACAAAACTTGCTTAGGTGTAGTCTTGTGAATACGTACAAGAAATAGGCGTTTGTTGTGAGGGCAATATCTACATATGGTTTGTGATCGTGTGTGTATGTGTGTGTTTGGACTCAGAGTGCAGAGCTAGAGAGGAAGATCTTAGCGATGGAATTGAGTTGCTACAGAAAGATCCTAAGTATCACATACGAAGCATCACAAATGAAGTAAGTTGATACAGAAATTACTACAGCGATTGGACCCCCCCCCCCCCCGATGACATGTTAATTTCTGTCCAAAAAACTAAAACTAAAACTCTATGTTCATATTACAGGTTCTTCAGAGCTCTCAAAGACCTCCCTTTACCAGAACAGTACCAGGAAAAAAAGAAGAGGCAGAAAGAAAACGTGACCGGAAGACAACATTAATGAATGGACGGGCCTGCCATTGAAAGAGATTCAATCCACGGCGAAAGACAGAGAGGAATAGAGAAAGACGCTGAAAAGATTTTGTGGGGGGCACCAATGGTCTAGCAGACTAAGGGATAGGTCAAGGTGAAGGCTGTTGCTTTTGTGTGCCTTTTTTGAGTATGCTTGTGTTTATAAGTTTTGGTGCGTGTGTTTGTTGGTGTACGCTGCTGAGTGTGTTTCTGTATGTGTGTGCTTGTGTGATGGTGTGTGTTTGTGCGTATGTGTGTGTTATGTGTATCTTATATCATTAGTACGTAATCATCCCAATGACATATATTTGGAGGGCTATTCTTTAAAATTCCTTGCCACCTATTCCCCCCCCCCAAAAAAAAAACACAAAAAAAAACAAAAAACATTGGCATTAGGAAAATGTTTAATGATTAAAACTTGTCTGATTCAAACCTTTTTTTTTTAAAGACCTAACAATTTATGAATGGGATGGCAAGTCTTCAATCTCGACTGTTCAGGTCTGACTATCACAAGCATCTGCTGCCTTTGAATAACATCATAGTATAGACAGCTTCATCTATTATACATTGAAATCTTTTTAACTGGGAAATTAAAACGAAGAAAGTGAGAGAGAAAGAAAGAGAGAGAGAGAGAGAAAGTGAGTTGGTAAAGGAGAAAGGACGAATAGTTTCATACATACAGACAAAAAATGTTTTAGTTTAATTTAAAACGTTTGTGGAAGGTCAACATAACTTTCGTTTTAGAGTACGCTTTAACCCAGCTGTTCTCAAATTTTTTTTAGTTCTGCGAGCCCTTTTTACAATTTCCCACTATGCGGCGACCCCAACCGTGAAATCATGTTTTAGCTAATGTTATAAAGTCGTTATCATAAATTAAATATGTTTTATGGATTTTACCAAAACCATGTATTTAATTACGAAACACTAAATATTTCTGCTTGCAACTAAATAACAAATAAATGGTAGAATGTACATATATATTAAATACATTTATCTACTTTTATATCACGTGATCACCATATCTTTAATACTTGCGTGACAATTTGAAAGCACTAGGTAGAAAGGTAAACAGCTAAAGCAACTGTATTCTACTTTGCTACAAAATTGTTGCGCCAGTTAGTGAAAAGTATGAAAGTCATTGTGAAGGCTGTGCTTATTTTGGTTTCAACAGATCAGAAATTTTAAGACAATCTTTACACGATCAGAACGAATGTCATCTTCTGCTGCATCAAAGTCTACTTTTGTATTGAACAAGTTGGAAAATCCTGTTTCGCAAAGATATGTTTTTATAAAATGAACTGATTTACGATGACGAATCTGTCAAACAGGGTTGGGGGGGGGGGGGTAGTTTCTGTAGTTCACTTTCATCTTTATAAAGTGCCTCCAACTTTTAGTTTTATTTTCTAAATAAAACAGTTTTAAGAATAAAATCTTGTTTGTACGACACAACTAAGTCATCTGCCAAAATTTAGAAAATAAACAACTAAAACCTATGCCGAACTGGGAGTCGAACACTTAGTGAGATTGTGACAGAGCGTCGCAAAAGGTTTGCGGCACATGTTCTCCGACAAAATGCATACCAAGAGTTGCGATGACATAAAGGCCAGTACGAGGAAAGCGCAAACAGGGACGTCCTTGTATAACTTGGCGCCAAACCTTCATGGAGGACATCAGAGTAGTGGACACCAGGTGGTAGTAGGCTTCAGACATTGCCAGTGACATATCTTTAAGGAGACAGCTTGCTGTCCAATGCGCCGAACGGCGAGGGAGGACCTAAGTCTAGGTCTAAGTGTATGACACAATCACTATAAAGTTCTCAAACATAAAACAGTAATTGATCTATATATGAACTATACTTGATCTATATTTGAACTATATTTTTGAACTATATATGAACTACATTTCTTTAGGATTTCTGAAATATCCTAGGTTAACTAGTTTGGCCTAGTAATCTATTTATCTGTATGGATGTGTAATAATAATAATAATAAGGCTTGCCTTCGAGTCCAAAGATTAACGAGGAATGCAGTAATTCCCATGGCTATGCATCCCCAGCTGTGACCTACATATTTTGCCACATCCAAGGCAAGCATATCCACGAATGTGTCAGTCGAGGTCTAAATGCCTTACTGTTTCAGTTTTAATGTCATACAAACATAATTTCCTTCTTAAGGGGCAGTAATTGGACTATCTCTCAAAAAATAATCTTGAAATATAGGGGCCTACTACACTTTAAAAAAAATAAAAATCTTTGACATAATAAAACATAAAAAACAATATAAAAAAAAAGTTTTAATCATATAATCATCATAGCTAGAACAGCAGGGGACACAACTAGTCGCTATACGAGTCACATTGCTGTACTCTGCCATACCCCATGACGTCCCTTGGACGACGTCCAACTTGAATATTAGCTCGGCACGTCGTGATGTAATTCTAGAAACTAATTACAGAACATGTCTCAGTAGACTTAAGCGCCGTCCAAGAGTCTACCGGATTAGCCTGATAGTTTTCTTAGATAAGTGACCTAGCCTGATAGTTTTCTAAGATGAGTGACCAGTGTATCTTCTATCTTGTGTGTGGTCTAGAAGTGCAATCAAGTGTTGTGTAGTGGTGGTGTTTGATTTAGTTTGACTCACTTTCACCTGTCCGTAGTCTGCTGAACCGTTAAGGCAACACGCATGATCTGTCCACCGTCTTTCTCAATTCCTCTCTATTGTAATTTCTGAATAGTAAGACATAATAAGTTACATTTAAGTGTTTCCATAGTAACGAAGACAGTATATTTAAAAGTTAAAACGGATACAGGTTTTGAAAATCAACGTACGAAAGACGAAGTAGCAACTAGAGCTGACGTAGACTGTGCCCTTATAAGCGGTCCCCGAAAGGGGAAAAGACGCTATTAGTTTTGTGCAAAATGTATGTCCGTCTGTACGTCCGTCCCGTTTAGATCTCGTAAACTAGAAAAGATATTGAAGATCCGACATCACAATATTTTAGACCATTCAAAGTTCTGATGCAACGGCTACTTTTTTTTTTCTGGAATCGAAAAATCTAATTTTTAAAATCAGTTAGGCAAGCAGTTTTTTAAAGAGAAAAAGCTAAATAGTTTGCATTACATGTTACACCTAAATTAAAACGAATAGTAATCTTCTAAACTTCATTTTCCTAATTTTGTTATATATCGTTATCCGTTATTAAAAATATTATTTATATTATATAGAACACTATTGTTAAAAATATTATTTTGGGCATTTGAATAAGAGATTGGTCCTTTTCAAAACAATTACATTAATTATAAGACTTCAGTTAGGCCAGGGGAGGCGCCGTAGTTGAGCGATAAAGCGCTTGGCTTCCGAACCGGGGGCCCCGGGTTCGAATCCTGGTGAAGACTGGGATTTTCAACTTCGGAATCCTTAGGCGCCTCTGAGTCCACCCAGCTCTGATGGGTACCTGAGATTAGTTGGGGAAAATTAAAGGTGGTTGGTCGTTGTGCTGGCTACTTGACACCCTCGTTAACCGTAGGCCACAAAAACAGATGACTTAACATCATCTGCCCTATAGACCACAAGTTCTGAAAGAGGAACTAGTTAGTCAGGTTCACATCTAACTTTGCATTCACTTGCACCTATCCTTAGATCTGCTGTACCGTTGGGGCACTACACAAGATCTGTCAACTCTCTTTCTGAAAATATTGAAGCCTGCCTGAGTGGACCACTTCGGGGGCCGATTTTGAGTTTGTGTTTCGACACACACTGTCTTTGTAATCTTGTTTCGTAAATAAATTGGTGTGTATTTAAAACGCTATACAGTTTGTTTTGTGGTGAGTTGAATGCTAATTATGAAACTCGCGGATACAAATTAGATCTACAAATAAAGAATATTATCTACACTGCACGCAACTAGATCTAACAACCACCAACGCTGTCTTTTGCTTTTTAATGATAGGCTCATTCTTCATGGTGTCTTCCCATCACCTACCAGGTCTGCCTCTTCTTTTTTTTTTCCTGGTATTGTTCCCTGAAAGAAGGTCTTTGCAAGTCTTAAGGACCTTGTGATATGGCCATAAATATTAGGTTTGCGTGGTCAGCAGGTTATCGTAGGGCCCAATGGCCAATGTGATCCTGTTTCGAATCTCCTAATTTGTTATGCTAACATTGTGTGAGCTCATCCAGGAAGTTGAATAAAAAAAAAAAAAAGACCTCTGGGAAACTTTGCATTGTGTGTCCACATAATAGAGAGTCTGTATTCTTTTTATTGTATAACTGTAACATTTGATAACGCTGCGTTAAAATAAATTTATGCTGTTTGCTGGTTGGTTGACATAAATGCGCATAACTTTGGTTGTATCAAGCTTAATCCGTGACCGATTTTGATATAGTTGATGAATTCAATATCTAGATATTGTCATATTAATTAATAAACCAACAATCACATATAAACTTTACATACAGAAAAGAAATAGAAAACGCTATATTCATGTGCACTGTACCAGACAAACTTATATTTTATCAAGAATTCATTCTAAGATTAATGAGAATTCGTGCTATTGAATTAAGGATTAATGTTATTCTCTGAAAGTGGAAGTTCAGAGTTTAAGATTAACGGATTTAGTATTTCAATGTTTCCAGATGAGACATTTTTTTCCCCACTTCATACACAAAAACCACACAAGTTGATGACGTCATTATGTTTTTTTTTCCACTCGCAAAGTTATATCGTCAGAGAATTGTCCCAAACTCCCTCAAGAATTGAAATTATTTTGTTGTTTTTTTTCTAACATAGCTTCGATTGAGATTATTTGTGAGTTTAAATTTAACTGTAAAAAAAAAATAAACTAGATTGAAAATGTATTTCCTATAGAGTCGTTCAGGCTATGCTCAGCTTTGAATCAAAAAGAGAAAAGCTGTCATTCTGTAAAAGTTAATTAGACGGAAGTGATTTATTGGGGAACAAAAACTCAAGTTGAACCAGGTGTTTTTTTTATATTTTTTGAAAATAAGGGGAAAATATGACATGGGCGTAGACAGGATTTTTTTTCGTGGGGAGGGGTTTGACCGCTAAAATAAATAACTTATATTAAATATATATTATAACCTCCAAATCCCCCCCTCCCGGCGACGCCCATGAAATATGATATTTCTTAAATTAGATAAAAAATGTGTTTCTAAAGTAAAACTATTCGATACATAGTTTATTTTTTTAAACATAGTGAAAAATTCTTTTATTTCTTTCGGGAAATATAATGCAATGTTATCTTATAAATTGTAAACTTTGGTTTGAAAAATAAGATAATTGCCTCCTTCAGGTATCTATGTATTAACCTTATCGTGCATGTTACTTAGAGACTCGGCTATGTCATTGCTTTTACTGGCTGATTCAAGCAACCTGTTCATGTAATAAGAGCAATAGGGAAGAAAAAGCATGTTTTTAGAAACTGTCTGGCCAAGTATAGCAAGCACTTTAAAGTGTGTAACATTCGTCCAGAATTCAAATCCTATCTACCATCATTCCTTGCCATTATTGCGTGCTAAGATGTAATAATAATCTCAGCAAACATCCTGCCATTGAAAGAGGTTCCATCCAAGGCAAAAGTCACAGGAATGGAGAAAGATTGTCGACAAATCTTGCGTGGTGTCCCAACGTTCAAATAGACTAAGAGACAGGTGAAGGTGAATGTAAAGTGAAGCAACGTCTCTTATATTCCCTTGATTCATAATTTCTAATGAAATAAGAGTAGGTAGTGTGGCCATCTAACAAGTGAGCCCGAGTTTGAATCCCGACTTGAGCAGAGTTGTGCTTGCTGAGCGCCTAAAGGCAGCACTGGAAACCCTCTCCCAGATACCTCCTCTCCACAAAAGAGATAAGACCTTTAGCGCACTGAGCATGCTATATAAAATCAATTTTAAAAAGGAAAAAAAAAAATGTTTACATATTCAAGACTTTATTTTATTGAACACGGGTGTACTATGGTACACTATCAGCTCAAAAGTTTTGAACTCCCACTTCTAAGTCACTAACTGAGAGCTTTACCTTTCTGCGTATAGTCTATGCCTTTTTTTCTTCTTTCTCATCACATAGAGTAAGACCCTAACTTCAGTGCTTGATTGCTTGTTGATAGTAAAGACCCATGTTAGAAAAAAAAAAAACAACGATTCTCAAATTATTGACCCATATATTTAGTGGGGCGTTGTGGCTGAGGTGCTAAGCGCTTGGCCTCCTAAACTAAGAGTCTCGAGTTTAAATCCAAGAATATATATCATCACAATAGTTTAAACTTATTCTTTGTTATTAGTCAACAGTACATTGACGCTGTCTTGTACGCCAGTCTTTGACCGCTTTGCAAACTAAAGTCTTTGAACCAAGACAATCTCCTCGTCTCGTCTCCAGAAGCGAAATTCTCAAATTAAGCAACCATACGTAAAAAAAAGTGAGAACTCTTCAGAAGACAAAATCATAAAATAACCTCTCCTTGGTAGCCGTATCAACGCGGGCATCTCATTGATGACGTTTTTACAGCGCCTCGTAAAAGACAAAGTCCATTAATCTCAATGATTGTAAAAATGTCATCATTTGTTACGGCTGGGTCAAAAGTCGCTAGTCTTTTATTTCACTGAGATATTGCGCAATTAGGGTTATATATGATGGTATTACTAGATAAGATTCCTTGGCTTTTACACTCGTGGTTCGATTGGACAGGACATATACGTCCAGATAGGAGTATATCGCTCCAGGACACAGAGATTAAAGGGCGTATATAAACATATCGCCCCAAAGACACAGAGATTAAAGGGCATATAGGAATATATCGCCCCAAGAAACAGAGATTAAAGGGCATATAGAAACATATCGCCCCAAGACACAGAGGTTAAAGGGCATATAGAAACATATCGCCCCAAGACACAGAGGTTAAAGGGCATATAGAAGCATATCGCCCGAAGACACAGAGGTTAAAGGGCATATCGCCCCAAGACACATAGAAGCATATCGCCCCAAGACACAGAGATTAAAGGGCATATAGGAACATATCGCCCCAAGACACAGAGGTTAAAGGGCATAAAGGAACATATCGTCCCAAGACACAGAGTTTGAAGGGCCTAAAGAAGCATATCGCCCCAAGACACAGAGGTTAAAGGACATATAGAAACATATCGCTCTAAGACACAGAGGTTAAAGGGCATATAGAAACATATCGCCCCAATACACAGAGGTTAAAGGGCATATAGAAATATATCGCCCCAATACACAGAGGTTAAAGGGCATATAGAAACATATCGCCCCAAGACACAGAGGTTAAAGGGCATATAGAAACATATCGCTCTAAGACACAGAGGTTAAAGGGCATATAGAAACATATCGCTCTAAGACATAAGAGTTTAAAGAACACGTGACATAAAGTTTTATTTTATATTCTGCGTCCTACGTTAACGAGGGCGTTATGATGTCCGCGCATCGGCAAACCACTTTAATGTCCGCACCTCTGAAAACCACTTCCACTCTGTCTACCAGATGTCAGTTTGACCAAACAGGACTAAATAGTTAGCTTTCTTCCGTCGTAAAATGACCATGGTTCATCTCGTCGAGCACCTTTTCATGTGACTGTAGAGCCCCAGTTTGGAGAGACATTCCCTTTACACCAAGGTGGCATCTGCTTTGATAGTTCACTTCTCTTCCAGAAACGAGGCGCATGGCTCTTTGTAATTGTCCTTAGCTTTCTATGTCAAAATACCTCTCCACATAGTTGTGTCTAAGTCCTGTCTACTAAGTCTTTGGAAGTCAGTTGGTTTGTTAGGCTGGATCTTTTAGAGAACAGATAAAAAACAAACATGAATAGCTGTAGAAAGCACGTTACTACTATTCAGTGTCATATTGCAGTAAGTGAAACCATGTGCAGGATCTTTGTTTTGAGGTCCCTACCTCGTCGAGCTTCAATATAAATGCACTGAACAAAATGAATACATCTAGAAGCATGCAATACTGGTGGAAAAAAGAAATAGAGTTGGTTTGCGTGTACGAGACTTCAGGGGTGTCGAATGGGGGCCCCGCGGTAAAGCGACTCTTTTCTCACCGTCAGGTCCATCGTACAAAAATTCGTGGCCTTGATACGACACTCGCACAGGGCCCCGTGTACTGCTAAGGTCACCTATGCTTGTACATGTATTCTCACTTCTCTAATTTTCTTATCTTTAATTGTATTATAAATAAGAGATTATTTGAAAAGTGGAGACGCAATGTAAAAATCAGAAGCCGGACAGAAGGACAGTCTTGCACTGAACACAATTCGGTCAAGCAACTTTTTGAATTTTTGGACCCGAACCCAAACAGCATCGTTATAATTAGAGCATTGCTTCCCAAACTTTTGACCTATTTGTACCCCTTCTAGAATTTGCGTAATGTTAAGTAACCATCTCCACCTGCCCCTAATGGATTATATTATTATATTGATAAAAAAAAACTTTTTTTATTGGTAGGCCTACATAAAAAATAATAATATACGAAAAAAAAATTGTAAATAAAATAAATGAAAGTTCTATTAGAAATAACAATGACATTGTGTTTAGGTGGCAAATCGTAAGAAGTTGGTTCCCTGGCTGCTAATTTTAAAATGAGAAGCGATTTTTTCGACTTAATGTCTAAAAAGGCTGAAAAAACATAACATAATGAATGGGTATTTAAATAAAATCAGCACAGTTGAGGACCCCTCAAGTGAAGGCCCGGGGAGATTTTCAAATTCTCTCCCCTCCACCCACCACCCAGCTACGCCACTGGCACAGTCTAAGCTTTTTTTTTTTCTTTGAAAAGAATAAATCATGTGGTGGCCTACTAGTTCATTATTTAAGCAGCTCGTGGAACAACTTTTCAGGGCTCGAGAAACACTAGGGTTTCGCGGAACATAGTTTGTGAAACACTGATCTAGTCTAATACTGTAACAGATACGCTACTTTTAAAAAAATTATTGATAGGCCTACATTGGAAGACATTATGCGGGGTCAGTTAATACATCTCAAGCGTAATCTATTAAGTTGATTTTTGAGAATATGTTATTTAAACTGAGTTATATTTTATGTTTTTAGCGTGATTTTATGAGTTTATTTTTGACAAAAAAATATTTTTTTGACGTGAATATGAATTCTATTGTTTACATACACGAGGATTTTAGGCATACATTGATAATTTGGACATTAGACTAAATATATGTATAAATATAATTCTATAATGTTTCCGCTTGCATAAATACCTTTTGCGGACCCCTTGCGCATGCTCACATTAATTAAAGTCCCATTGATGATTAAGAAAATTATGAGTTAACCCGTAATTATTTACCACATTCTGGTGAAATCAACGTTGGTATCGTCATTTAGGAGAGAAAGAGTTAAGATTTGTAAGCCAATATAGACCAATATTGTTACTTAGGGGACTAATATTGTCTGAACGGTCTAATATCTTCTTGTCATGAACATCTAATTTGGCCTTTCTAAAAATCTCCTTGTGTTTTTTCAAAGACTTTTTTGTCATGAGTTTTCCCTTCGGGCTAATTACATCCCGTCATTGTATTATTTTTAATGAGAATTATTGAAGAAAATGTCACCGCCTGTTATTACGGAAGACCGCTGGGGCGATCAAGTCCAGGGAGCAGACAATTGGTAATGGAATATTGGCATGTACTTATGGTCGTGACCTATGGACGTTCCTGGTCAGGTCATTCATTACGTCAGAGGTTTGACCCAGGAATAGACCACTGCATCGCGTCATGCTTGGCCGACTGATCAAGTTTCTGAAATTGCCTAAGAACTCAGTGCCAGTAGGATTGTCCTTTAAAATCATCACAAGATAAATTATTGCAATCGACAACCATAGTGACATCACGTAACTATGGATACCGAAAATTCGAAAAATCAATAATTCTTAAAATCAATAAATCTTAAAATCAATAAATCTTCGAAATGGTCTTCGAAAGAAAATAACTACGTTTTTACCATTAGGCCTCTCTCTACAATTGAGTCATATCGGTCATGTCTGCAATGATCTATCATTAATTAGTGCATCTTAAGGAGTCGACAAGTTCTGTAATATTAAAAATTAAAAATAATTAACTAAAAAAAATATAAAATGTCGAGCACTGTTATTTAGAGACATTTTAAAGATTCAAATATGATAGCATGGGAGGCGCGGTGGCTGAGCGGTAAAGTGCTTGGCTTCCGAACCGAGGTCCCAGGTTCGAATCCTGCAATTTTTTAACTTATATTTATAGCTTGTAAATAGCATGCTCCAAGCGCTTTGGTCCAATCTCATTTGTGGACCAGTGGGGGGAAGGGGGTATCTAGGAGTTGGTGCCGTTTCCGTGCTGCCTTTAGGCGCTCAGTAAACACAACTCTGCCCGAGTCGGGTGTCGAACCTCGAGCCCCCTAGGTAGCCAAGCCAAGCTAAGTTCAAGCGCACTTAGCCTCTCGACCACGCTTCCCACTTCGGGATATTGGGCGCATGACACCCTCGTAAACCCGTGTACCACAGAAACAGGTGACCTATTGATCGCAAGGTTTGAAAGTGGAACTTTACTTTGCTTTTGTTTAAATATGATAGCATGTAAAATTGAACAGAGCTTGTGTAACATTTAGCAAGAGAGCAGGCGTAGGAGCTCGGTCCAGTTGATGGACAAGCACCAGCAATGCCTTCCATCTTCAGCTTGGCAGATTTCCTATGTACTTATCAGTACTAAAGAACTGGAGAGTTATCCCAGTGTTACAGAAGTTAATCAAATATTACTCAGTGGCTGTAGAGGAAGGCAGAACAGCTGGATTAGAAATGAAGATACGTCTAGCCAATGATAATGTATTTCTATAATGTGTATGTTATATTATGTGTATGTTATATAATGTGTATGTTATATTTGTTGTATGTTATATTATGTGCATGTTATATTATCTTCATGTTATATTATGTGCATGTTATATTATGTGCATGTTATATTGTGTGTATGTTATATTATGTGTATGTTATATTATGTGTATGTTATATAATGTGTATGTTATATAACGTGTATGTTATATAACGTGTATGTTATATAATGTGTATGTTATATTTTGTGTATGTTATATTAAGTGTATGTTATATGATGTGTATGATACACATTTCAAACACGTTAGCTCTCCCGCTTCCAACTCTCGGCTCAAGTTAAAACTTTGCACAATTATTCATTTTTCCTAGCAAAAATTAAATAGATATATAATAAATTAATTGTTTTTTTTGGATACCGGGAAAGGAAAACAAATCGTACAGAATTGAGAAATAGGCCTGTAAATGTTGAGTTCCTCCTTCTAAATATTTTTTTTCAGTTGTTATATTTTACCTGTTGTTTTTCCTGTATCTAGTCCTTATGTCAAAATGACATTGCTAGTAGTCTGCCACAAGTAAAAAGGAATAAAGAGGTTAAGCTCTAATTTTCAGACCTTAAATGTCACAGGCTATGAATTCATTAATCAATTCATGTTCCTCAGTCTTGGCAAAGTATTGTAGGTTTAAGTATACCATTTTTCATGCTGCTTTTTTTTTTGTTACGGAAATTCATGAGACTGTTGAATAATGAACAAGAATTATTTAAAAATAAAAACAATAACAATGGCCCTTTGTGTTGGCCATTGATCAAGATTAATATAGATTGTCAATTGGATCTACGCACTTAATCATGATACTATGTATTTATTATGTATCTAAATATATGTACATTTATTTTATAGTGTGCTAATGAGTGTAATATAAAGATATAGTGCTACCACTATGTTTATATTGAAAACTGCATCTTTTACTTTTAAATAGGATTTGCTGGTATCTGATATGGCACGATTAGGAATTTGGCGGGAAAATTTATTTGTTTCATAAAAAAAAAAGGGAAAGTTTTGACGGAACTCGACGAATTAAAAACAACACTCTGATTTATGCTCTTTTAAAAGAAATTAAAATTAACGGAACAACATACAAATGTGAAAAGGGAAAAAAAAAATCCTGAGTGAAATTTCCGACTTTTATCTTAGAGAATAAGAACAATCTAAAATCGACGTGTCTGTATTCGCTGTACACGACCCCACTCTTGGAAGAGTTTGAAAGTACTAATCTCCCTTATCTCTTAAAAACACACACTCTCACTCTCAAACGCACACACACACACACACAAACGAGGCATTTTTTTTTTATTTTTTTTTTAACTGCTCTGATAAATAGACCAAGGAAGAGACAGGGAAACTCATGGAGTGTCTTCCCCTGGCCAGGGAAACTCGTGAGCGAGCGTCTTCATCTGACGCTCTGACGGCGCGAGACAATTTCAAAAGACTTGAGCTGACACTGATCCTGTCAGAATGTTTGTGTTTGTATGCAACCACAGACTTTAAGAGAATTCCGCGGAAAACTTCTAGTTGCAATTCTCAAAGGGGAGAAAAAAATATTCGACGCTTATTGGCTGTCGTTTTTCTTCAATGGCCGAGATTCACTGAAAATTCACAGAGGGAATGTGTAGCTCTTGTTGCTTAGATAAATTAACATTTCACAGCTTTTGAATACTTATTATGCAAAATACAAAAAAGAGAGGTTTTAGATCTGCGGTTCTCAACCCTTTAAGCTGGGCGACCCCTTTTTTCTAAAACAAACATATTATTATATTACTTATTATTTATTTCACTTGAAAATAGATCTATGTAGAATTATTAAGGAAAATGATAATTTGAACACAATGTCACTTGTCACAATGTCACTTGTCACAGTGTCACTTGTCACAGTGTCACTTGTCACAGTGTCACTTGCCACAGTGTCACTTGCCACAGTGTCACTTGCCACAGTGTCACTTGTCACAGTGTCACTTGTCACAGTGTCACTTGTCACAATGTCACTTGTCACAGTGTCACTTGTCACAATGTCACTTGTCACAATGTCACTTGTCACAATGTCACTTGTCACAGTGTCACTTGTCACAATGTCACTTGTCACAATGTCACTTGTCACAATGTCACTTGTCACAATGTCACTTATCACAATGTCACTTGTCACAATGTCACTTGTCACAATGTCACTTGTCACAATGTCACTTGTCACAATGTCACTTGTCACAATGTCACTTGTCACAATGTCACTTGTCACAATGTCGCTTGTCACAATGTCGCTTGTCACAATGTCACTTGTCACAATGTCACTTGTCACAGTGTCACTTGTCACAGTGTCACTTGTCACAGTGTCACTTGTCACAGTGTCACTTGTCACAGTGTCACTTGTCACAGTGTCACTTGTCACAGTGTCACTTGTCACAGTGTCACTTGTCACAGTGTCACTTGTCACAGTGTCACTTGTCACAGTGTCACTTGCCACAGTGTCACTTGTCACTTGTCACAATGTCACAATGTCACAATGTCACAATGTCACAATGTCACAATGTCACTTGTCACAATGTCACTTGTCACAATGTCACTTGTCACAATGTCACTTGTCACAATGTCACTTGTCACTTGTCACAATGTCACTTGTCACGATGTCACTTGTCACAATGTCACTTGTCACAATGTCGCTTGTCACAATGTCACTTGTCACAATGTCGCTTGTCACAATGTCACTTGTCACAATGTCACTTGTCACAATGTCACTTGTCACAATGTCACTTGTCACAATGTCACTTGTCACAAAGTGACTTGTCACAAAGTGACTTGTCACAAAGTGACTTGTCACAAAGTGACTTGTCACAAAGTGACTTGTCACAAAGTGACTTGTCACAAAGTGACTTGTCACAAAGTGACTTGTCACAAAGTGACTTGTCACAAAGTGACTTGTCACAAAGTGACTTGTCACAAAGTGACTTGTCACAAATACTCGTCCTTTTTGCCTCACGTCTCTCGCTAGTCTCCTGTCCAACCCTCACGACTGTATTTATCCACGTGACCACCTTGTTGTTACATCAGAAATTCTTATCCTACACAACCAAATCACATTTGCACTCCTATCTTCATAGCTCAGAAACTTGCACACATACTCCATATCAACAGGAAATGCAGCTAAGTTCTTGGAATGGTAAATGTTTTCAAATGGATCAAAGGAATATTTAAGAAATTAAATCTTTAGCCAAAATAAATCAATGCTATGTTAGGCGCTTCCCGCGCTGTGTCTTATGCAGATGAGTCAAACGGGGGTAACACTCAACGAAATCAAATAACACTGGCAAAAGGCCAACAATATAAAATATAGGGCGCTAATAGTGAATGTCGAACAAGACGTTTATTAATAATGAAGGGAACAATCGAAAGTCGTCAAGCTAAATCTCTACTTCAGTTTCTAAAGCCGACCTTACTCTAGTGCTGCCAAACGTCTTTGGATATTTTTATTTTGTTTACCTATTTTGTGGCGGCCCCTATTTTGTGGCGGCCCTTATTTTGTGGAGGCAATAGCGCAGCTTGCCTTCCCTTAAATCCGGCCCTGATCATACATAATTAATTATTACTATCCGAATGCTGCTGCTGTTTAAATGTGTATAGATAACGGTGCATATATAACTGTGTATATTGAACTGTTTATATCTAACTATGTATATCTTACAATGTATATCAAACTGTGTATATCTAACAATGTATATCAAACTATGTATATATAACAATGTATATCTAACAATGTATATCTAACAATGTATATCAAACTGTGTATATCTAACAATGTATATCAAACTGTGTTTATCTAACAATGTATATCTAACAATGTATATCTAACAATGTATATCTAACAATGTATATCTAACAATGTATATCTAACAACGTATATCTAACAATGTATATCAAACAGTGTATATCAAACTGTGTATATCAAACTGTGTATATCAAACTGTGTATATCGAACTGTGTATATCAAACTATGTATATCTAACTGTGTATATCGAACTGTGTATATCTAAAAATGTATATCAAACTGTGTATATCAAACTGTGTATATCAAACTGTGTATATTGAACTGTGTATACTGAACTGTGTATATTGAACTATGTATATTGAACTGTGTATATTGAACTGTGTATATTGAACTGTGTACAACTCTAAAACATTGATAGAAAAGTGACTCTCCACTAATGTCGTCATTGACACTAATATGATGGAGCCTCCACTGATGTAGTCCCCGTCTCCCATTTCACATTATTTGATTTCACACAAAACACTGAGACCCAAGTTAAAGCTATTGAGCAGTAGAAGGTCCTGGGCTGATCCTACTTAAGGCGTGTCAGCTCGACCCACCCCCAGGTCAAAGTGATCGGATCCGCAGAGGATAATGGACATTTAAATCTCCCCGAATCTCGTTTTCACGAATATTTTTTTTTTTAAAAGCGAAAAATAGAAATTTTAAAAACAGTATGGATTACAGGGGGCAGGGGTTAGTATTTTTATTCACACTAAAATTACAATTTAGTGGAATCAATGAAAAAAAATGTTTGTAGTTGTTTTTTTATGACAGTATAAAAGCACTTCCTCATTTATTTTATATACAAGCGAAACACTTTTCCTTCAAGATTGCATCAGATTACATCACCATTCGTACATACACACACACATACTCATACACATAGACTCCATCACAAACGTAAACATTAAACAGTCTCAAACGCATTACAAAAAACGCTATACAAATTACGCAATCCATAAAGGCTGTCACGTGATACGTTTCTTTTCATTGTTTTATCCTTATCATCATGTGGCTAAATGTTGTTCGTTTATGATTGGTGAATGAGGTCCATTGAGATAGTGATTGACCTCCTGATTTATATAAAAAAAAAAAACAATTAATAAGATTTTTAACTTAGGTAATGCAATCACATGGCGAGACATACATGACTAAACAATAGATGTCCCCATGTAAATCGGACAACCACTAACTGTCCCCATGTTAACCTGCCAACCACAAAACTGTCCCAATGTTGACCTGCCAACCCCTAGCTATCACCAGTGGACCCCACGATGAGGGCCGGCTTTATGCAATTGGAGGCCCAAGGCAAACTGAATTTGGTCGCTCCAAATGAACACTAAAAAAAATTATTTCAAATTACGCAATACATAAAAAAAAAAAAACAATGGTCTTCTAGCATAAGTAGTCTGTCTAACAAGTAGATTTAACCCTTAAAGTGCTGAGCTGTTTTACAAAGACCTTCCTTCTGGGAACAGTACCAGGAAAAAAAAGAGCCAGACAGAGAAAAACAATGGAAAGCAGCATAAATGTCGTTGAATGACATGCTATCCAAGGCAAAAGACAGGAATGGAGAAAGACGTTCAGCATATCCTGTGTGAAGCCCCAACGGCCCAACCGATTAGAGGATAGGTGAAGGTAACCCACCAACTGTTCAGTCCTATAACATTGCAATAAAAACGGTCAGCAAACAGCGAAAGAACAGAATTCATGCTGGTTAGGGCAAGAGTGGAAAGTGTTTATATCACCTCACTTTTTTACCTGTCTGTCTGTCTGGTACGATTTCGTACACGTTAGTTTTTTACACAATCATTTTTGTACCTAACAAAGCGTGAACGTGAGTCAGAAAGTAAAGGAGTTAGTTAATTAATTATCCCTAATTTATTATTTTATTTGGTATTAAAAAGAAACAAATGCTACTTATTTAGAGATGTGCCTGTACATGTGAAGTTTTTTCCCCTTATTACATTTAGTACACATCTTTCTCCCACTTCCCATACTCGGATCAAGTTGAAATTTTACTCAAGTATTCATTATCAATGACATTTCATGAATCAATAAAAATATTAACGAATTAGTTACTCTAATTAGTGGTTCATTATAAAATTTGTTTCATATAAAAAGGAGCTAATTCCTGCAGTATTAAAATATATGAAAGTGATTTCTTCCCCTTATATAACAAATATTATAGTACACAATACAAGTATATTCTATCTTTATAGTGGGAGGAATTAAATCTCTACACAACCTGATTAGACAATTATTTCTCCACGTTTTGAAGGAATTCTTCATTTGCTCATTACTATTTCACTACCCATGTTATGATTGGGCTTCAATAGCTTTGTTGTTTGTTATCAGAAAATGTTGTATTTGGTATAGAATTAAAGGGAAATGCATGCTCTTTTTATATAATTCAAAGTCAAGTTTAAAAAATTTAACAATAATTTAATTAAAATGAAGTCAAAATCAACGATGGTATCGTCGATTAGGAGAGAAAGAGTTAAAAACCAAATAGTCTATTGTCTCATTCATTGACTTGTTGGAACCAACGAATAAAAGAGAACTTAGGTGATTGTCCCTGTAGTGAGTTTTAATATTCATTACTCTTTTCAGACATTACACTTCACATTTGTCTTGCCCAGAAGCAAACTGGACTCTGTCCAGACGTCCTCCGATGGCTCCCATCATGTCAGTAGAGGTCATCTACTCGATGTTTGTCGCAGACTTAAACAGACGGAAGTAAGAGAGAGGGAGAGAGAGAGAGAAAAAGAGAGAAAGAGGGAGAAAAACGGGAAGAGGGCGGCAGAGGATAGCGGACAGGGGTGGAAATGACCATTTGAATGCCTGGGTGAAGGCGAAGTGAAGAAGAAAGGAGAAACGGCCACATTTGGTGCCAAAGCTATATTTACCCCCACGACACTCCATTCGTGGCAGCCCACTTTTCGACATTCTTATTACCCAGGATAAAATATATCCACCTCCCCTCTCTATCTCCTTCTCTTTTATGACTTTGCAGACGATCTGACGTCGAAGATGGTGTCTGCTCAACACTCTAGTTATTTCCCATCTAAAAGAGCAGGGAATAATTGAGAGCTAAAAAAGAATACACATAAAAAAAAAAAAACTCTTACAAGTGGAATGTAAGATGTAAGAAAGGTTTTCACTTAGAGCTGAACTTTGACCTCGTCAGATTTAAAAGCAGATAGTAAGTCAATGATAAGATTTTAGCAAAGTGGCCATGGACTGAACAATCAAATAGTTTAGTTGTTATTTTTTTTTTATGGCATCCGAGAAATTAATCTAAATGTTTGTTATTCTTTTCTTATAATTCACTGGGGGGGGGGGGGGGCCGTCTCTCTGTCCGGTACTAATCTTGTACACACCCTTTTTTTTCCCCTCCCACTTCCCATTCTCGGATCAAGTGAAAACTTTTCAAAATTATTCTTTTTGTTAAAGACAACACAAAAAGCAATGCCCAATTAGTTAACGGATTAGGTCGTAATTAATTCATTTTTGTTTTTATAGAGAAAAAGGGGGATAAACCTTGCAGTATTGAGAGATATGCCCGTAATATGAGCCTTTTTTTAAAGCATATTTTTTTTAATAGGTGTATTTTGTCTTTATAACAAAAGATACATACTAAAAGTGAACTGAGATTAATCTTTACAACATGACAGCCTTTGTTTGTTTGTTTGTTTCATTGTTTGTTTGTTTGTTTGTTTCATTGTTTGTTTGTTTGTTTGTTTCATTGTTTGTTTGTTTGTTTGTTTCATTGTTTGTTTGTTTGTTTGTTTCATTGTTTGTTTGTTTGTTTGTTTGTTTCATTGTTTGTTTGTTTGTTTGTTTCATTGTTTGTTTGTTTGTTTGTTTCATTGTTTGTTTGTTTGTTTGTTTCATTGTTTGTTTCTTACTTTATTTTTATTTGTTTGTTTCGTTCTTTCAAAGTTTAAGATATTTAAATCCTACCCAAAACCTTCCGCAGGACGAACCCGGGACCACCGAGGCGACCATTCAGATCGCATACTACTCGACCAGACAGTGAAGTTATAGAATAAACTGAATTACATTGACATGTAGTAAAGATTTTTGTTAGAAAAACTGATTTAGATTAAAAACTAAAAAAAAATAAATGTCATAACTGATTGTATGGAGATGTATCATTTCTGCAATGCAGTCTTAGCAAGTTTATACTTTTTCAATATTACACTTTTATATTACAATGATTATTCATCAAATAGTCTGCTGGCTAGCATCTATGAAATTGTGAGGAAGGGGGGGGGGGGGAGGTTGAAGGTCTCCCTTGCCATTACATAACCTGTCCACAGCAAGTCCTGTGACGTAATTCCCGTGGTGACAAAGGGTCTCATTTGAGATTTGACCCCTAGATGTGTAGCAGTTATAGCCGGTCGGCGAGCAGACACGCCCTGCGCCCTGCTGCCCACAAACCAAACCCCCTAGATGTAGGTTAATAACCGCACTGCCTTGTGTGTGTCCCTGTAAGGTCTAAGGCTTAGGGAGTAAACCCTAACAGAAAATCTAGTTTTGGAGGGGGGACTGCTCTCTGGCAAACTCTTGCATCCACTTAAACCTAAATTGCGATGGTGTTCCATCTATTTTATCCGGTCATTATGAAAGAGAAGCGAGAATTGACGCGTAGGCAGCCCAGCACTTCAAAGTTAACGGCCAGGCTTTTCCTCAGCAATGGAGACAGTACTGTCTTTAATCAAGGATTGGCCTCTTGGTCACGTGAGAAAATGTCTTTTGCTTTTTTTTTTTTTTTTTTTTGCAATCGGCGAAGTTCGTACCAACACGTAAAGACTCTCTGCGTCACGTGTTTGTTATGTTACAAATAGAATGGAGGCTGCGTATGTGTATCACTTCTTGAACCGTTTACGCAATTACCTTTAGAGATTCAGTTTTGAACCATTATTTTCACTTTCACCTGTCCCTTCTATGCGTAGGGCCACTGACAATTGAACGTATGTGAACATATTTGCACAAAAAGAGATTATAGTCTCAAAATAATTGAAACTCTAAAACTGTTTGTATTTCCAGATTAACTTTCACCAGTTCTTCGCCCGGCGGGCCAGAAGTGAAATTTCCCTGTAGATATAGGCCAATGCCGGCTAGTTTCTCATCACGTTCAATTCTCAAAGGGTCATTCAGTTATCTATTTATGTGTGAGTTATGTCTGGTCAGGGAGAGATGACCTTGACAACAACACGTATAAAGAGGAGATAAATGCTGGCGTTCTGACCACTGTCCGGTGATCAAATGTTCAGGACCTGACCAACGAGATGAACACACACACACACACACACAAACACACAGGGCTGTATTGTTAAACAATTTTGTTTCTTTAAAAAAAAATTACAATGTGATATATCTTTATCCAAAAAGACCTATTGCCTACAAGAAATATGTTATTGGGCATTGTCCATAAAGGCAGATTGCCTACAGGAGATATTATATTGGGCATTATTAAAAAGACCGATTGCCTACAAGAGATATTGCTTAAAACGGGATTCTCTGAAAGAGAGATTGCATAAAACACATTGTCTAATAATAGACAAAAAACTGTCTAAAAATATGAATTGGCTAAAAGATCGTTTGCCTTAAACAGAGTGGCTGAGTGGTACAGAGCTTAGCTTTCGAACCGGCACAAACGAATTCGAATCTTAGTGACGACTGGTCATTTGAGTGTTGGGATCATTAGGGCGCCTCTGAGTCCGCCTAGTTCTAATGGGTACCTGAAATTAGTTGAGGAAAAGTAAAGACGGTTGGTCGTTTTATGGCCACATGAAACCCTCGACAACGGAAACGCATTATCTTTACATCATCTGCCCTATAGATCGCAAGGTCTGAAATGGGAACTTGTATAGTACTATGAAAGAAAAAAAATATAAATATATTATACAAAACTGTAGTGACCTATAGTTTAGAGATTATGTTACGTTTAGAGATTATGTTAGTTTTGTAAATAAATTTATAGTGCCTTGTTGTTAGCAACGGTAAAAGTAGTGACGCAGTCAGGCAGACGAATGACGTTTGCAGACTATGGATACACGAAGGTGAACATTATGGCTAGGGCTGTTAGAAAGATGGATAGTGATAGAGTCTGCTAAGTAAACGATGGATAGGAGACAAGACCAGCTTCCCATTGATAAATAAAAGGCAGAGGAAGTCTCCAGAAGTCTTGATTATGTATATCATTGTTCATTGTAATGTCCCTTGGCAAATTTAGACAAGTTAATGTATGTATTGTTAGATTTACACAAGATCCTAGTCAGGACAATACACGTATAACCTTTTTAATTAAATTGATAAAATGTCCACACGACATAAAGATATAGAATATCAAGGGCCTGATTTAATGTATTTTATGCAATTATGCTTGAACAATGTATAAATTGGAGACTGTTATCCAGACTTTGTTTTTTCTTTTATTTAAAAATTTTGGAACTCGAACTCAAAATCTTTAAAATAAATTCTTAATTACCGTTTTTGTGGCTCATGCTTTTTTCAACAAATCACTAATGAACTGTGCTTCAGGAGAGACATTTTTGTACGCTAGTGACAATTTGTTTCATTAAAATAATACACGTGCCAGTAATTGGGTAAAGAATGTAAAAAGCCAAGCTAGTCAGCTCGCATTTCGGTGCATTTATCATGAGATGTCTAGAAATATGCATTGGGATGTCTACATTCTATATACAGTGACTCAAAGCATAGAATTGAGCTTCGAGCTGCAACCGTTTCTTTAGAATCTTATGGAACGTTTGTTCTAAGACATTGAAATGTGAGCCCCCCAGTTTGGATCGCGTACCATCAAGTGAGATGTAGAACATAAAAAAAAAGGTTTATATAAAATTGATTTCTTCTTTATTTTAATCATTATTATTATGAAAAGTTCAGATAAATAATTCTTGATCTAGGATGAACCGTGCAAAGGTGTCCAGATTAGGAAGCTTCCATATTGTTTTCTTCTTCAGAAGGGTTTCGGGGCAAGTGTCTTGTTCAGACCTTTTGATAGAGCACACAGCTTTAAAGGACATAGTCGGTATTCTTTGGTGACACTCCATAATGGTAAATTTCACTATTACCAATGTATTTTTTAGCTTGGATATACAACATTAATAGATTGAAATAGAAGTTTTTAAAAACAAATTCGCTCCCTGCGTTAAGAATGTTATCCTATACTCTTGTTATGGGTTAAAAAATTTATTTCGAAAACGGCTCTAACGATTTTCTTTAAAATTTCAAGGTACGTGCATATTAGTGAGAAAAAATTCTCAACTCATTGGCCACATCGGGAAAACTCGAGGTCGACCGTTAAATTGGTTTGAAAATGACTCATTATCGAAAAATTAATTTTGGCTAGAATGTTTTATGAAAGAAAATTTTCCATGACGTAAACGGGAAAAACGCTGCTTACATCACTAGGCTTACCGCAGTGCACTAAAATATTTATTTGCAAACAAGAACGAGTTTTTAAGAATCAATAGACCTAATTAAACATTTGCGCACCATCTTACTGTAGATTGATTTATTATAGAACTATGAAAGAAATGTAATGAAATTAAATGAGCCAATGTATGATTAGTGTTTGTGTTTTAAGTGCTTAAAAAATTGTTTACAGTTTAATTGCGTAGAGCAGTGTAGATACCTTTTACTTTGTTGTTTACTTTGCTGGTCTTTTAAGCGTTTAGGTGTTACGTCGACTACTTTTAGCTCACCAAAAAAAAAAAAGACTGCCTTTGGCGTTCGTCTGAGATTCGTCTCCCATACAGGATACTGCTCTGATCAGCGTAATTGTCGGACTTAAGCTATTCCCTCTACATAAAGGCCGCTGATACACATTTGAGACCAAAAACTGCTGCCGAGGACAGACGCAGACGCGAAAAGAAAATCTTAATCGACCACCGGCGGACAAAGGTTATGTTTGCCTTGAAAGAGGCAAAATATGTAGATAAAAACTTGGGCTGCGTGGCGACGGGGAATACTGCAAGCCAATAATAGTAGGCCTACAATAGTTTTACGCAAAAGATGGATTGTAAAACTATAAGACGGACGTGAGCTGTGGTTTGTCTAGACTGTAGGAGGACTTAAGAGATTTATATTTAATCGCCATGTACAATTACATTTAGAACTAACAACTAACTGAGCACTAAAGCAACTCTTCCGATTAGTAGTCTTATCCGATCGTTCATTTTCGTAATTAAAAAAATATTCCCTAAATGACTTCGGGTATATATCCTTCCTTAACAAATTATTCATCCGAGCGAGGCTCGGTCACCTAATATTAGTAATAATATAACACTAGATTCGTTGGAACTTTGATACACTCTATACGCTATCGACAACTGGTTTGAACACGTGACTTGCAACTGATTAAACAATGTATCGGTTACTAGAGATGAAATTCTCCTCAAGGACAAACCAAATAACCTTGTATGATGGTCAGTAGATGAGTCCATCTAAGGTAAAGGGGGGGGGGGGGGAAACGATAGACGTCGATACGTGGCAATAGCCGCAGCAATCACCGGGAGATTTGTCCAAGGCTTCAATAGAATTACAGCCCCCGCAGTTAAGGGTCACCGTCGGAAATGACCGATTCTAAAACCAGATCAAGTCAACTCCAATAAACGCTTGCTAAAACACGGCGATCACGAATAACGGTCAGTGGTCTTAAGGTCAGATAAATGAACACTTTTCGGACTAAAGAGGTACTCCTAAAATGGACATTACATAGAGGCTATTTCTTTGCACACTTAAACAGGAGGTACATTGATCTATTGAAGTAGATTTTGGGAAATCCTTTTATATAAACATGAATGCTAAGACAAGGACTTATGACTTATTATAAGCTTTACTGATGCCTAGTACATGATACGGAAAAGGAAAAGATAGTGTCTCGAGGCGCGAAATGCCAGAAAATAAGAAAGAGGCAGAGAGAGAGACAGAGAGACAGAGACAGAAAAAAAAAGTAGATAGTACTTAAATAGGTAAACACCAGACGTGTGCTTTGCATATTTGTACGATGGGCTGAGGGTGACAAAAGATTCTCTTTATCACGGGCATCCCTAAACCTAAAAGGGCGGGGCATGGGACGGTTGCGTTTGTTACTCCTAAAGGCCTCCTCTGGTAAACATTCAAAAGTACAGGCCTTGAATACTTACTTAAAAGTCAATAAGTCTGAAGCTTTTACAAAGCTTATATCAACTCACTCTGTCTGTCAGTCTGGTAAAAAGATCAAAACTTTGCACCATTATTTATTGGCATAGACAAGACATAAATAAATTTAAAAAATAAAAAATAGTCAATTAATTACTGGCAATTAATTATTTTGTGAAATCAATATTTCAGTATTCACAAATATAACTAAATATGTAAGGTTTGGTCCACTTTGATAGTTTAATGTTATAGTTCTCTCTCACAGATACTCAAATGAAGTTGAAACTTTAATCAATTAATTATTGTACCTAATAAAACCTGAATCAATTTAAAAAATCAACCATTAGTCAATTAATTATTGTAATTTATTGGGGTTTTTTTAAATATCGAAAAAGGTAAATAGCTTCTACATTATTCCGAGATATAGTCGTAGGTGTGAAGTTCTTTCCCTTAGATAAGCTTTGTTATTCCCATAAGGAGTTATCATATTTTGCTTGTCAATTACTAAAATCAAAACGTCAATGACACGAGTAAAGGAGAGCGGATACAGTTGTAAAAAGAAAGAGAGAGAAAGAGATACAGAGTAAAAGAGAGACACAGAGAAAGAGAGACACATAGAGAGAGAGAGAAAGAGAAAGAGATACAGAGAAAGAGAGAGAAAGAGAGACAGAAAGAAAGTTGACAACGGCTACAGAAAGTGATAAGTGCAATGATGATGAGAAACTGAACAAAAAAAATCCACAAATAAATGAGAACGGAGAGATGCAGGAAGAGGGAAAGAAAGAAACAAGAGATGAGGAGATGAAAGAGAATGACGAGAGGGAGACAGGGAGAGAGAGAGAGAGAGAGAGAGAGAGAGAACGATATAGGGAAAGATACACAAGGAAATGTCTGGCTAGAAGAACATAGAGAAAAAGTGAGAATGAGAGAAAAAAGAAAGAAGGTGGCAGAGAGAGAGAGAGAGAAAGAGAGAGACAGAGAGAGCCAGAGAGGATAGAGGGAGAGAATGATTGAACTAGAAGTTTAATTCCAGTTATTAAAAGCAAGACGCTTGCTAGATCTCGGCGCACTTCGGCCAAAACTCTGAAATACAGAGAGCGAGTGCGCGTATGACAGTGGAAGTGTGTGTGTAACAGTGGAAGAGTGTGTGTAACAGTGGAAGTGTGTGTGTGTGTGTGAGACAATGGAAGTGTCTGTGTGTAACAGTGGAAGTGTGTGCGTGTGACAGTGGAAGTGTGTGCGTGTGACAGTGGAAGTGTGTGCGTGTGACAGTGGAAGAGTGTGTGTGAATGTGGATGTCATTCCGTTCTTGAAAAACAAAATCATATCAAACCAGATCAACAGAAGTGAAACTATTCAGTGTAGAATATTTTTAGTGTTGATTTAATCGACGTTTTGGTTTGTCTACAAACTCACTGGTTGCTTTAACAGCGTGTCAGGACTATTTGACAGTCTGTGTGGCAGTCCAGGCAGAGACTTGACTACTGAATAAACACCGCTCGAGTGTTTCCTTCGAAATTTTTAGAAAATTGACGTCTGGCACTTGCCGTACTTCAATGACTTTTTACACCGAGGGTTTTATTTTTCTTCTGGGAACTCATTCAGTTTTAAGGAGAGTAAAGTAAATACACTATATCTGGGTTTTTGGGGCTAATAGCTTATCAAAGAAGACTGGAATTGTTTATACTTTAAGTAAAGGTCATCAGAGGTAAGTTAACAGTACATCAGGCTACGTGATCTAACGATTGTAGCAACACAGACTCTGGTGTAAGAGTACGTGAAGGCTACAGAATCATGTCAGTAAAATGAAATGTCTCATTAATAGTAGTAAGATAATTTCTAACTATATTTTTTTACATTTCAAACATATTTAATTCAGAAACATATAAACAAAAGTAAATCTTTTTTACATGTGCCAAAGAAAAGTGAAAAGTTATGAACGGTAGTGAACACAATTATGGATAATTAAAGCTTTGAACAAGTCAAATTAAAAGCATCTTTAGAAAGTGCTTGGATCACAATTATTTGAGGCTTAATTTAAAGATGAGTAGGCGCGAAGGCTGAGCGGTAAGGCGCTTGGTTTCTGAACCGCGAGTCCCGGGTTCGAATCCTGGTGAAGACTGGTATATTTTATTTCGAGATTCTGAGTCCACCCAGCTATAATGGGTACTTGACACTAGTTGGGGAAAAGTAAAGGCGGTTGGTCGTTGTGATGGCCACATAACACCGTAGGCCACAGAATCAGATGACCTTTACATCATCTGCCCTATAGACCACACGGTCTGAAAGGGGAACTTTAATTAAAGATAAACAAACCAAAATGTACCAAATGCTCAATGGGTCACTCCAACCGTCGTTGACAGAGGAGTAAACATAAACAACAATTAACAATTAGGTACCCCCCCTCGAAAAAAAAATGCACTATAAATATTTTTTGAGTATATCATTGTACACTAATAAGAGCAATGTTACTTTAGAATTTCATTTGGGAACAGAAAAACCTCAACAGGTCATAGGAATAATCTGTAGTGGTTGCACATCTAGAATGACACTGTAATTTAAATCCATCTCTCTCTCTCTCCTAAATATAGCTAAAACTATACATAAATGTAAATATATCTGTTCATAATTTATTGATCAGACATTTTTAGATATTCGAACAATTGACCTTACATACCTGCTGAGGACAGTAATATATTATATACCGGAAAAAAAAATTAAATAGCCAAATGTTTTAGAAAAAAGTTTATCCAACAAATTATGGTAATCTGAAAGCTAGCGCCTATAGATTACAGTTACTCAAAAGGATTAATACAATAATTTAACTGAGTAATAGAGTGATATACAAATTCTCTTTTTCAATGTATGTTTAGCATTGACAGTGAAAATATTGCTAAATTAATATTTTAGAACCATAGATCATTTATAATTTGGTTGAATTGTGCACAGCATAGTACTAATACAATGCATTTTTCAAATAAATTTTAGCATCATCATATAACATGGTTACTAGATAAGACATATGGATAGACCATGAGAAAGAGTTAAGTCCACAAAGGAAGCATAAGTTGAATATTTTGTGCAGATTATCTAGGAAATATTTGTTAAGGTATTAAATGACCTGAATAGATGAAAATTGAGAAATAAATGATGGTATACTACATCTGCATTCTTAAATAGTTATAGATCCACTAATTAATTCCCTTTAAAAATATAGAAGTTTTCATACTAGTACATAGTGCCTAAGCTCTGTGCTGAAATTCTTTATTATAGCAATATTTGATGAAATATTTTGATACCGGCACATCACAGTAATACTTCAACACTATAATTTACCCAATCTTTTGGTTTATGATTTTAAAAAATTTAGATGAATAGATGGCTGCTTGGTTACGTAGTATGTGCTTCATACTGTCCTTATGATAATCCTGAGTTTGAACACAATCTGCTGCCATCCCGCAGGAGGTCTGGTGTAATAATCTTCATTGCTGAAGCAATGTTTGAAGCTTGTAAGATAAACAGTTTTTTTAATAAAAACTGATGAAAATGTAAATTTCTCATTGCAGCATCAGGAGCTTCCATTAGTATTGATGTTAAGAAAACTATAATTGTGGTAATCAATAGACCTTGTATAGTACTAGTCACTTGTTGTAACCACTGGAAAAATGAGGTCAAAATTCGCACATCATGGCTACTGGTGTGCTGATCATTCTTCGAAATAAAAGCACCCTGTGTCGACTACTGCTCAAACTTCCAAGCCGAAATTGATTCAATTACCATAGCTTTTGCAGACAGTGGAAAACAAATTATATGAAGGGATACAACCACCATCACATATTGTCTTTACAGACTCCCAATCCACTCTTCAAGCACTTATTGGCAGCTCATCAAAAAGCCCAAGAGAGTTGGCAACACTCATGGTGATAATCCACCAGATGATGACAAAATTAAACATCAACATCACATTACAGTGGATGCCTGGACACATTGGCGTCATGGGAAATGAAAGGGCAGATAAGCTTTCAAAGGCAGGATCATCTATGGAACAACCAGATAGACCTGTTAACAACTGTTAACTACCTCACCCTAAGGTCAATGTTAATCAACAACCACAAAGAGGAGTGGCTCAATCAATGGGCAACACAAAACACAGGCAGAGCAATGTACAAGGAAATGAATCTGCCAAACAAACTGGACAGTATTAACTTCCACCCCCGCAAGGAGCAATCTACATTCTTCCAACTAAGGAGCGAGACACACCTCTGTTAAAATACATTCTACACAACCCCCCCCCCCCTTGTAGACACTGCGGCCACCCTTATGAAGCCGTAAACCATATTCTTTTTGAATGCCGCTTCCTAATCCACCTTAGGCAGACCCTACTACCACTCCAGCCCAACATAACCAACACCCTGTACGGCAGTGCTGAACAACTGAAGAAAGCAGCACACTTTTTTTTCCTTGGCATAGTCTGCAAAGAAGCTGAGAGCTCAGCAGCAAAAGGCTGGCTAGAAAAGAATAGATATACATTTATAATAGATATTTTACTAGAAATCGTTGTAGACTCTAGACCAGGGGTCGGCAACCTTTTGAGTCGGAAGAGCCAAAAATTACGATTTACAAAATTTCAACGTTTTTAAAGAGCCACAAGGTTTTTTTTCCAAACAATAAATAGTACTCGCATAAATAAATTTTATTGATTAAAAAAAATGAATCTATTCATAAGAAAAAGTATCAATTTATCGTTTTATAAATAGCGTTTTACACAACAAATTAGATTATATATTATTAATTACATATTATTTAAGTATAAAATTAAAACATTTACATACAACACTAACTTGTACTTTAATAACAAACAAATGAGCAAACTAATTCAGTGGTAACTATGGCTATTTGGTTTTAGAAAGTTTGGATACAAACACGGCTCGAAATTTTCATTTGTTAGTTGGCTTCTAACTTTACTTCTAATTATATTCATCCAAGAGAACACTTGCTCGCACGAATATGCCAATGCGACGATAGTCAGCTTTCCAAATAACTTTTTCACCTGACTGTAGCAATATGGAAGACTATTCCATACGTCGAATATAAGTGTCTAAACTCGCGGCATTTCTTTTAAAGCTGTCCACTTTTGTCGCGTTACATACATTTCTGGACCTTGTACTCTTCCAACAAGCTAATGGCACCATGTAGATTTCAGTACTATTAGTGTTCAGATTTTGTTTTTATAAATGCTACAATCGTGTTGATTGTTTTCAATTGCTCAAATCTGTTAATTGATTCAGATTTAATTTTTCTTTATAACTGTGCAGAAGTAACTCGTGTCAACAGTTGGACTGGGTTTTATCGCAATATTGCTTTACAAATTAAATGAAGTAAATGACCGCTCTGAATTTCTTCTGCTAAAAAAGTTTATTTTTCTTCAAAACAAATCAATTCTTCTACCATCACGTAGGCTAGGTTTTCCTTTCCTTGCAATTTTACATTCAGCTCATTTAATTTCACTGTTATATACACCATAAAGTAAAATGCTTGCAACAATTTGTCGTTCTCTAATTAGGGTGATTATTGCCTGTATCATTTAGGAATGTATTTAATTCATTTAAGAACAAAGCAAAACGTTTCAAAACCTTACCTTTAGAAAGCCATCGGACTTTATCGTAAAGAAGGAGGTTGGAATACTGTGACTCCATCTCGTTAAGAATTCTTTAATCTGCGATGGTAGAGTGCTTCTGACAAGATGCTGTTAACAATCTTGATTACCGAATTCATGATCTCAACATTTTTGGTCGCAAATATTTGGGCACAAAGCGCTTCTTGGTGTATTATGCAGTGAAACGTAAGAATTTGTTGGTTGATTTTGCTCCGAAGAATCGTAATTGCCCCTTTAATTTTTTCTTGTCATGCTTCTGGCTCTATCAGTCGCTATTGAAACGATTTTATTTATATTGATTATATTGTGTTCAAGGTATTTTCGCACGACATTAGCTGTCTCTTCTCCTCTAGTTTGTCACGAGAGTGGTAGCAATCCTAAAGGTTCTTTTTTGGACCTTGGGAATACATATACCTGACAAAAACGTTAACTTGTGCGGTGTCCTTTATGCCGCAAGACTCGTCTATAGCAAGTGATAAGGCAGAAGAAAATTGAATATCTTCCACCTGCAAATAGGTTATATCTCAAGACATTGGGGAGGGGTGCGCTGAAAAGCTGAGAGATAGAATCGAATCTGAACAATTTTGAAATGTTTTTTTTTCGATAAATAAATAATATTTGCACATGAAACTAAAGAGCCGCAGGTTGCCGACCCCTGCTCTAGACCAGCACCGGTAGTAATAATTATGGCTTATAGGTCCATCTATTTATCGCTCTGTTGAGAAATCTCTTAGTATTAAACAAAGTGGTTTTTAATTTTATTTATGTTTGTTAATAGTGTGATCTGATAGGTGCATTATCTTTGTTTATAATTATTGGGACAATTATAATTTGCAATCTATAGTGTCGCTTACATTATTATTACTTTACGTAAGTTTTTTTTCTCTTGATTATTGTATATTGTTATTATTTGCGCTCTTGACTGCCTTTCAATCAAAGCAGAAGAGATTTCGAAGTTGTTGTCTCCCTTCTGTGGAAAACCTCTTCACCTTTTGACAGTAACATGTACCCGCTTTCAGAAGTCAGTATTGTGCTTTTTCGAGTAAGGTCTAAATTTGTATATCCCCTTTATACAGAGGTTCTCAAACCTTAAATCCTTTGAGTTCTTCATTCGTTAAGCAAACGTTATGCCAATCAAAGAAAATGTTTAGCAATACGACAACAGGCTTCATATATTATATTTTGCGATATCACAGAGCCAAAAAAGTACACATGGTCGCGGAGAGTTTCAATACGTCAGCGGCTCTAGAAATATGCGAATTGAGCATAAAAATCAGGCTGTGTCAGGGGTCCACTAATATTGAATAGCTTGAAAAGGGGACTATGAACTGAAAAGGTTTGAGATCCTCTGCCTTGAAAGATCCGTATTAAGAAATTGACCATGGAAATACACGAACGTTTGTGATATCGAGGTCAAAGGGTTCTCGTGGAAAGTGTCGGGGTCAAAGGGTTGTTGTGGAGCTTGTCTGGGTTGATTTTTACAAAGCTTATATCAAATCAATCTGCCTGTCTGTCTGGTAAAAAGTGTGTACACGTCGTTTCTCCCGCACAAATTTCCGGATCAAGCTGAAACTTCGCACAATTATTCATTGACAGACAAGACACGAATCAATAATTTAAAAAAGTAAACAATTTGACATTAAATTAGTGATAATTCAGTATTTTGTTTAATAGCAACAATGGAAACTAATACTTCAGTATTTACAAATATGGCTAAATTTGTTGGGTTTAGTCCCCTTAAATAATTGCTAACACTATTTCTGCATCACGCATTTTTCAATCAAGTTGATACTTTAAACGTTAAACAGTTATCTATTGCACTTAACAAAACTTGAATCAATAAACAAAAATACTCAAATAGTCAATTAATTATATATTTTGATATCGAATAAGGGAAATAATTTGTACATTATTGGTAAATATATTATGAAATATTTCCGGGACCCCTTACATTTTAATAAAGTAACAAGTAACAAGTGAATATGAAATAAATTAATAATTCTAATAATAATAATAGGATTGCTGTCTGGTCGTGCGGTTTGCGCGCTGGACTGTCGTTCAGATTTTTCGATTGTCCAGGGTTCAAACCCTGCCCACTTCCATCCCCGGTCGTTCCTCTGGAGGTTTGGACTAGGAAGTAAATTATCTTCAACTCTGAAGGAACATCCGAAACATGTAAAACATATTTTACAAATATGCGCTTGTTTCCATCGCTTAAATGCGATGAATGCTACAATGTAAGAATTGGACGGTAATGATGGTACCTATCAAATGATACAAACATTGGCGGCAGGAATAATTATTTAATATACAGGAGATACAAAGTCATTCAATAAGTACTGATGAAAACAACAACTGTAATGAACCAATCTGCACAACACTGGCCCACACACTTATCAGATCTTTTGAAAAAGCAGCAACAAGCGATACAATGCTAGCCCCAGCTAGTTTCACTTTAAATAATAAAGGTTACACGTTCTTGCACTAGCATATAGTACAATATCGAAACTTTTATAACTAACATGTATTAATTTACAAATTCTTTCTTATCGTAACAAGGGGGGTAAATAACTCCTAAAGACGTCGAAGCAGGAAAGACCAAGAAGTTCCAACGTCTTATTCCAGCGTCCTGTGACAAGAACAAAGAGAAAACTATTTCCAACGATGCAATGAACTGCAACAAAAATTCCCGATTCTTCGTTGTGAGAGTTGCGAAAGTTCCCCTTTAGGAACTAAGGGATCAGATAAAGTAAAGGTCATCTGTTTTGTCGCCTACGGTTAACGATGGTGTCATGTGGTCAGCACAACGACCAACCGCCTTTACTTTTCCCCATGTCAGGTCTGGGTGGACTCAGAGGCGCCCAAAGATCCCAAAATTAAAAATCCCAGTCTTCTCCAGGATTCGAACCCCGGTACTCGATTCGGAAGCCAAGCGCTTTACCACTCAGCCACCGCGCCTCGCAGAGTAAGAGGGAAGGGGGAATAAAAGGAAGAAAGAGAGGAGTTCGCTGAGTGGCACCTTGTACTCTATGTACATAAATTATGAGTTGATTGTGAAATTCAACATACTGTCTACATGCACTGGCGGATTCTGAGAGAAAAAATGAACTCGACCATTAAAAAAGTGGGCATCCTGTCCAGTGGCGGAGCAAGAGTTTGAAGTAGCCAGCGATCCCCACCCCTGAACAACCTAAGGCGTAGCAAGCATAACCCAGGGCATGATGCACCCCCACTTTCCCCCTTCACACTACACCTATGATATAGGCGGTTTGCGACGTACGTGACAGAAAATCAAAATGAAATCTGCTCCAACTGCATCGCCACTGTTCTGTCCTCCATCGTATCAGGAAAACAAGGGCTCTCTATACATAACTACGTTCTTCCCCGTTGCAGTAATTACCACAAGTAATGGGTATATCAGATTCAGTGGGGGCCTATTTATAGTACGCCTCGGGCTTCAGTCACTGGACTGGAAATCTTTCAAAGAAAAACAATCTATAAGTTCACACGATGCAAAGGTCAGGGTCAATGTTGTCATGGCAACCCCATTGCTTTGAAAGAATCAACCGTATCGTTTATGATTTTGTTTTTTTTGGAAAGAATTTTTTTTTTTTGGAAAGAATTTTTTTTTTTTGGAAAGAATTTTTTTTTTTGGAAAGAATTTTTTTTTTTGGAAAGAATTTTTTTTTTTGGAAAGAATTTTTTTTTTTGGAAATCTAAAATGTAATTGAAGAATTAATTACGCCAGTCAAGCGTGAACAGATGAAATGAAAAAAAAAAGTATTTAGATGATTAAACGGTTCAAAGCTCATTAAGATTTCATGATGGCGATACAACTAGACAAACTTTTGTTATTTCATATGCTAGGACAAATTTGTACAAGCGCTTCATGGCATGGGCTGCATGAATCAGCCAGGAAAGCCAACGACTTAGCAGAGTTTAAGTCACTGATTAACATGCAGGACTAGACTGACACATGCGTAGGACGTAATTATCTTCTGTAAAGAAGAAACGTCTCTAGTTTATAAGATAAGATAAGATGTAACATGAGATGCAGTCACAAAGATCGAAATTGGTTGAATAGCAATGGACCGAAGCAGGTCGTTTTGGCGACGCCGTTTTGGCGCAGTGGTAGCTGTGGGCACTGAATGTTTAAGACACATTATAAAAGTTTATTTCATTTTGCCTTTAAATAGAATTATATGTTTTTGTGTTTTACATATTTCGGATGTTCCTTCAGAGTTGAAGATAGTTTACTTCCTAGTCCAAACCTCCCGCAGGACGACGGGACCATCGATAAATCCAAACGACAATCCAGCGCGCAAACCGCACGACCAGGCAGCCATAGATAATTATCTATTTGTTTTTTGCATGTGTGACAAAATTAATTACATTCATAAATTTAAAAAGCCGAAGAGTTTAATGAACAATATTAGGACTTATACAACAGTAACTATAAGACAACTGTGGCGTAGCGTTCATAGCGCGAAGAGGGTTACTGCTTAGGAGTCCACGACCATTATAAACCCTCTGTCCGTGGGGGTGGCAACCATAGCGCGTAGGGGTTTCCACCTTATAGGTTTTAAATAACAAGCCTGTTCTATTTGTTAAGCAGACAAAGAAACGTTAAATATGCTGACTTGTGAAATAAAAGAAACTTTATGAATAAAGAAGATAACATTGGAAGCTTGGTGGCAAATGTTAAAGAAGGGCTTCAGACGTCAGGGCAATGGAAATAATATTTATATCTAGATATTGTGACATTAAAACGGACAACAGATACAGTTGATGCCGGCTAAGTGAATGGAAAAACAGAACTAGAGTTTGGTTCGACCAGCCTAGAGTTCTAGAAGGGATCAGGGTCAGTGGACAGGCCAGCAGGTGAGAAACCGCGCAGGTTCTCTGTGAGAACTGTCTCGTTACGAAGTGGTCTGGGAAACTGAGGAAGGGTTGTTCCTGGAAGTGGACGACATTCCTGTTAGTTTATGCAGACTACTATTCATGAGATGGCGACACGGACTGTGATACAAAGTTAGTATTTTGACTAGCAAAATATTGCTTTTGATTTTTTAATGAGATCGAGATAGATTTAGATCTATATTTACATACCACTGACTATTACAGTAAATTGGAACTAAATGTTTTGGTTAAAATTCGCCTTATTATTTTTATGAAATGAAAGCTGACATTGCCATTTTTCTAATCGCGAGTAGGATTGACGTTTTTTTTTTGTTTTTTTAATGATTTTCAGGATATTTTAATAATTTTAGGAGATTTCCAGGAGCTCCTGGAAAATCAGGAGGCAGCGGAAACCCTGTTAAGTTAAAATGGTTTAATTTAATAATTTACACCTATTGTTAGCGCGGAGCCTATGAAAGTGCTGGGCCCACTGATGCCTCATAGGTTGCAGTGCCCTAAGTCCGGTTAGTGGCGGGATAGTGAACTATGCTTACAAGTGAAGACAGGTGGCGACAGTGAACCTACTAGGAAAGTAAAGACATGTGCGGCGACAGTGAACCTACTAGGAAAGTAAAGACATGTGCGGCGACAGTGAACCTACTAGGAAAGTGAAGACATTGGCGGCGATAGTAAACCTTCTAGGAAAGTGAAGACATAAGCTGTGACGGTGAAACCTGTACGCAAGATCTGAAGGAATTGACGGCCAAGACTTACATATTCATTGTAATCGTCACAAGCCATTTCAATTAGCATCATTCATCTTTTATATTTAATCACAGCAGAGTTGCATCCCTTAGATTAGTTACACTAGTTTAGTAATGTCTTTTAATGTGGCTTATTAAGTAGTGATACATACTACACGGCCTACTAGATAATTTACTTCAAATATTGTTGAAACACTTTTTTTTTTGTTATTTGAGTCTATGACCGCCACACTAAGTTGGCCTGTCATTGTGGAACGTTCATTTTCAAAAATGAATTGAACACTTTAACGAGAAAAATGTAAAAATGTTTTTTTAAAAATCAAAGCTTAAACAAGGAAAGAGCCGCTCAAATACTGTCATTGCTCTTAATACTGCAATATGTATGTTTATTTTATCTATATAAAACAAAATTTATAAAGTAACACTTATTAACAAACTAATTGATTTATTTTTAATGTCATCGACAATAGATAATTTTGCAAATTTCGACTTGGTCCGAGAATAGGAAGTGGGAGTGTGCCAAAAAATCCTGCTAGACAGACAGACGGACAGACAGACAGACTTAGTGAGTTAATATTAGCTTTGTAAAAAAAAAAATAATTCAATTTTTCCTTCTTATCAAAAAGCTTATATTTCGATAATAAAGCAATCTCTCTGTCTGTCTGTCTCTCTTTTTCTCTGACTCTCGTTCTGATAATCAGGCTCTCTTTCTTTCACTCTCTCCATTTTCTCTCTCTTTCTCCTTTGCCTTATTTTCTCACAATAATTGTTTTTCATTTTCTGGGCTTCCATCTCGTATACCCAACACTGAAAAACGGCCAGCGCTAGAGAAATGTCTCTGGAAACAGGATCTTAAAGCATGCCCTTTTTTTCTTTTTTGGTATCCCATGAGGACTCAGAAACTCACCCTTAAGACAGGTATCTTATGCCACCTGATATAGTGCGGTAAGTCCCGAGGGGACATCTCTGTGTCAATAAAGTCCTGAGATTTATTGTAATCAATAGAGAAGGGAGGAAATCTCCATTTCCGGTAGCGGGTATTTCCTGGGCAAAACAAAGACCACTTTATAGTCACGAAACAAACAAAAAGAATAAACAAAACTTTAAAACAGACTTAAGACACAGACTTCACAAACAGAATTCAACATATGACTTCAGAAATCAACTTCAAAAACAGACTTAAAAACAGACTTTAGAATATGAATTCAGAAATAAGCTTAAGAAACAGACTTTAGAAACTGATTTCAGAAACAAAATTTAGAAAGAGAATTTAGAATATGACTTTAGAAATAAACTGTGGAAACAGACTTTAGAATATGACTTTAGAAATACATTTTAGAAACGGAATTTAGAATATGACTTTAGGAATAAATTTTATTAACGAGCTTTCAAATATGACCTTAGAAATAAATTATAGAAACAGAATTTAGAAAATGACTTAAGAAATGAACTCTAGAATAACAAAGGTAAAAGATCGAAGATTGGAATGTTGTCTTCGCAGATGATAAATAACGTTTTGAATTAACCAAAATGATATTTTTTTTAAATTAGCGAATGCTTCCTCAAGCTCTCCTTATAGCAAATGTAGCTGTTACGTTGAGAATGAAATATCGAGCCAGAAAAAAGTCGTTAACAATTTTTGCCCCAACATTTCCATTCAATCCTATTCCTAAGTGCTTAAAGCCGGCTATCAGTCGAATTCTGTTTAAAGGCCTCACCGAAAATCAAAAACATGTTTTGTCCTCAGGGCAGGCGTCTCACTGACCAGGTCTGCATAAAGTGAAGCCAGTATAGGTGTGAGTGTGTTTGCATGTACATGTGTGTGTTGTTCTTCCCCAACCCCTCCCACCATCCCCTCCCCAATACCGAGCAAACTAATATAGTGCTTATTGATACGTGTTTCTGTTTGAGAGACACGGGGTGCCCACTCCAAGCCAGCACGGGCTGACACAGACAGCAATAAATCGCGAGGCTATCACGATAACAAGAACTAAGAAAGACGAAATGGCGCTTTCTGTATTTACCAGCCACTAATCCCATGTGTTTGGTGATATTTTTACGAAGCATATATCAACTCGCTCTGTCTGGTAAAAAGTTTGCTGACGTTATTTCTTCCAGACCCATTCTCGGATCGAACTTTGTGCAATTATTTATTTGTGAAGACAATGCATGATTCAATGAACAATATTAACCAATCAGTCAATTAACTACTGGTCATTATTTTTTTAGATACCGACAAGGGAAATAAACCTTTCGGTATACACAGATATAGCTGAATTGGTGGTGGGGGGGGGGGCTAGGTCCCCTGAGAGATTCCCTTTGTCCGCTTGTGCGGAAACCTGCTGCTCGAACAAACATTTCGCACGCAGGCGGCCACAACCGTGCGAAAAGCCAGCTTGATACGAGATTGGGTTTCGGAGAAATTACATGTGCACACTTTTGACCAGACAGACAGACATAGTGAGTTGATATACGCTTTGTAACAAGTAGATCTGGTCGGAGTCACTTTGACTTCCCATAGATGAAATATTGTTTGTTTATCTTTGACATTTAATCAATCCTTAAAACCAAGTGTACTCTAGCGGAGCAGAAGTGACATGTTTAAGGGTCAGTGCTGTCCAGAAGTTAACACAAACCAGACAACGTTTTGTCCAGAATGCAAGGGAAATTTGCGAACCTTGCCGCTAAGCCATTTGATGAAGTTGGCAATATGCCAGAGGTTAGAAGAGATAAGAGCCATTAGGAGGAATTCATGAAGTCAAAGCCGCTTGCAGGGAAGTAATTTTGTATCTCAGCAGCAGATTTATGCTAGAATTGTGAAGCTGTTCTTACACTCTACGTGTTTGAACTCCTAGCAAAATTGTGTGACCTGTCAGGCGTTACAGAGCGCGTGCTGGTTTAAAAGAAACCATGTAATCATTCAATAATACAATCATATAATCGCTCCTACAACATTCAGTTACAAAATCACGTAATCATTAATTTCTTCACTCATCGTCATCTAATGACATAAAAGTTCGATAATTATTATTTATGTAATATCACCCAGTTTTTTCATTCGAGAATCAAGTATTCATTCGTTACTATAATCATCGTCGTCTTTTGTTTATATGTCGTTTATCCAGATCATACTTTCACTTACAATAACAAATAAGTATACAAAATACAAATTAAATCTCAAGATCTTAGTTTAATTATTTAAAACAAAAATCATTAACCTTATCTAAACCTAATTGTTGCCACTATTTCCGTTATCAACCCTGATATTATTGGTGTGTGAATAAAAAGCAGTATATAACAGTGATTATTGAAATATATTAACATTAAGAACTAAACTATAAATAGCCTTTGATGAGCTCTATCTTACACTTTACTCTATATAGTAAACGAACTAGTCTCCCTTGCATATTAATATGTAAGATTCGGATTACATTCTATAAGTAATTTAAAACAGAACAATAGTGAAAGAAGATAAAACGACATGGAGATTGGAAGGGGCGATGTAAGGCATTTATTATAGCTGGATGGACTCAGGGACCCGAAATTCAAGATATCCAGTCTTCACCGAGATTCGAACCCAGGACGCCATGTTTGGAAACCAGGCGCTTATAACCATTCAGCCTCCCAGAGTTTATTTCATAACCTTTAAAATGCATGGCTAATCAACAAATTTTGTAGTCTAAACACAAGATACACTAATTATCTAGCCTTCGTTTTCCTCCTTCGATCAAACAAATCTCCAATAAACCAGCTATATTTAAAAAAAAAAAAAAGCATTTCTTAAATAAAGGCTAGCCGTGTTAAAAAAATATCCTCTATGTCTGGGTAAGACACTGCTTTGTATTTAATAGAGTATTATAAATGAAGACGCCATATGATAATAGATCTAGATCCTCCTAAATCAGAGGTTCTCAACCTGTGGGTCGCGACCATCTTGGGGGTCGATTGACGATTTGCCAGGGGTCGCCAGAGACCATTGCAAAAATGAATAGGGGGTCGCGACAGAGTGTGGGATTGTAAAGAGGGGTCGCAGAGCTTAAAAGATTGAGAACCGCTGTCCTAAATGTTTTTTTTTTTGTTTCAAAGCGATGGTCTGGAGTTGAAGTAAATTGATGCATACAGTAAGTAGAATATGTGAGTCGTGTTATAGGCGTCTGGGTGATAATCAAATAAATGACATGGGGGTGTTAGGGAGTTCAGGGATTGGGAAGAAAGAACTGTACCACGTCTAACTGAGCAATCTTTTGTAAGATATTGTTACGTCTGCTTCAGTTAGATTGAGTCGTCACTTCCGCCCCAGTAGTTTTTGTTTTGAGCGTTACTTCTAATTGTAATCTCGTAATTTCGTCTAGACAAATAAATAAACGGATCCCAAACTTTTATAACCTTTTTGTGTTTCTTTATTGGAGATTTATATTTTGAAAGGAAATAATCTATAATAAAAGGTTAACAGTTAAGATAATTTACAGAAAGAGGGAACTGTTAAAGTTACATAGTACTGTAAGACTCGACAGCATATTTGGTCCAGAAAATAGGTCAACAAAGTAGGTCAACAAAGTAGGTCAACAAAGTAGGTCAAGAAGAAGAAAATATTGCCTAATGCCGTAAATTGTTTGCCATATAATGAACGGATGCAAAAAGGAGAAAAAAAAGGAAAATTTAAAAAAAAAGTCCTCGCTAAGTCCTCCCGCGGAACAGAGGACACGAAAGCGGACAGGGTTTGAACTCAAAGCCAACCTAACGAGAGTCCGAAGTGCGTACACCACCACCAGTCGGCCCTGCATTTACTTTAACTAACTTGGGGCGCTGGATGTACTTCCTCTCCTTCATTGATACAGAGACAAGGCACTGCGGCCGAATGGTAGAGACAAGGCACTGTGGCCGAATTGTAGAGACAAGGCCCTGTGGCCGAATTGTAGAGACAAGGCACTGTGGCCGAATTGTAGAGACAAGGCCCTGTGGCCGAATTGTAGAGACAAGGCACTGTGGCCGAATTGTAGAGACAAGGCACTGTGGCCGAATAGTATAGACAAGGCACTGTGGCCGAATGGTAGCATGGGTGACTGGATATATGGCAGTATTACAGTGTGGCAGTATGTTAATATGTCCGAATAGCAGTATGGTCAAACTGGAAGTATGGTCAAAATGGCAGAACGGTCAAAATGGCAGTATGGTCAAAAACGCAGAATGGCCGATGAATATATGGTATTATGTACGTGTAGCAGTATGTCTGAATGGTAGATAGGCAGTATGTTAGTGTGGCTCACTGGTAGAATGGCAGCAAGTTAGTATGGCCCCCGGTAGAATGTCAGTATGTTAGTGTGGCTCACAGGTAGAATGGCAGCAAGTTAGTATGGCCCCCGTAGAATGTCATATGTTAGTATGACCCACTGGTAGAATGGTAGTAAGTTACTATGGCCCACGGGAAGAATGTCAGTATGTTAGTATGGCCGACTGGTAGAATGGCAGTAAGTAAGTATGGCCCACGGGTAGAATGGCAGTAAGTAAGTATGGCCCACGGGTAGAATGTCAGTATGTTAGTATGGCCCACGGGTAGAATGGCAGTAAGTAAGTATGGCCCACGGGTAGAATGTCAGTATGTTAGTATGGCCCACGGGTAGAATGGCAGTAAGTAAGTATGGCCCACGGGTAGAATGTCAGTATGTTAGTATGACCCACTGGTAGAATTGCAGTAAGTTACTATGGCCCACGGGAAGAATGTCAGTATGTTAGTATGACCCACTGGTAGAATTGCAGTAAGTTACTATGGCCCACGGGAAGAATGTCAGTATGTTAGTATGACCCACTTGTAGAATGGCAGTAAGCTAGTATTAGTATGGCCGAATGGTAGTTAATTTTCTTCCATAGAATGTTACGAAACTTATAATAAAAACGAAATAATATTTTGTGACATAAGTTATACATCTAGGTCAGTGGTTCCCAAACTTTTTTGTCTCATAGACCCCTTGACATGCTTTCCGGTTTTCGATAGACCCCATGCTTGACTTTCAAATTTTTGCAAATTCATCAACATTTTTTTAAAAAACTTATGTCAAATTGTAGTGAGTTGAGTGAAAAGGTAATTTAAAGCTAAATATTAAGTTATAGAGATATATCTTTTTTTATTGATAAAACTCAAATTCCAAATTCAATTTCATAATTCAAATTAATTAATTAATTAATATTTAATGTTTGAAGGACTACTTCATAGAACAACTAATTCCTGTATGATACATAATATCCGTAGCAACGGAGGTAAACATGAAAAAAAAAAACATTTCCAGCGTGTTTGGTGATTCCAGAAATACATATTGTTATTTTAATTTAAGCATCATTGTATAAAGTATTTCTAAATCTTTCTCGTATGGTCCAAATATTGAGTCCTCGGAATCGTTTTCATTAACTGGAGAAGGTGCGAAGGCGAGTAATTGTTGGCTTAACCAGTGAGCTTCGAGCGGGAAGGGTTCATTAGACTTGGCTTGCTACCCGCCTAGCAGAGGGAAAACTGAATTTAAAAATCTGCTGCCTTGCAACTATAAACAAACATGGGAAAGGTTTCGAGGGTCAAACCCTGAGGAAAAATAAGGAGCCGGCGAGCCTTAGGCAGTTTGCAGCAAAAAGCACTACACCCTCTCAGAGCCTGCGACGCAGCTAATCCCAAACTGTATATATTGCAAATAATTATATAAGAAGCTTTTAATTTTATAACTCATGCCACCGATATGCCGTTGAACTGCATTGTTGCTTTAAAAAAATCTATTAATAATATAAAGACGCAGGTTTGTGTAAAACATTGTTTAAAACTACAACGGCTGGTAATCATCTTCTTTTTTTGAAGTAACGTCTGTATTATATAAGATAAGATAAGATAAATCAATGTTTTATCTATAGTGTTTTACATATTTTGCTATAAGTAAAGAGATAATGATGATGAAAAAGATATTGTTTATAAGACGCTCACAAACCATCAACTTCTCTATATGACGCTGAAGAGAGATTTTGTGGATCTATTCGTAACTTTAAGTTTGAGTGTTCGAAAGGTTTATCTATTTTGTCAGGATGTCATTGTCTAAGATGATCTAACATCATAATTGGTTTCATATCGTCATAAAAAAGTCACTTAGACAACCGTGTGTTTGACTTGGAAGGAATGAATCCCTATTTTAAATAAGCAACATTGTCCAGTCTACCTTTCGTTTTCTTAAACATTAGTTACATCTTATCTTATCTTATATGATACAGACGTTACTTCAAAAAAGAAGATGATTACGTCCTACGCGTCATGCATTCAGTCATGCATATTAACCAATGACCTAAATTCTGCCAAGTCACTGGTCTTCCTGGCTAGCTCAGGCAACCCATTCCATGCTCTAATAGAACTAGGAAAGAAGGAGCATATGCGACAAAATTAAGCTATTCAAATATGTATCGAAATTAAATAAAAAATCTTTTAAATAGCAGGATATTTAAAGAATTAACTTAGGTACAAATTATTTATTAGTGCTTGAAAGAATTACATTAATGAGATGTCAACATTTTAGTCACGACCAGCTTAAATGAAATCTATTATCGTAGACCCCCTTGGACATCTCATAGACCCCCAATTTATTTTTCACTTTCAAAGGCCTCTTGGAAGTCTTCGTAGACCCCTGGGGGTCAATAAAAAAGACCACTTTGAGAATCACTGATCTAGATCATGACACTAAATTAACAAAAATTGTTTTACTGCTGAGGTATAAGGCTTAAAGTTTCAATTACAATCAATTCAATGTAAAACTAAAGAAAAAAATATCTTGTGTAATTTTGCTTTAGAAAAGGAACACATTTTTTAACTTGGATGTCGCTAAGACTAGCCATGAGGTCATTTCCTGTAAGATGTCACAGGCACGAGATCTCGTGTGATTCAATTTGATTTTATGACCCTTTTTATTTTATTTAATAGCGTGCTAAGTGTTCATTACTGCATTCACAATAACAGCTAATGAAATAACTTTTTTTTGGGGGGGGGGGGGGCAAAATCTTCGTTTTCTGAAAGCTGTCAGCAATTTTTTCAGATAGAAAGAAATCAGCCTGTGTCTAGATGAATAATTATGTTTTCTTATTGCTTGAATGAAAGTACCAATGCTTCTTTCTAATAATTTTTATGTCATTATTGCTATATATTTATAAAATAGTTTTCTTATCTACTATAAACGGTATGGAAAAAAAATAATTAAATGTGGAATGAACATCATGATAAGTTAATATTACTCGTAATCATTTCTTCTTCTTCTTCTTCTAGCCAGCCTTCTTGCTGCTGAGCTGTCAGCTCTTTTGCAGACTGTGCCAAGGAAAAATAGTGCGCTGTTTTCTTCAGTTGTTCAGCACTGCCGTACAGGGTGTTGGTTATGTTGGGTTGTAGTGGAAGTAGGGTAATCTTTTCTTATGATGCTGATTATCTGTGTCGGTAGTTAAGACCCGGATACGCTATTCTGCCTCAACGTGGCACTCGGGTGGAAACGATCGCTAGAGGAAGTGATTAGGCTAAATGAATAGTAAAACAAAACTCCTGTGGGAGAGTCCAAGGGAATTGCAAGAGCTTTCCCATTGCACGATGCGGAGTTGAAAGAGAGCCTTCAACGTCCCTGTCGATAATCCATGCGCCGTTCCGCAAGGGACCGTTACATTAATGGCGAGTCCTGCACGGTTAGCTTGGTACAACATAGGAAAATGGCGGAGGTTTCCGGTGTGCTCAGCCTTCGGCCATGCATTGTAGTCCATGTGCCCGGAGTGTCGGATATATCGGAAATAGCAATGTTTTACATAGACATTGACTTGGACCTCTTCCAAACAGAACTGTTTGTTAAGCAGGCTTACACACCTAGAGTTCGAAGAGCATTCGGTTCAACACTTTTGACAGTCACTCGGTAGTCAAGATGCAAGGATAGTCAAACAAAGTTAAGATCAGATAAAAAAAAGAAACAACAACTTAAAACGAAATAAGGTGATACTGCTATAGACACACACTCTAGTCACTGTAAAAAAAAAAAAAACGTAAGCTCATCCTCTATGGCTACATTACAAGGTCCTCAGGACTCGCAAAGACTTTCCTTCAAGGAACGGTACCAGGAAGAAGAAACAGAGGAAGACAGAGAGGAAGGGAGAAAGACGGTGAATATTTCTTGACCCATGGATAGGTGAAGGTAAAGATACAGGCAATAGACCCAAGTACCGTAGGGTTAACATTGTGCTTCTCTTCGACCAAGATATGGGAGCTAAATATTGCTAAACTCATTAAAATTTTGAAGTATCCCTTTCAGACTTTGTAATCTAAATGACAGATGATGTGAAGCTCATTTGGTAAATGTGGGTGCCGCGTGACAAGCACAACGACCAACCGGTATCAGTGGCGTAGCTAGTGTGGGGGGAGGAGGGGGGGGAGAATTTGAAAATCCCCCCTCGGCCCCCACTTGAGGGGATCCCCATATGAGTGTTTTTTACATTAAAAATTAAATGCTACGCAAAAATGCAGGGGCCCCCAAAGAGGTCAAGCCTCCCGGGCCCACCAAACTATGAAAAATTCCTAGCTACGCCCCTGACCGGTATTACTTTCCCAACAAACGTCAGGTATTCATAAAGATTTGGATATACTCAGACGCACCCTAAAAAAATTCCAACCTTCACCGAGATTCGAGCCCAACATCCACCGGTTTGGAAGCCAAGCGCTTTACCATTCAACCAACACGCCTCCTAATTATTGCTAAATTCATTAATAGCACAGCCATAGTCATTGTTCGTTATTTTCTATCATTTGTATGTTTTTTATTCTGGTATATTTTGTCACTAGATGTATTAACGCTTGTATAGCTGTGTACATTATAATAATGTATTGCCGAATAGTTTTCAAATTGTTACTACATTTATTCTTAACTCTTTCTCTCCGTAATTATTTACCACATTCTGGTGGAATCAACGCTGATATCGTCAGTTAGGAGAAAAAGAGTTCAATTTTTTGGTTCACCACCTAGGTCGTAATATGACACGTTTGCCAAACTCAGCCATAACATAAAAGCCGGAAACAGGAAAGTGAAAAAAAAAAAAAACACTTACCCTAACCCTAACCCACGCCTAACAAATAAAATACTGAGGCCAAGAACCGCAAATACACTGCCACATCTATGAATACTGTAAGGTTTTAACTTGGAAATCTGTATCAGCTTTTTCGAACCTGGCAACGTGCAAATCCCTATCACTAACAATAACATTCTATAAATAGACAGTCAGGGGATGCAACTTAAGCCAGTTAGCAACATGTTACCGCCCATAGTCCATAGTTACCGGCCATAGAAACGTATGCAACATGTGTCAGCAGAAGTGAACGCTGTGGCCACTTGCTATATCACAATCGCAGCTGCTACTCCTCTCCAAGGAATGACCAGACTAGTTCTACTAAAAAATTCAGGGCCGGAATAACCACAGTTAAAGACTGTGCATCCGACGTGGGCATCGTGACCATCGTCTATAAAGAAAAAGGCTTTCACCTATTTTAAAACCATAAAATTTCAAATAATTATATACATAATCACAAATATCTATATTTACAAGTGGGATTGTTTTGTAGTTCCCCTTTGGACCTTACGATGATTAGGACAGATGATGTTAAGGTCATCTTTTTTTCCACCACCGGTTGACGAGCAGGGTGTCATGTGACCAGCACAAGGACCAGCCGCCTTTTTTCACCAGCTATTCTTCATGTCATACTCATTAAGCCATTGTTATGTTATCGTTTGTTATTAACTACTTAACGTTAACCCATTGGCATCACTTGATTACGTGTTTGACTTAATAACCGTGCTGGGGTTGATAGGCTGTCAGGGGGTGCCCAGGCAGACGAGCCAAGCCAAAAACACACACCCCTCTCGCACTTGTACGCTACATAAAAGTAGGTACTGTACAATACATTGGTACAGTAGATAATATACAGTTATAACAGAACAATAAGGTGACAAATCTCTCTCTCACTCCCTCTCCTCTCCCCCTTATTTCTCTCTCTCCCCGTTCTCTCTCTCTTCCTATCTTCCTCTCTCTCTTCCTCTCTCGATCTCTCTCCCTCCCTCTCTCTCTTTCCCCCCTCTCTCTCTCTCCCTCTCTCTCCCTCTATCTCTCTCACACCACTGATCCAATCGTTCACTTGGACACAACACAATCATGCAATCAATCATTTGTTGTTTAAAGTTGTAAGTTGGTGCGTTGCGCCTCAGGTTGTGTGTCTGCAAAATGTATTTCTCTCTTTATTTTTTTTTAATACATTTCGGTATTGTATTTGATGTAAAAATGCGTAATTTTCTCATTAATCGAATTTTACAAAATGTTCGCTAAAAAAAAAGTCCTGCGAATTATTTTGCAATTGATTTCTTATTTAAAAAAAAAACATTGCTAAGCCGCGAAATCTGAAGGCGAAAGTAGCGACGGATCGCTGTATTGAAAGACACTGTCAGTTAAAGACACGCCAAATTGTTTCTATCCTAAGAATCCAATACGAAATTTTCGCTTAATATGGTTTAAAAAAAGAAAATGTATGTTCAGCACAAAGAGAATGAAAAATCTGGCCACCTCGATTGCGTTGTCTCGTTGTAAAGGACACCTCGCATGATTCGATACCAGCAAAGTAGTTGTCAATGATCTTCTGCAGAGTTTACATGGAATCGATTTTAAGCCAAGGTTTCAAGTGGCCCCAAAGGCTTGAAGGTATCGAATTTCGGCTTCTTTCAACACCGTTTGATGGATTCGATTAGCAAAGCTTTTATTGCGTGTTGATGCTCCTTTTTTTTCTGTTTTTTCTTTTCGAATTAAATCAAACAACCAAAGCAGTTCTTGAAGAAACAAGTCAATGTGAATGGAATCTAGAAGCAATATTAACTTGTTTTACATTTAAATGCGCTGCACCCAAGGCTGTTTAATCAGTGTGTATGTGTGTAGCAGTGAGTTGATATATTGCTCAAATAATAATAATAATAATCTTTATTGTCCGTATGGAAATTTGACTTATAATTTGAGCATTACACCAAACAAAAAACATTATAACTATAAGAAACCAAAGAGTACATTCACATCAGTCTCACTCATAATTTACATGAGACAAAGTTTATATCAGATTGTTTCTATTCAATGATTTGATTGCCAGGGAAACAAAAGAGTGTTTGTGTGTCTGTTTGTCTTTGCTATCGGTGTCTTGTATCTCTTTTGTAATGGTAAAATCACAATATGGTGATTTCGTATTGTATGACATAATAAAAAAAAATTTGGACGACGTTCAGTGTAACTTTCTTAAAAAAAGTATTTTAGTATTTTTTCTCTCTGTTTGGGGGCGCGGTAGCTGAGTAGTTAGGCGCTTGGCTTCCGAACCTGGTGTCCTTGGCTCGAATATCGGTGAAGAATGGGATTTAGTATTTTGGGACTTTTAGGGCGCCCTTGAGTCCACCTAACTGGGTACCTGATATTAGTTGGGGAAAAGTAAAGGCGGTTGGTCCTTTTGCTGGCCACAAAACACCAAGGTCGTTAACCGTTAGCCATAGAAACAGATGAAATCATCTGCCCCATAGATCGCAAGGCCTGAAGGGGGAACCTCACTTTGTCCTACTTTAGTGTTGCTCTTTAAACATGTAAGCACGAAGAAAGAGCTGTCCAAAAAAAAAAAAAACTGGCTGGACTACGTAAAAGAATGGACCGGCCTCTCTTATGAAATCCTGCTAGAAACCGCCTGCTAACCTGGAAAAAGTGGAGGGATTTTGTAGCGTGAACTGTCCCGTCGCTCCTACGGCGAAAGTCAATGGAGAGATGGAGAGATGAGTTGAAACCTAAGAGGAGGGTTAGACTTTGTTTAATGACTTCATGTGTCAGAATACAGGCTTAAAACACCCGAAATAAAAAAATAAAAAAACATTTAAAAAATGCTTTTTTTTTTTTTTAAATCAGAAAGCTGATAAAAAGTGTTGTAGTATCAGTTACTATGGATCCAGTAATGTAGGACTGACATAAATCTGTTCGATAGAAAAAAAAAATTAACTTCTGTTTTTGTTTAGCTTTTGGCTTTCTCAATGCGCTATGATCCTTTCGCTTGTCTGGGGGGGGGGGGGGGGGGGGTAGGGAGGAATGTTTACATGGTCTTTTTTTTTTTTTTTATGCATTAAAAAAAGTTCTCTCAAGGTTCAAAGGTCCTCAAGGGAACTAATTTAACTTACACCACACATCTGTCAGGTACGATTTCTTTCCCTTACTATAATTTTGCGTTAAATACGAAGATGTGTTTATTATAATTATTGTTATCTTATCTTATATAATACCGACGTTACTTCAAAAAAGAAGACCTCTTCCTATTTTAGTGTTCCACATTTTCTTGCCATCCGACGCACACGTCCAAGTCAGCGCCAGGGGGGTTCGCTGAGGACTGTAAAGAAGACATCTTCGAGCAAGTATTTTAGTGTTACAACTCTTTCTTGCCATGTGATTTTCGGATGCAGCGAAAGTAAAATGAGTATAATTTTCTGGCTTTTGCATAAGCTTTGCACAAGTAGTCCATGACTCACTGCCGTACACTAGCGACCTCAAAATGTATGCCTTGATCATCGTTGTGAGCTAATGGTCTTCCAAAACTCTTGGTCTGAGTCATAGCGAAGAGCTACGCGGGTTTCCCTATGCATTTTTTATATCCTGTTCTAGGGACAAGTAATGTTGAATTGTTGAACCCAAGTTTTTTTTTTTTAATGGCACTGTAACACTATTGTTTGGTGAGAATTATGAGAAGGCATGATTCCATGTGAAATAGGGGTTTTCACATTGGCAATCATGGGGTACCATTTTTGTTGGTCACACGATAAAGACAAATGGGCAATGAGTCAGTTCACGCCATGATGTATTAGGAGATAGAAGTGTTTGGTATTTTAGACAAAAGTCTAAGTATTTATGTGCTTGAAGAATTGTAATATTACTGTAATTGTAATATTAATCTATGTGGCACTACTCTATAATATTTTATGAAGGCTTAGATTGCCAATATATTGTTAATATCTTTTGTGTAATAAAAACCAAGTCTGCTACTCTTCTGATTTATTTGCGATTCTACATGTTATGTTGTGATCTCATTGGTCATTAGTCATAGTAAAAATACGCGACAGCAAAATTGAGGAAAATAAAGATATTTAATTAATAATAAGAAGAACATTACATCAATACCAGAGGAGGTATATACAGCATACTAATATAGTAACAGCAATGGCATTTTGGGTGTTACATGCAGACACATGCCCGGCTGATGTGGGACAGAAAAGGAATATAGGGGAGTTTCCACGGTGTGCTCGGCCTTTGTCTAGCTATTTATCCGTGCGTTTTGAGAAATGGGACATCAAAAAAATTGATTTAATAATATACATTAGCTTGGATCTTTCCAAGAAAGAATTTTGTTCAGACAGTCAGACAGAGTTAAGCTTCCATATGCCTAGAAATCCAAGACTCTTAGAATCAACTATCATGATTATTATGAAGAAGAAGATGAATCCAACGTGAATTAATTATGATGCTACCAGGAGAGCGTTATTACCAACGTGAAACCTGCTTGTACAAGAAGCTCCAAGTGGAATATTAAATTACGGTATATGATACAAGAAATTTTTTGTTAAGCCTCGAGGAAGGTCCACTAATGACGACAAAGTGTAAGGTTCTGATATCAAAACACGTTCGTTGTTTCTTTAACATCGCTGGGGTTATTAACAGGATTATTAACAAAGAAAATGAGTTATTATGTCTTGGAGACTTTTCTCCTTCAAAACTACGGTCTGTGGGCTTTTTCAGTACACGAACCAAGGGTTTGGAACTCACTCCCCATTGATCTCAGACTGACAACATGCTTTACTACATTGAAGAAGAGCATTAAGACCTATCAGTTCAAATTATATTTTAGATTAGTTTATCAATTTAGCTCTCGTGTTTATGTTGTTATAACAGCGCCTTGGAGCTATATCATGTTTGTTGAATGCGCTCTATAAATTATATTATTGTTATTATTACTGGTGAAGACAGAGCGAAGAAGAAACTAAGTTTAGCAATACTTTGGATAGAGAAGTAATGGGAAATCTGTTGCAAGAGTTTTTATTTTCAAATCGCTAAACACGTCATGTCAATAAGAGTACAATACAATATAATAAGATATTGGTGTCAAAAAATTATAATTAAAAAAAAAAAGTAAATAGTGATACACCTTTCAGATCTTGTGATAAATCCTGATTTGTTTCTTTTGCAGTAAAGTAAAATAAAATAAAATTAAGTAAACTAAACTAAACTAAAGTATATAAGGGTGTAATGTGACCAGAACAAAGACCAACAGCCTTTACTTGCGCCCCCCCCCCCAGTATGTCAGGTACACATTAGAGTTTGGTGGACTTAAGGTTAAACTCCCAATATTCACCTGGATTCGAACACGATTCCTCGGCCACCTAACTCCTCCCAGAAATGAGGTTAGTATAGTCGTATAATTTAGAAACAACTCACAACAACAGCACATTAGCAAACACGCATTAATCCAATCACACATGAATTAAAGCAAACACATGAACCCAAACACACACTCACACACACGTTCAAACACAAACGCACTCAAATACAAACACATACACTAAACTATAGTTAATTTGCAATCTCGAAATTACATAAAACACACGCCCCACAAGCACATAAAGGCAAAACGCTAGCTAACATAAAAACATAAACAGATGAAAACACATGTGCACGCGAACAAATAACAGACACAAACACACATAGAAAAAACCCACAGAAACATACACACTTACACGTCAACAAACACACACACATACACATGGCATAAAATAAAAAGCAAGTCAAACTAGTCTATTCAATAATTGGTCAGACCTAGTGACTCTTCCCAGTAGCTCACTCTCGCCAATCTAGTTTAAGTCTGAAACTCCATGCTGGACATTAACCCCGGGTTGACTTTGGTCAAAAAAAGAAAGTTGCCTCTCATTGAGCCAAATGTAAATTTATTTTTTTCTTTTGTTTACTATGTGGTGAGAAGGGAAAGCACTCTTTTACCGTCAACATTTAACCGGAAATGCAAAAAGGGGGTGGGGTGGATAACATCTTGATTAAATTATAAGTAAAGTTTTCCTTTTACCCATCACAAAATATGCAAACAATTGTTTACCCAATAAAGAAATGTATGTATAGGTTATTAAATTATAGCCGCGCCTTCTACAATAAGTACCACCCATGTTCACCCGCTGGTAAACGCATCAACAAAAACAATTAGGTTTGTGTTTCCAAGCTTCCATGTAAACTGGAGACGGTTGTCGTCGGAAGAATCCCTGTTTCATTGTTTGGCAATGTGAGGACATGTATAATACATATGCTGTACAGCCGGAAAATTGGACAACCTAATAAACTATGAACAATTTCTGGGAAAGCATGATATTACTTGTCGTGAGAGACCATGAAATTTATTTTCTTTGTTTTTGATGATGTAAACCCTTTTAAACTACTGAATAAAAACAACAACAAACAGTGAAAGTTCTCCAACCAATAAAAAAAGTCGCACTTTAGACCAATGCCTTCCAGAAAAAGAGGACTTGTAAACATGCCTCCCCCCCCCCCTGCTCAAATACACATTAACTCTACCATTAGTTGTAAAATCTAAACATTCTTTTTAGCCGAGGTCTTGATAGCCTTCATTATACCTCCTGCCCGAAGGTAAAGAGTTAACTTCGAGACTCAGTACATCTAAGACACATTGATTTCCGGTACAATCAAACTCAGTTACTAATTAATTTGTTTAGCCGTCTGTTTGCACATTGTCTACTGGTGCACGTGCCTCAAAAAAGCAACTGTAAAATACCAACAAGATGGCGGGAGGGGGGGCGGGAAATCGTATAACCTTGTGCGCTGCACATCCACACATACACAGCTATCTAAACACACTCTATGCGGCTGGGAGTCCGGTGCAGTCAGTCCCTGGGTATTTGATTTGAATTAACCCTTATCATGTGAGAGTCTTAGATTGTTTGATTTTAGCTGCTGCTGGAAGATGCAAGACAAAACGTTCAGAAACGGTGAGCGACACTCACAACAGGAACAGTACCCGGAAAAAGAAGAAGAGGCAGACAGAGAAAGCGATGGGAAGACAACATAAAAGAATGGACGGGCCTGTCACTGAAAGAGTTTCAATCCAATGCAAAAGTGAGAGGAATGGAGAAATAGGTCAACGAATCGTGTGTGGTGCCCCGAGGGTCCAAACAGACTAAAGTGAAAGTGATAACAATACAATTAGAAAGGAGTTTTATTATTCCAGATATCTTATCTTATCTTATCTTATATAATACAGACATTACTTCATTACGTCCTACGCGTCATGCATTTAGTCATGCATATTAACCAATGACTTAAATTCTGCCAAGTCACTGGTTTTCCTGGCTAGCACAGGCAACCCATTCCATGCTCTAATAGCACTATGCGAAAAGGAGCATTTGTACAAATCTGTCCTAGTATATGGAACGAGGAATGTGCCTTTATCTTTGTGTCTTACAACAGACCATTGACCATATCCTTCAGGGACGTCTCAAAGAAAAGAAAACCATGGCTAAAATGAACCCTAAAGTGTTTTTTTTATTTATTTTTTTACACTTTCATCAATGTAGTGATTCCATTCATAACTTTTCATTTCTTATTACACCTAGATATTTTGAGATTTAGTCTGTGTGATTGTGTGCTTTTATTGTCTACCTATTCCTTTCTTTTTATTTCCCGGCACTGTTTGTCGTGAGCATCTGGAGTTGCTCCTTTGCTTGATGTTTCTCTTTTGTGCACCATAATGGATTGTGCGTTAGTTTCTAAGGTCGCGCTATGTTGGTGTCATTGCTCTGTTTGTTTTTGCCTTTAGATGGAGTTCTCTGTTGTGGATTTCTTCCCCAGTGTTGGGCAAGTTAATTTATTTTACTGTCTTCTTTATGTTGTAGATCTAAAATCGTTATTAATATAATCTTGGGAATGGCGGTCTCAAGGAATGCGTATTTTTCTTGTTTAAGGTGCAGGCTTGGGACTATGTTGTAGTCAAACCTGATAAACAGTGATTTGTTTTGGTATGGTCCGTGCATCCATGGCATTGGGTTGTGGGCTTCCCGAGCCCTGTTCGAATTATGGCACCGAGTTTAAGGTGTGCTATATTTATTGTAAATACTTTGATAATGTGTGCTTTCTCTTGTGAATACCATTAAGACTTCATCATTCATATCATAGCACCTCATTTGTTTATTAAATTGCTAAACTTACGCTATTGTTCTTATCTTTATTATTAAATATTGTATGTGTTGAACTAACTGTTCATTTGATTGACATGTATTCGATGTTTAGCAAGTCACAGTTTTATATGCTGGCACTCTTTGTTCTGGTTTACACTGTTCAGGTGGAGGCAGGGGGGGGGGAACCCGGGAACTCAATGCAAGTATATCCACCCCCTAGTTAAGTTAACTGCAATCCCACCTGACACTGCTCACTTGATATACATCTAAAAAGTTAAATATAAATATATAAAGTTCTTCTACTGCAGCATTGCTAACCGTATATATATATAGAGAGAGAGAAATACGATCAGGATTAAGGAAGCCATCTTGGTCCCAAATTAAACCAAATGACCTCTTAGTCACGGTCATCGTCATTACAATCTCGAAGTAAAAAAAAAAAAAACAAGGTCAAGGTTAAGAAGGGTATAATTGAGGAAGACAAGGACGCGTCCAGGTTGGGGGGGGGGGGGGGGGGGTAAGAAAGAAAAATATATATATATCTATTACCCTTTTTTTAGGGCCACCTCTCCTCCCTCTACATCAAGTGAATTAGGTGTAAGATTGCTTGCAGACGAACCCAAAGAACTTTCACAATTCTCTGTAACCTGAACAGAGTGCCACTTTGAAAGTTCATTGAACTTTTAATCTCCGCACCGACACATATATACGAGTTCGCTTTTTAAAAAGAAAAAACAACCTGTATAAAATATTACTTAAACTCAGTGAGTGTGTATATATATAATTTAAAACATTCTAGCGAAATAAGCTGGGGGTGGGAGGAGAAAGGGACCGAATTCAAAAGTCCCGCCGGGACCACACTTGAAGGGAGAGCACAAATGAATTTTCTAATTTTTGTGTTTACATTCATTTTTAAATATTACGCTACTACCATGTGGTTTTGCTTTTCGCGTGGAGTCAGAAATACTAGACAGCATTGACATTGATTCTAGAGGAAGCGATATGAATTGAGATTTCTCACTTCTGCTTCAAAACGGCCGGAACAAGACTCTGGCCCCAAGACAACTCTATAGAAAAAAGTCTATATTGAGAGCTACCTGATTTGGAAACTACTGCATGGTTCATCTGATATACAGTATTGTTCTAGTCACTGTCAACATAATAATGAGAACAAGGAAGAAGAAATTAATATCAATACGCTACATTATATTACATGTATCACATACGGGACTATTTTACGAGTATTATTGGTTACATAAACATTGCTATGCACAGCACAGAGGACATCAAAGTGCGCAGTCGTTTTGATTGAATGTTTTAAAAATCTACTTCACCGAAAACATACGTTTATACGTTAATCTCTCTATATACATTACGTCATACGCGCCATGCATTTAGTCATGCATATTAACCAATGACTTAAATTCTGCCAAGTCACTGGTTTTCCTGGCTAGCTCAGGCAACCCATTCCATGCTCTAACAGCACTAGGGAAGAAGGAGTATTTGTACAAATTTGTCCTAGCATATGGGATGAGGGATGTACCTTTATCTTTGTGTCTTTCAGAGTATTTTATTAAATTTTGTTTTTGTATTTGAAGATTATGGTTCAGTGTTTTATGTATAATTACTACTTTACTTTTGAGTCTTCTGTCCTGAAGGCTTTCTAAATTTAGTGATTTTACTAAAGGTGTTTTTCTAGTCAAATGTCAATATTCGTTTGTTATGAATCTCACTGGTCTATTTTGCGTCTGTTCCAGTTTCTTAATGTTTTCTTGAGTTGAGGGGTCCCAAACGGAGGATGCATATTCTATTATTGGCCTAACCAAGGTTAAATAACATTTTAGTTTTATGTTCTTATTTGATTTAAAGAAATTTCTTCTAATAAACCCTAATGCTTTGTTTGATTTTTTGATAGTTTTATCAATATGTGGATTCCATGACAGTTTTTCATTTATTATAACACCTAGGTATTTTGCGTTTTTAGTCTGTGTTACTGGTTTACCTTAGGCCTCTTTTCTTTTCTTTGCCTCTTTTTTGGGCTTAATGTGCCTCTTGTATGGGCCATCTTGCCTCTTTTGTGTTTTTTTTTTGTTTTTTTTCCCAATATGTTTTTATTTGTAAGTTCTCATAATTCACAAGTATTAAATCATAAACAATTGAAAATTGATTAACCTAAAAATACAACAATAGAAACAGAAACATTATTTAATATCAAAGACATACTACCTAACCATCCTAGCCATTGGATCCATAAAGGACAGAACAATGATACAAGTATCCTCTACCCCAATACAATCAACACAATATCAAATATCTCTGACCCCCATTTCTGGAAAACTACCTGAGCATTGTACAAGTATATGAAAATAAAACTAGATAATTCTCTACCCTAAAATCCATTATTTTTCTAAATGTCAATTCTAAGTGATTAGGATGAAAAACCTTATTATTATGTAGAGCTTAGAGCCAGCTAGCCCAAACAAGGTTCCTGTTTAGTTTTCTGACTTCTTTTACTATTTGTGGATTACAATGACAGGTTTAATTGTTTTAAGATCAAATAAGTTCATCATAAATATAAAAATAGGTAAACTAGTAAGTGCATATTTCTTTTATTATTTATTTGAAGTTTAGGCAGGCCTAATTCATTTTAACTGTAGTTCCAAGTGCGTGAAAATAAAGAATGATGCATTACACCACAAAAAAACATAGAGTAAAAAATACTCCAATGTTTCCATTTCACTTCAATCTACTGCAAAGTGTGAACACAGATTTAAAGAATGTTAATGAGGTCATTAGAATATATTAATTATTCGACATTGGCTATGTGAGAAAAACAATTCAACATTTTTTGGTGTTGTTTTTTCTTTTTTTTTTATTGGACTTTGATTTATAGCACTATTTTTTTTGTAAGCGAACTGACACACGATGACATGATCCGACAGCTGTGCACAGGCTTAGAAAATTAATACTCCATTCTAACTTTATGAGCGTGTTAAGGTGTGAATCATTGTCTCTCTCTCTCTCTCTCTAATACTGTCTCCTTTTCTCTCTCCCCCCTCTCTCCTTCTCTCTCTCTTTAAACTCTTTTTTTTGTGGACATCCTACTCTTTCTTTTCTCGTTTCTAATTTTTGTCTCTTTGTCTGGCACTTCCATCTCTAATATTTCCCATTTGAATTTAACTCATTTCTTGATTTAGATAAAGATACAGGACGGGTTATAATTCATTGAATATTTTCGGCCTTACTTTTTGTTTTGATGCCACCCTATTCTCTTTGACTAGGCCACTAGGCTATCCCTAAGTAGGGCTTCCAATTACATAAGACCGGCCCTGCTTATAGAATCAATGCACGGATTAGAGCTTTAATAGTAATACAGTCCCGAATCATGTCATTATAAATGTAGCTGGTTTTTTTCTTTTGAGAAATCGAATTTCCAGGTACTGCAAACAAATTTTCTCCTCTACATTATTTACTGTTGTGTAGAAACTCGAAGCCACCACAAGCTAATGTAAAAACAAACCAAAAAACAAAGATTTCCTGTTTACATTTCTCTGGTAACATTGACGCGTACATCACATGACACTTAAGCTACATATAGTTTGCGTTAACATTTAAGAACAATCTAAACCAAGAATTACGTTTTGAAATCAATCGCATTTAAAACACAGAAAAAGACATAACATAACTGAACATTCTATAATGAATTAAAGTTGTAGTTATGTTATAGTTATAAACCATGATCTTTTTTTTTTTCGTTGACTGGCAAAGCAGCCAATGAGAAAGCTCTCACCATATTGAATGCCGTTAAATATAATAAAAACTGTATGTAAGTTGTCTGTATGTAAGTTGTCTGTTTATTGACATTTTAAAAGTATTGACATTAGATCTATGGAGTGTTTCCTGGAGAGAGAGAGAGAGAGAGTGAGAGAGAGAGAGAAAGAGAGAGAGCTAGATACACGGAGAAAAAGAGAGGGAGAACAAAGAGAAAGGAAAATAAATAAGGAGAAAGAGAAACAGGTAAAAAGAAGATACGTTTAGAGAGTGTGTAATTAGAGAGAAAAAGAGAAAAAGAGACAGAAAGAGAAAACGGAAGAGATGGTGAAACGCAGAAAGCTGGCCTATCTTAATAAAAATAAATCTAAAGTTCAATTTAAAATAGCTTTGTTATGACGCAATTATTTTGATGTTCATCTCCGTAATCAAGCAATGCTAGCTAATCGGCTTCATAATAATACTATTTTTTAAAGCTCTGGAGAAATGGACAACATAAAAGTTCATTTTGAGCTGTAAACATTTATTTTGGCAAAAACAAAACAAGAATTAGTTAAATGTACAACTATTGCAATAAGGAAGAACTCGATGGATATAAATATTTATTGATAGCTTTGATTTGTGTACAAAATAAAACTGGAATTTTTTTTTTTTTATTCTAAATGTTATATACCATAACTATTTCAATTTTTTTTTATTCTAATATAACCACCATTTATAGATATGTTCATGCAAAAATTCTTGATCTTGATACAACAGTAGTTCCGGGCACTGCTAAGACCGCCTTTGCCGGACAGTCCAGCCACAGATAAAGATTTTACCCTAGACCAAATACTGAGAGGAACGGAGAAGGACGACCGACAGACCACCTGTGGTGCTCCAACATAGTGGGTTAGGGTTAAAGTGAACTAAAAATGTTCACATTCACAGCAAAAAGTACGACCCATATCATCAATCAAACTAATTGAAAAGTTTGCCTAATGTCTACATTCTACACATCCTGTCAACAGATAACACATAGCCCCATAATAAAATACTTTAACAAGCTTCTATTTATAGGTAAAATAACTCTATGCGCATCATAAACCAAAAGATTAGAGACAGGGTTACTGCATCGATTGGACCCCACGATGGCCTGCTAACTATCGTAAAATAAAAAAGCAAGCTTTCAATCTATGGCCATATTACAAGATCTTCGAGGCTCGCAAGACCTTCCTTCAGAGAACAGTACCAGGAAAAAGAAGAGGCAGACAGAGAAAGCGATGGGAGGACAACATAAAAGAATGGACCGGCTCTAACTAAGGAGAAAGACAGGGAGGAATGGAGAAAGACGACGAATCTTGCTTGGTGCCCCAACGGTCTCACAGACTAAGGGATAGGTAAAGGTAAATGTAAGACCCAATCCTAACGGTTAAACATTTGAATGTAAATTAACCTCGCAACACAATAGTAACGGAACACTTGTGTTACAATATGCTACATAAAGACCAGACCATAGACACTTAAATATAATTGACTCATGATACCCTAGACCCGAAAATGTCTAATCACACACAAAATAACAGTATGTTACAGAAATGTTAAGTTATATCAACGTACTGTAGCATTGTGATACAGGAACATTGACTATCCTTAAATAACTAGGCATTAAGCCAATCTGTCAACTGGTGAGAGTGTATCAATCAATGCGTTAGACCCCGCGAGACAATCTCAGATGCCGAACTGGCCAGATTTTTTTGTTCATTGCTTTAAAATTTTGCTAAGATGAATCTCGTCGGCTGAAGGTTCTCTATTTAAACACAACTCTAGTATATGATTTGTTATGTTTAACAATTTTTGGTAATTCTGCAGGATTTCAAGGGGCAGCCATCTTTGTTACTATTTTGTTATTGTTTATGTTCCAAAGAAATCCCAAGATAGTGTCTTAAAAAATACCAAGAATTAAAATTACTTCTGTGTTTTCAAAGCAATGCTATTTTTTCTTTTAATTTTGACTTGGTGTTAATACAATACGTTTCTTATTGTTCTGTCTTCTTTTTAATTGTTAAATATTGTCTATATCTATTCTGAATTATTCTGATAAAAAGAATCTAAATTTAACTAGGCCTACAATAAATCTCAGCACAGTTTATTACCAAAAATTAATTGACCTTTATTGCCTTTAAGAACCTTGTCATATTAATATAGTAATTAGTCTAGTCTAGTTCTAGCAGTTAGATTATGAGTCTAATTAATAGACTTATTAGGACTAGATCAGTATATGATACCGGTATAGCTAGATCTAGCATATTATTTACCTTCAAAAATAACAATAAACAAAAACCCAAATCGGAGAGAAAACTTAAGATACAAGATTACAGGCTGCCCCTTGAACTCCTGCAGAATTACCCAATTTTTTGATGTGGATTCAAAATAGAAGTTCATTGCATCCTAACCCAAACCTCTCGCCAGACGGTGGGGGAAACGGTTAGGCCGGCAGGGGTTGAACACGGGAACATCGAGACGACAGCCCAGAGCACATGCAGGACAACCAGTCATTATTTCAGACGACTTACGTAAATCTGAATATTACTATCCTTGAGTGATGTTTATTACGAAAAGTCGTGTTAGACTTTTAAAAAAAAGAGCACGCTTGTAATGACGCAATAATTTGATTATATTGATCTTGTAATAATCTCTAAAACATTTTTTTTTAAATTTGATTTAAGATTTCAAGACATTTAGAGCAGTGACCCCCATTATTTTGTTTGCCTGGGTACAATATACAATTTTCTTAACTCATGTCACGTGACTCACCAATGGAAAAAAAAAAAAGATGTTTGGAGCTTCAATATGCAGCGTGGACTGAAATTTTGGAAGGACAAATTGCATTACGCTAAGGGCCAAATGCGACCCGCAGGAGTTTATTTAGGTGTCACTAATCTAGAAGAACTCAAGACGCTTGGGGATAGAAGACAGAAAAGAGCGCAATTCTGATCGCTCTTATCAGCTGGCACACTCTTCATTTAAAACATCAAAAGGTGGGTTGGTGGACACTATGTTGACACGGAGTTACATCTTTGAGAAAAACATTACTAGCAAATAGGCAACACAAGCTGGCTTGACCGTTATAATTTTTCCAAATATAATCTTCTTAAAATTTAATTTGAAGTAGAGATCTAGACAATCCGTTGAAATTTCCCGATTATAGCCACTAAAGAGTTAATAATCTAATAAACGTTTAATTAATAGCAATTTTCGCGCCGTTGTTTATAGAAATTTGTCTAGACTACTGTTTCTTGTGTTTCAAAGACTGTACTTGTGAAATGTCTGTTTGTTTATTTTTCATGTTTCGGATGTTCCTTCAGAGTTGATGATAATTTATTCCAAACCTCCCGCAGGACGACGAGGGATGGCAGCGGGCAGGCTAAGGACTCGGGACCATTGAGAAGTCCAAACGACAGTACAGCATGCAAGACCAGGCAGTCTAGATATATATCACCAGACTTGAATTTTATCTATCGTATCTCTATCTAGCTAGTATTTTAGTCTAGACTACTGTATTTTGATGTTATCATGTCTGCATCCATATCACTAAACTAGAATTTTATGTACTCAGAGTAGATCTATACATACATAAACCAGATGGAGTGATAGATGGCGGGATGGAATGATTGATGGGTGCTATTAAGGAGTGTGGGTGTGTGTGTGTGGCGTGAGAAGAAGTTAGCGATTGGTTGGTGACTATGCGGTGTGCTTGATGCAAGATAAGCGGCACGGTCGTAAGCTGTCTTGAGTACATGAGACGACTCCGGAACGCCAGAGTAAAAAGACGTGTTTTTGTAGTGAGTTAGAGTTTGTTCAAAATACCATTTTATAGTATTACTAAAGTCTACTAAATTTTATTTCATTTCGCCCCAAGTTAAATTTGTCTCTATTGTAATAAAAATATAAATTTGGTCTTTCTCACAAAGTAGCTGTTTCATGTTATTTCAAGATTTACAAGGGAAGATACAATACGCCGTCCAGTGGTTTAGCTGTCTACAAGAAGTTTGGTGCTACAAGTCAACAACAAGCAATAACATATAAATAGCACTACAGAAGGGACCAGATGACCCCTAAAACCTCGATAATTTTTTTTATTTGAATTCATTTGAATTCCACACCATTACCTAAATTTTATAAAATTTAAAATGTTAAGGATTTCTTTTCAAATACATGCACACCATTAACATTAAAATCTATAATAAATTACATTTTTAATAACATTAAAATTTCATTTAAAGGGAGAATGTTTTCATTTCTGTGTCTAGACAAATATTTCAAATGAAACAGACATTTGAGACAGATGACAAGAACAGCGAATGTCAAGACCATTGTTACTCGTCCGAATTCAAACTTTTCCTTTCAGTTGATTTAAAAACGAGCCAATTTTATTTTATTTTAATTTTTAATTCATTTACTTTGTATGAAATGGCCCGGTGTTGAACGGTAATGAAATCTTTTGACGTCGCTGCACTGACTAGCTCAGCGCTTCTCAGACTGTAGATAGCCAGGTTTGTTACGATTTTGTTGAATTAATAACTAAATTATTAATGTCTAGGTGTTAATATTAATTACAATGTGTTTGTGAGTTATAATTAATTTATATATTATTATTACTTTTATAAGACATCACTCAATCCCAGTTGTACATAAACTAATCAATGATGTGTATGATGATTTTTAGTAAACTATGAATTTAATAAAATGAGATTTATACAATGAAATGACATATGATAAATGGTAAATGAATACAGGTACATTTGATCCAACATGATATGAGAAATTACTAAATCATAGTCTAGTTCATTCCATCAGCAATGTATGCAAGTGAGACCTGGACACTAAGACATCTGAAAATTTACTTAATACTTGGGAACGAAAAATTCTTATTAAAATCTATGGTGCTACACAGGATGAAACAGGGTGGAGGACACGCAGTAACCGCGAGTTATATCAATAGTATGAAGACCCACCAATAGTGACCGAAATAAAAAAAGAGCATACGTTGGGCAGGTCACCTTGAAAGAATGTCAGACATCAGGGGAGCGAAAATCGTATACAGGCAAAAACCAAAAGGCAGACGACCCAAAGCAGACCCCGAATCACTGGCGGATCCAGGGGGGGGGGGGCGGTAGGGGCGATCGTAATCGTAATAAATTCGTATACAAATTGTGTAAATTCTATACTAAAATTCGTCCGAGTGGGGGGGGGGGCGGTCCTATTTTTATGGAGAATCATAGTTTGTGAACAAAATTAGTTGAGTCGCCCCACCCCTATTCTTTAATGCCAAATGCAATCTTAAGCAGAAATTATTAAAGGAGCGAGGATTAATCGTTTTAACTCTACCGCCCCTCCCATTTCCAGATAGAGTTTATGTAATTTCACGCGAATTTATAATAATTATTTTAAGAAAGTTAGAATTCAAACGAAATTTTTCAGTATAAGAGTCACGATTGAGATAAGTTCTAAACCCAAATAATGTATTCATAGTCGCCTTTTCCCAACCTTTACTCAATCTGATATTTTGCTAGTTAAATAAATTTGGGACTATAATTCACAATTTATACTTGAATTTTATTAAATATTATTTATCGAATAATTATTATTTCGGCGTCGATCCTCAAAGCCAAAATCTAAATATCTGGGTTATCTTATCTTTTCAAGGAAAAAATCGGTTTTATTTGCAATGTATTAAGGGCCTATAAATTCATATTAGAATACTTTTCAAGTACAGCATTATTCGAAAAGTCCTTTTTTAAAAGTATGAATAATGAGCTTTAGGTCAGGAGAATGCGTTTCTTCTGTGAAGAATGCAAGAAATCTTTTTTGGCGTCGGAACCCCACTGGTGAATAATGATAGATGTCAGGAGAATGCGTTTCTGCAGTGAAGAATGCAAGAAGACGCTTTTGGCCCCACTAGGAAACCTTATAGCGCGCCCCAGTTGTTTTGTTTTTCGCCGGAGGTTGAGAAATGCTGCTTTTTTTTTTATTCTCATATACATATGAAACATATATGTGTGTGTGTGTGCTGTACGCACGTTTATGCATAGGGTTAGGGTTTACTGGGCGTTAGGGTTAGGGTTTGGAAAAAAATCGCCCCCCAACTCCAAAGTTCTGGATCCGCCAGTGCCCCGAATACGATGTGGAGGCAGATCTGCAACAGCCTGGGGTTTGGGAGATGAAAGCCCCAGGAGAGATCTGAATGGAAGAATGTGTTGAAGCATGCCAGAGCCCTCCATAGGCTGTAGCGCCACTGGGATGAATGGATTATGATTGTAGTTATCAATCCAAATTTGAATGTTTATGAAGTAAAAAAAAAATAATAACCAAAGCTATTTTAATTTAAAATAATTACTTTCATTTAAAATAGGGCGTTTCACTCGGCTACTGGTGAGCTCGGGTTCAAGTACATGATGGCGGCCAACCAACCATAATAGAAATTGAGTGTGATACTAGACAAATCTAAGCAATTCCTGAATGTATCAGTATATTTACGTAATACCTTTAACAGGAAACTATAACCTTCAAATGCAAAAACAAAAGTTAATAAAATTCTCAGAAAGACACAAAGATAAAGGCACATTCCTCATCCCATATGCTAGGACAAATTTGTACAAATGCTCCTTCTTCCCTAGTGCTATTAGAGTATGGAATGGGTTGCCTGAGCTAGCCAGGAAAACCAGTGACTTGGCAGAATTCAAGTCATAGGTTAATATGCATGACTAAATGCATGACGCGTAGGACGTAATCATCTTCTTTTTTGAAGTAACGTCTATATTATATAAGATAAGAAACAGTCTTATTACTTCATAGACCCAATGACATGAATACCATCAAATACCCACATAGACAAAGACATAGTGACATCTATATAAACAAATATTAATATAGACACAATAACATGAATATCATTAAACAGCCACATAGACACAGTGACATTTTTAACATCAGATACCCACAGGGACATGGATATCAACAAATACCAACATACACAGGCATGGTTTGATCTCGGGTCAATTGTGGCGACAGACTGATCGCATATCACACAACCAAGATATGATTTTAAATTTAGAATATTTCTGCTGTAAACTGAACAGTGCCTACTAAAATTTTTCTGAAACATTGGGTAGAAAGTAAGAAAAATCACTTTTAATACATAATATTATTTATTGGGTCAATTATATAAAGTCACGTTACTGTAAGTAAATGGAAATTTGGCAATGTCAGCATCATTTGAAATATTTATGGTAAAGTTTTGTATGAATATCAAAACAATTAAATCGTTTCAAAAATTATTTTTTTATACAATTTAATTAAAACATAATGAGCTCACAGCAAGGAGATTGTGATAAGATAAACTAGAACTGCTATCTTTACGATTTATTTCCCTTGTCTCGAGCCTAGAGATGGGAACTTTCTAAGAATAGGATCGCGTTCAATAATGATAAAGAATCGATTTCCCGCCAATTTTTACACATGGCTAGCCATCAATTACTTTTGGTGGACAATGGGAAGATAATTCTATTTTTACGCCTGCCCCTATCTTTTAAATTCCGTGATTATATGTGTCGAAATACAAACAGAGGACCATCATTTGCAAAACGACGGAGTCAATTATATAATTATTATTGTATTACTATTTTTATTATAAAATTGCTGAGGACACGAGAACAGCACTGGCAGAAGAAAAGCGTCAGAGATAAAAAAAAGCAAGGCTAATGACTCTAGCTCCAGTGGTCATTTATCGAGCCACAATGGTCGAAATTTATATATACTAATACTAATAGATTGGGGCTGATTCATGCGGTTCTATAGAGCCAGCTATATACAAAAAAAATAGTAGTAAGAAACCAATAATTTAGGGGAAAAGTTGCCTTTGCCATTTTCGCTACATTTTGAGCTCATCAATCCAGCCTTCAATTCATCCCCCTTTTTGCCTCTATTGTCACTCATAGTGTGTGGTAACTACAGAGGCATCAGCTTGTAGACATAATTACAATAGCATGTAGCTATGGTAGCAATATCTTGTAGCCATAGACACAAAAGCTTGTAGCCATAGACACAAAAGCTTGTAGCCAAAGTGACAACAGCTTGTGGCCATAGACAGAAAAGCTTGTAGCCATAGTGACAACAGCCTGTAGCCATAGTGACAACAGCCTGTAGCCATAGACACAAAAGCTTGTAGCCATAGTGACAACAGCTTGTAGCCATAGACACAAAAGCTTGTAGCCGTAGCAGCAGCATCTAGTAGTTATAGAGGCAAGCGCTTGTAGCTCTAATGAAAGCAGCATGAAGCCATAGAAACAACAGCGTGCAGCCATGGTAACAACAGCTTGTAGCCATGGTAACAACAGCATGTAGCCATGATAACAACAGCTTGTAGCCATGGTAACAACAGCATGTAGCCATGATAACAACAGTTTGTAGTCATAATGATAAATGTGTGTAGTTTTAGTGACAACTGTATGCAGCATTTTTGATGACAAATTGTAGCCTTAAAAAACAATGGCTTGTAGCCGTTGTGACCACAGCCTGTAGCCATAGTGACAACAGTTTGTAGCCATAAAGGCTGACCACAGCTTGTAACAAAGAAGCAACAGCTTGTAGCCATAGTGTCAAGAGTCTGCAGCCCTAATGTCTTTAGTAATAATCCGTAATTTGACTTCTCTTGAACAGACATTCCTGTCACACAAGCGTTCTCCCCTTCCCATTAAAAAATGGAACAAATAAAGAGCAGTAGTTGATGCTCATGGAAGAACTTTTATTGCATCATTCAACCGTAACAGACACATCAAGAAAAGATAATGGCGCCCAGGCCATCTCATAAAACACGTCTGCATTGATGACCCTGGATTTTATTTACTTAAAACAATCACCATAGATAGAAGGCTAATAGTTTTAGCATTAAAAAAATGTCCTTGAAATATCTGTGTCTATTCCAAGCAAAACTATTTTTAAAAATATGTAATGAAAAATAAATTGCGATCTATCTATCTATCTATCTATCTATCTATCTATCTATCTATCTATCTATCTATCTATCTATCTATCTATCTATCTATCTATCTATCTATCTATCTATCTATCTATCTATCTATCTGCCTATCTTTCTACCTGTCTTTCTGTTTGTTTGTCTTTTAATCCAAGCATTTAAAATTTTCTATTTGTTGTGGCTAAATAACAAACATTCTAGCCCGTGAATTTTATTACATTGAATTAGAGTTGCCCACTCTCTTTCTCTTGTGTTTTTCCTCTCTCTTTATCTCTCACTCTTTCTCTCTCTCTCTATCTTTCTCTCCCTCTCTCTCTTTCCATCTCTGCCTCTCTCATTCACTACAACCTGAAATATGTTTACCTTGACGAAATTTTTTTTTACTTGCATTGGAATGACCTGCTTCTAACGCCTCCAGATAGACACACACACGCACACACGCTCACTCTAACACAAACACATTTTTCGGCTGTAAATTCTAGTATCACTTTTACTAATTCTCTTCCCCCCGCTACCTTCCCGCCCACAACTTAAAAAGTTAGTTCTACGTACAATATTTGAATTCTCCTCGACGTGTCAGTGTAATGAAACATTAAAATTTATTCCGTTTCGCACTTGGACTGGAACCCCCGATATTCGCCCGAGATGAGCTCCTATTGAAAAATCAGAGCATGAAGGACTAAGTCCTCCAGTAGTGCTCTGGCAAGAAACTGGGCCGTTCGGCTTAATGCCTCGTAGCTACCATACAAGTCGAGTGACTGCTCAGACAGGTCCCCCCTTAGCTCTCGGAGCTGGGGACACTCGTAGAAGATATGTGACACTGTTTTGACGCTCTCTTCATATTCGCCAGCACTTTAATACACTGTAATCGTTTATTTCAAACTTTTTAAATGCCCCCCCTAAATTCATTATGTATATGAATTACAGAACAAATCTAAATTCTGCATTTATCTCTCGAAAAAGAAAAGAAATAAATCTATCTTTTTGACTCCAAGTATGAGACGTTACTTCCCTTTGACCGCATCCTAACGGAAGCGAAAATGAAAAAAAAACAAAAAACGTAAAACAAATGATTAAAACCAAGTTTATGACAAAAAAAATGTATATATTTATAAAAATACCGTATTATAAAATATAGCACTAGCAATTGCACTCTGAAATGTCTGCTTAATAATAAGAAAGCGGCCTTTTGGGGGGAAATACCAAATATAAAGATTTATTAAAAACTTGCGTTTTTTCGCAAATTGCGGTGGTCAGTCTGCAAATACAACTAAGCTGTCTTAGTGACAACCTAGGCGAGAAAAAGGAACCTGTGTACACACTTTCATGCTAATCTCTTTGATAGTTTAAGAAATCCATCTCTTGATCCGTAAGTGGTAAGTGGAAAATAGTAATAAGATTGTGAAACAGGATTCCTGAAACAATTGGACCCCATGATGACCTAATAACTATAGTTTTAAAAAAAAAACGCAAGCTTAAAATCTATGGCCATATTACAAGATCTTCGGGGCTCGCAAAGACCTGCCTTCAGAGAACATTACCAGGAAAAAGAAAGAAGAGGCAGACAGAAAGCGATGGGAGGACAACATAAAAGAATGGATGGGCCTGCCATTTAAAGAGGTTCCAACTAAGGCAAAAGACAGAATGGAGAAAGACGGTCGAAGAGTCATGCTTGGTGCCCAAATGGTCAAATAGAAGGGATAGGTAAACGTAAAAAAAAATCAATCACTGTCGTTATTATAGCATTGACAGACATTGTGTTGTTTCTTCTTACAGACGATACCAGGACTGCATAACAGAGTGAACAATAATTTTTAAAAGATAACTCTATTCTCTTATACTGTAAAGGAGAATAGTAAATTTAAAAAAAACCGCTATCCGTTTTTTAGAATCGACATTTTTTTTTAAATAGAGACAATTATTAAGAGAAAAGTATATCAACGTAAAAAAGAACATGCGAGATAGTACGAACACATTCCTTGATTGTTTCCTTGCACTGGGTTTGCTTCCTTTGATTTGAATCGTTTCCCTTGCATTGTGTTCCAAATCATTCATTTCAAGAAAAGTCTATTTATAGAAACATTTTTAAGTCTAAAAGTGTGAATAATCGATAGATGCCATTGTGTGTCTCTGATGGAAACAAACTATGCACTCGTCTATCCACTGTAGATGAAAACAAAAGATACTCTCGTCTATCCACTGTAGATGAAAACAAAAGATACTCTCGTCTATCCACTGTAAACTGTTGGCTAGATATTTCAAACTTGCGATTTCAGACTTCATGTGTATAAACAGAAACAATGATCTTAAAGTTCGATATAGGCGTGCCTTCAAAAAAGAAGATAATTACATGCAAAGTATAGCCATGAATTCATCTAGTCTTGAGGCTCTTCCATCGACTTAAACTCTGCAAAGTTATTGGTTTTTGTGGCTGATTCAGCCAACCCGCTCCATGCTGTAATGCGCAAAGAAAGAAATACTAATTTTGCGAATTTGTCCAACAGATAAGAAATATCCCTTAATGCTAATCATCTAAGTCCATGAACTTAGTTAACCTAGTCGTCAGCTTAGTCAAAGAGGTCAGTCAGTAGACTTTGACTATGATTTCAGCCAATGAACTTAGTCAATGAACTTAGACCATAAACTTAAGAAATGAACTTAGTCAATGAACTTTTTCAATGAACTTAGTCACTAAACTTAGACGATAAACTTAAGGATTGTACTTAGTCAATGAACTTTTTCAATGAACTTAGTCAATGGGCTGAAGGTAATATTTTCTTTCTAATTGTTTTTTTATTAAACAAAGCTATTTGATAGGCAAAATTTAAACACACTATTTCAAATATGTAGAAAACGGACACCTCTTTTAATCTTTAAAAAACTCACTTATATTAATGTAATGATTTCGCTCTGACAATCCATAATACAAATAAACTGTGTGTATACTTCAAAGAACAGTGGAAATGATCATGAACTATTTTTACCTCTTGCATTCATTGATCAATCGTGCTTTATGTTAACTTGTTTGTCTTTTGTGCTATTTTTAACTTAAAGTTGGTCTTAGAGTATCCGAATAAAAAAAATGTTTGCCCTTTATCTTTCTCTAGTCTCTTCATCTTCCAGTTTCAATTGAAATAGCCTTTTTTTACGTTTGACCTAGACAGACAGCGATCATGCAGACAGCAAACAGTCACATAAGTTGAACTGTTTATGACTTTCTCTCTGTTGTACTTTATAAACAAGTCATTTTTAGCGGCCCCGAATAGGAAAAAAGACGCTATTAGTTTTGTGTGAGATATCCGTCCGTCTGTCCGTCCGTCTCGTTTAGATCTAGTAAACTAGAAAAGATAGTGAAAATCCGACTTCATGATATTTTAGACCATTCAAAGTTCTGATGCAACGGCTACTTTTTTTTTTTTCTGAAAGTGAAAATTCTAATTTTTAAAATCCCTTATTCATGCAGTTTGTTCATAAATATACATAACTTTTACAAATATTCACTATTAATAGTAATAATCACGAGAGGCACTTTAGTAGGGGAGACTGATATCTACCATATTTTTAACATTTATGAAAATGGCTTTAGATTTTTTGTCAAAAAGTAGTGTTTTTTTTTGCAATTTGTATTGCTTTCTTATATAGGTTCTGTCATACTAGCTACTACATTTACACACACACACAAAATCTATTTAGTATGCATATTAGTTAGACATAATTTAAAACAACAATTAATAAGTAGTTTTTCATATTGAAACCTGCATTTTTACCTGCCAGGATGGACGACTTCGGGGGCCGATTCTGAGTTTGTGTTTCCACACAAACTGTCTTTGTAACCTTGTTTTTACAGATAACAAAATAGGTTTCGCTGAAAAAATTTCATTAACTACAGAGAAACTTTTTTTTTCTGTCAGGATGGCTGGTGATTTAAACCTAGATATAGTGAAAATAAAACTTGTTTAAGAGTTGTCAATCCGTCTAAAATAAGAAACTTTGTATTTCCATGGTGTCAATGGAATAATGGAATGCATTTTTTAAAATAAATAACATAATTATTAAGTTTTATTGACAGTTGAAACTGGATTTTTTTTAAAAATAAAGGTTAAAAAGGTTTTAAAAGTGCTATATAGTCTGTGTCCTGTGATCTACTTCTAGTGTTTCAAGCTGACTTATGCTTTTACTGTTCTACATCTTGTGTTTTTTAAATGTACTACATCTTGTGTTTTTAAATGTACTACATCTTGTGTTTTTAAATGTACTACATCTTGTGTTTTTAAATGTACTACATCTTGTGTTTTTAAATGTACTACATCTTGTGTTTTTAAATGTACTACATCTTGTGTTTTTAAATGTACTACATCTTGTGTTTTTAAATGTACTACATCTTGTGTTTTTAAATGTACTACATCTTGTGTTTTTAAATGTACTACATCTTGTTTTTTAAGTTGGCAAATGCTTTTAAATATATTCTTTGATGTTGTATCTCCTTGCACCCCTCATTACGCCTCTGTACTGCATGTGCAGCTGTGTTTAGCGACTGTGTAGGTGTGCGAAGTTGTGTGTTTAGCTGTATGTGTAGCTGCGTGTGTAGATTTTTGCGTATAGATATGTGTACGTGCTTTGTCTAGCTGTGTGTTCGTGTGAGCAGTTTGAGAATGTAGATGTGTGTGGTAACCTGTGAGTGTAGGTTTGTGAGTGCCGTGTGTAGCCGTGTGTTAGTGGGATCAGTTTGTATATGCAGCTGTGTTGTGCGGGCCTGTGAATGTTACTGTGTGGGAGCTATATGTGTATGTTTGTGTTTGTGAAGTTATGATGCGTATGTGGCTGTGTGTGGGTAACTGTGTAGGACTAAGTGGAGATGTGTATGTGTGGAATGTTTTGTCGACCTGTGTAGCTGTGCGATGTAGTGTGTGTTGCTGTGTATTTGTAGCTGTGTGTGTAGATTTACATGTGCAGCTGTGTGGGTGCTGTTGGTGCATGCGACAGTGTGTGTGGCTGTTCGTGTGTAAGTATAATTGTGTGCCCTAATGTTCCGATTAAGGCCCTTACCTAATAGAAACGTTATATGTACATCAGTGATATCAATACCATTATACAACCAACCCTTTTTTCCCAATCAGTCCTACCCCTCTTTCTTTTTTTCTCTCTCTCTCTCCTCTCTCTCCCCCTCTCTCTCTCCCTCTCTTCTACCACTGTACAAGAAATATATCAATAATGACAAAAGACAGTCTGATAATTGTGTAATAGAGAAGGGACATGTGACAGAACACAGCCAACCACGGTGTGAGACAAAGTAAGGGAAGTAATTATGAAGTACAGACTGTTATCAAACTATGACCAGGGGGGCCAATGAGAACAGAGGCTAGTTTTTTTTTGTTTTTTTTTTTTCCACTGGCTCGACAATGTTATGCAATTGTTTTTTTAGCTAATTTTAGATATCACGTGATTAGAATGTTAGGATGACATCATCACGCGGCTAATTAGGTCGTTTTACTTTTATTAGACAGGCCAACAATATTCGATGAAGTTACAATAATTGATCATTACCATTACGCCCACTATTTTGAACTGACCATTAAGCCAACAACATCACATGAACTGGCCATTAGGCGAATGACATCACATGAACTGGCCACTAGGCGAATGAAATCACATGTAAAGTTCCCTTTTTAGACCTTGCGGCCTATAAGACAGATGATGTAAAGGTCATCTGTTGTTTCGGCCAACGGATAACAAGCAGGGTGTCATGTGATCAGCACAATGACCAACCGCCTGTACTTTCCCCTACTTCAGGTAGCCATTAGAGCTGGGTGGACTCAGGGGTGCCCAAAAAATTTTAAAAATCCAAATCTTTACCGATATTTGAACCCATGACCACAAGTTCGGAAGCCTAGCGATTAACCACTCAGCCATCACACCACCAAAATGATATCGCATGGGTATACAGTTAAGATTACCATATTTACAATAAGTACAACTGATATAAAACTATGGCGAAATAAGAACATAAATGAAACTTGGCAGACATATAGCTCCTCCTTCGTGATCAAAGATGAGCATATTTCTTTCTCATTTCCTATTGACTCGAAGATGGCTGTTAAGTCCAATCCTCGCTTTAAAAAGCCGGCCGCATACGTAGCATGGGTTGGTTAGGTCAATTGCAGATAGGCCTGTTTATTCTCTCAGCTTTTTGTTGGTTCGACGCTCTTTCGCCATGACCACTCTTCTTGCTTCAAATCTTGAGACTCCGAGACTCACAGCTTTACGCCATGAGAAGCAGTCGAGAGCTAGGGCTTCCCAGCCGTAAATATCGATATTGCATTCCTTAAAGGAGCTCTTGAGAGTGTCATTATAGCGCTTGTATTGACCTCCCTGGGAGCGCTTTTCTGCACACAACTCCCGTACAGAAGTCGTTTGAGAAGGCGATTGTCTGGCATGCGGACTACATGTCCCGCCCATCGAAGTTGGGACATTTTTACTGTCGCATTAATACTGTGCATGTTGGACAGCTTTTAGATTTCTGTGTCTGGTATGTGGTCGGCCCAACGCACCTTATGGATACTCCTTAGACAGCGTAGGTGGAAGGAGTTTAGCTTTTTGGTGTGGCGGGAATATAAGGTCCAGGACTCTGATGCATATAGGAGTGACGGAAGAACTACAGCACTGTAGACTTTCAGTTTAGTGGATATGCTGAGTCCTCTCCATTGCCACACTTTTCCTTGAAGTCTGCCAAAAGCAGCACTGGCACGAGCAACACGGAAGTCAACCTGATCATCTATCATCAGACGTAAATTTGTGCTTGTTCTAGCAAAATATGTAGGTCAATGCTGGGTCTGCTCACCTAAGTGTAATACTGAACTTATTATTATTATTGCGAATATACGAAGTGTGACAAAAGCCTGCCATTAAATGGAAAAATAATAGATTAATTATTTGAACATAACTTTTTACAAAACTTTGTCTGTCCGTCTGTCTGGTACTAAATTTTTTTACACATCATTTCTCCCACTTACCATCTTGAATGAAATTGAAAATGTGTGCATTTATTTATTGTCGAAGACAAATACAGGATCAAGTAAACATTTAAAAGTTAGTTAATTAGTGGGAATTTATCAATCTTGTTCTAGATGGGAAAAAAAAGGGGGGGGGGGAATAAATGTTGACAGTGTTGAAATATATTACAGTAATTGCGCGGTTCGTTCCTTTATATAAGCTTTAGTTGGTTTTTTTTTTAGATATTTTTTGTTACATAATAAGTTTTATTATACGCAATTGTGTGTCAGCTATACTATACACTATGTTCAGGAAGGTATTTGTTTTTCAACTGTCCACCACAGACTCAATCAAGCACTGGCTATCTCTACAATCAAGTGCGGTCTATCAATACCCGCAGTCTCCTCTAGTAAAACTGATCCCTGGTATCTTTTATCATCCCCTGGCCAAAGCGGACGGACAAACGATGAAGTATTATACTCTCATTTCCTACTGTTTCTTACCAGATCCTCATCTAGTCGACGGGGGTCTCTGTTTAAACGAACTCTGACCTGAACTCATTTGGGAGGTTTTCAGGGGCTTGTGCTCTCTGGGAATTTCATTTTCTCTAGATGTTGACACAGAGGCTAACAATCTGTGGTTTGATTCTCTCCCTTTTTATGTGTGATATTTATAACGATGACATCATCAGTGATAATGTAAAAAAAAAAACAAAAAAAAAACAACTTGTTAACACATACAAGGATCTATTTTCGTCCTTACCTTCATAATTAGTAACTTTATTCTAAACACACACACACACTCCTGAACGTGATAAGACATTAGTGGAATTGGAAGCTAATTATACAGGTTTTATATATATATATATGGATATTTTGGCTTTTGAACTTGGGGACCTGAGTTCGAATCCCGGTGAAGACTTGTATTTTGAATTTCGGGATTTTTTTTTTTTTAGGGCGCCCCTGAGTCCACCCAACTCTAATGGGTACCAGACCTTATTTAGGGAAAGTAAAGGCGGTTGGCCGTTGTGCTGGCCACATGACAACAGCTCGTTGACAGTTGGACCTAAGAAACAGATGACCTTAACATCATCTGGCCTCGCGAGGTCTGAAAGAGAAACTTTTCTTTACTTTATAAATATGGATTGCTGCTGGTCGTTGCGGTATGCGCGTTGGACTGTCGTTCAATCGTCTCGATGGTCCCGTGTTCATACCCTGCCCGCTGCCGTTACCAGTCAACTTAAGGAACTTTTGAAACATAAAACATTGCCCTAGGCAATGTGTTCGATTCCGAAGATTAAGGATTAGTGCAGTATTTTAGTATTTTTAGTGGGAAGCGTGGTCGAGAGGCTAAGTACGCTTGAACTTGGCTTGGCTTGGTTGCTTATGTAGGGGGCTCGAGGTTCGACACCCGACTCGGGCAGAGTTGTGTTTACTGAGCGCCTAAATGCAGCACGGAAAACCTACTCTTAGATACGCCCTCCTCCCCCACTGGTCCACAAAAGAGATTGGACCAAAGCGCTCTGAGCATGCTATCAGCATGAAAGTAGCGCTATATAACAGCTATAATTATTATGACAAGGAAAAGCCAGTTGCGACCTGCATATTTTCCCACAAGTGAAGCTGGCAAAGTCGTTGTCCGCCGGGAGTCTTTTTAAGTTTTTTCATCATCTGTGCCTGTCTTTGGCGAAGGCCCGTCATGTGCCATGGCACAGGTCTTTACGACGTGTCAAAGAGCTATTGGTCTAAACTGCCCACGGGCTTTGACGCTGCAGGTCAGTGTTGAGGCCTTTCGCTATCACCATCTATTCTTAAAATGTGTCACTTTTCCAAGAGTTCACTTCCTGTGTCCGACCCCGCAAGTGCAGTTTAAGGACAAAATATGAAAAATAATTTTTCAAAAACAAAACTAATATGTGAGAAAGAACCGTACAATTATTGCCATACCTCTCAATTATTCAATATATTTTCTCCTTTCTTTTTTTCCATACATAACGGAATGAATTATTTACCAGAAATAGATTTAAAAAGTAAAGTTCCCCTTTCAGACCTTGTAGTCTATAGGACAGATGATGTTAAGGTCCTCTGTTTCTGTGGCCAAGGTTTACAAATAAATTAACCAATAGATAAATTAGTTTTTTTTTATTCATGTACATGTCGTCATCGACAATAAATAGTTGTGCAAATTCCTTCTTCTTGGTCCGATAGTGGGAATGTAGGAGAAATTTAAAACATTCAATTTGGTGTCATGATCTGGCCAACATTCCATGGCTCACAAAGACTAGAGTATAAGAAATTCTCATAAGTTGCGTCAAAGCTCTGTTGCCGAACTATTTAGTAATATCAATTTTAATCACCTACACTGCTATTGTCAAACCTCTTTACTGCTATTGTCAAACCTCTTTACTGCTATTGTCAAACCTTCACTGCTATTGTCAAACCTTCACTGCTATTGTCAAACCTTCACTGCTATTGTCAAACCTTCACTGCTATTGTCAAACCTTCACTGCTATTGTCAAACCTTTACTGCTATTGTCAAACCTTTACTGCTATTGTCAAACCTTTACTGCTATTGTCAAACCTTTACTGCTATTGTCAAACCTCTTTACTGCTATTGTCAAACCTTCACTGCTATTGTCAAACCTTCACTGCTATTGCCAAACCTTCACTGCTATTGTCAAACCTTTACTGCTATTGTCAAACCTTTACTGCTATTGTCAAACCTTTACTGCTATTGTCAAACCTTTACTGCTATTGTCAAACCTTCACTGCTATTGTCAAACCTTCACTGCTATTGTCAAACCTTCACTGCTATTGTCAAACCTTTACTGCTATTTTCAAACCTTTTTGCCCCATCTGTTCAAAGCTACTCAACAAAACCAAATATCGACACATGAGCATTCAGCCTCAGTGACCTCAGGGCACTTTCCGTATGACGTAGAAAAGGTCAGCGTCTGGACGATTGAAGAACGCCAGACAGTTCGCAATTAGTCATTGCACTTTTTTTTTCTCCTGAATTCTTTTTGTTCCGCTTGGAATCTGGACAAAGTCAATACTAGCCGATCGGTGGAGTGTTACCACTTTATTGCCTTCCCAACTAAACGAGCGAAATCTAAATAAAGATATTTTTAGACCATAGGGAGGGAAGACTATTTCTGGTGTTTTTCGTTGTCAAAGAGCAGGGAATACGTATTTTGAACTGCCAACTATTGTTGAGCATAAATAGAGACATTTGAAAGTAAGCAAGCTATGAGAATTATTTCGAAATGCGAATATCAACCCCTAGCACAGCATATAAGGACAAAATGAATATAACCAATAACGTTTAAATATTTAGGAAGCATGATACAGACATGCATTACTAAAGAAGAATAGGAAACAGAGCTATATATAACACACAACTTAAAGTTTATCTAAGGAAACAAAGAAAACCATTTACAAGACCGTCATCAGACCTGTAGCCAAATCTGGACGCTGACAAAAAAAAAACACAGAAAATCTGCTTAACATTTGGGAAAGAAAAATCCTCAGAAAAACTTTATGGTGCCATACATAAGGAAACTGGATGGAGGATTCCCACCAACCAAGAAATATAACCAGCTCTATGAAGACCTCTCCATAGTGACGGAAATACAATGGAACAGATGACGTTGGGGGCAGGTCACCTCGAAAGAATACCAGAGAACAGAGGAGCAAAGAGTGTTCACTGGCAAAAACCAAAAGGCAGACGCCCCAAAGCCAGACCATTAGTACAGTCGCTTGATGACGAAGAGGCAGATCTACAACAGTTGAAAGTCCAGGCGTGGAGACGTACAGACTTATTAAACTAGCGCGCTGTTTCACCAACCAGTTCAATGTGTTCTTTATTCTGATAACTGATAGAATCCAAATCACATTGTAATTATTTCACCTTTCATTAAGATAAACTTCCAAGAAATTGTAAAAGTGCCGATGTAGTCAATCATCAACGATTACAGTAGAAACTATGATATTTAAAAAAAAACACAAGATGTTGTACCTGATGTTGTACCTGATGTTGTAACTGATGTTGTAACTGATGTTGTAACTGATGTTGTAACTGATGTTGTACCTGATGTTGTAACTGATGTTGTAACTGATGTTGTAACTGATGTTGTAACTGATGTTGTAACTGATGTTGTAACAAATCGTAGTTTTTGTTATGGTTGGCGACGAAGAGAGTTGACTCAGGGAGTAAACTAGGAACGGGAAGCGGAAGTTAAAGATTGAGAGAGAGAGAGAGAGAGAGAGAGAGAGAGAGAATCGTAGAGATTTAGAGAACATGAGAGATATCGAGAGATAGAATGCAGACATTTAGACAGACGTGAAGTAGAGATTCACAAACTAAAATAGCATTTAATTTTATTACTGGAATCAACAAACACACTGAAATTTTGTTTATATTATCCCTTGCTACAGATATTATGTTTAATATAGGAATTGGTTGTTCTATGAAGTAGTCCTTTAAACGTTAAATATTAATTAATTAATTAGTCTTAAATATCTTTTTAAAAGTTTTCGCAAAGAGTTTCTTGTTTATTTCTTGATCTTTCACGTGTGGCTTAAGTATTGGGTCCGCGGAACTGTTTTGACTAACAGGAGAAGGGGGAAAGCGAGTAACTGGCGCCTAAGCCAGTAAGCTTCGAGCAGCAATGGCTCATTAGCCTTGGCTTGCAGAAGGAAAACTGAATTCAAACCTCTCTTGCCTTGCATCTATACACAAATATGGGAAAGGTTTTTGTGGGTACAACCTGAAGTAGAATAAGGAGCCGGCAACCCTTAGGCAGTTTGCAGCACACAGTGCTGGTGCACACTTTCAGTGAAGTCCAGTAGGGCGTCGGCGCCGTAGGTGCCCTTATCCCGTTGGTAGTTAGAAAGGCTTTTATCCAACAACCAGGCCTGGACATGGGGTTCTCCACCCCTGTCTGAGGGCTCCCAACGGGAGACGGCCATGTTGATAGAATGGGCCAAATCAGACCGTGCCGTGTTCACAGCGCACCGTCCCCGTTCTCCAGACCCACTCGCTTTAAGTGGCAGAGAACAGTGCTTATTTCGGGGTACACACCAGTAGGGCACCTTTTTCAATGTGGGGACCAAAAAAAATACTTTTCTTATATTTTAACGTTTATTTTTAATTTATTGATAATTAAAAGTTCAACAATCTGACTACCGGCACCTATTTTTTTTTACAAAAAAAAAAAAAGCGCTGTCAAAACCAATTGACGCTGCTGATCGCAAACTGTATACTAGGTATATGTCGTTTGCAAAGAATCACATAAGAAGCTTTTAATTTTACAACTCATGCCACTGATGTTTTGTTGCTTAAAGAAATTATTTTTAAAATCAGATGTAGGTTTGTGTTTTTAAACCTACAACGGCTGGTAAAATCAATGTTTTACCCCAAGTGTTTTCCATATGTTACTATAAGTAAAGAGATCTTGTAAGTCACTCAGAAACCACCATTTTCTCTATGTGATGTCGAAGAGAGATTTTGTGGGTCTATTATGAACTTGATCTTTGAGTGTTCGAAAATTTTTCATATCTTTATCTATTTTGTTAGGTTGGCATTGTCTCAAATGATCCTCCATCGTAAGGTACAAATCATATATTAATGTATGAAAGAGTTACATTAATGGAACGTAAAAATTAATTTCGTGACTTGCTAGGCTTAAATGAAATCCATGATCTTAGACCCCCTTAGACACCTCATAGACCCCCAATTTATTTGTTCACTTTCGTAGACCCCTTGGAAGTCTTCGTAGACCCCTGGTGGGGGGTCTATATAGACTACTTTGGGAATCACTGGCTTAGATAAACTTTGATTTTTTTTTTTAAATATTTTTTCTATTGCTTGTTTTATTTCTTTCTTTTTTGTTTCTTTCTTTTCTGTTTCTTTCTTTTCTGTTTCTTTCTTTCATCTTTTCTTTACTAATGTTTCTCCCAAGTTGTGCCTTTTTATCTCTTATCTTAATTTAAATAATATATTTCTTTTTACTTTCTCCTATCAAAGCCTTTCCTTTCTCCCTATTTGCTTCTTTCGATTTCCCCTTCCATTAAGTCATGTCACGTGTCCCTCTGTGCTATACGGTGACTGACATGAGACTGTGAGCACTGAACAAGTAGCATTCAGACAAGTACCAGGCCATTGAGTAATGATATTCTCACCAGGAGTGGGGGAGGGAGCGGATCATTAGCTCCCTCCCCCCTTTTTTTTTTAGCTCTTCGAGTTTAGATCTTGACTTTCTGTGTAGTACTTTGGTGTTCAGTGTTGATATCTGACCAACTTGATCATTTTGTTAATTTTTTTTTTTATGTAATAAAGTAGCAGCATTTTTTCGAATACAAGAATATGATCTGCACAGAAGAGACTTGAACATGTCACCTTTCAGATTACAATTCTGTAACTAGACAAAGAGTCCAGCCTAGAGTCTAGCATGATTTAGCAAATTCTGTATCCAGACAGAGATTGTAGCATGATGTAACAGATGTTATATCTAAACGCAAAATGTAGCATGATGTAACAGATGTTATATCTAAATGCAAAATGTAGCATGATGTAACAAAGGTTATATCTAAGTGCAAAATGTAGCATGATGTAACAGAGGTTATATCTAAATGATAAATGTAGCATGATGTAACAGGTTATATGTAAATGCAAAATGTATCATGATGTAGTGAATTCTGTATCTAGACCAAAGAGTCTAGCTTGGTGTAACAGATCAACATACAGATTCTTACAATATTCAACAATCTTGTATCTAGATATTGATTCTGGTATGATTTTACAATATTATATCTAGAGATTGATCCTGGTATATTGAACTATCTTGTATCTAGGCATAGATTCTATCTGATGCATATACAAATCGTATCGTGATTGGGATTAGAGGATAACCCTGTTTCTATAAACACATTCTAGAATGGACTAACAATCTTACCAATAGGCACAAACTAAAACTTACAATCTAGAACTGAAGATAAATATTGTTGTTGTTTTATTTAATTTCCGATGCAAAAGACCTGAAAAAAAAACTTATTATGACATAGATAATGGTATATTTTTTTTGTGATTTTAAATATAAACGACATTGAAGATAATTCTCGGTCTGTGCAGGCACAATATGAAACGCGCGCGCGCGCGCACGCACGCACACACACACACGCGCGCACACACACACACACAAACACACACAGACATAAAAGGCTGAGTTAGTAGGCGAGAAAAGAAACAATAGAAAAAGTGTGTATGTGTGTGTGTCCGAGGGTTGAGGTGTGTGTGAAGACATAAGCCAGACAATTTTTTTTCCATCTGTCTGCAAAATATTTGCAAAGTTATCCTGCTCATTTTGACATGCTGAACAATTGAACTAAAATATGAATATAAATATACAATATACAGTGTTCTCTTGACTTTCGAGGGGTCATACATTCCAAGACCATCCACTGAAACATAATCTTCAAATACAAAAACAAAATCTAATGAAATACTCAGAAAGACACAGATATGAAGGCTCATTCCTCATTCCATATGCTAGGACAAATTTGTACAAATACTCCTTCTTTCCTAGTGCTATTAGAGCATGGAATGGGTTGCCTGAGCCAGCCTGGAAAATCAATGACTTGGCAGAATTTAATTCATTCTTATCTTATTTAATACAGACGTTACTTCAAAAAGGAAGACGATTATGTCCTACGCGTCATGCATTTAGTTATGCATATTAACCAATGACTTAAATTCTGCCAAGTCACTGGTTTTCCTGGCTAGCTCAGGCAACCCATTCCATGCTCTATTCATTGGTTAACATGCATGACTAGAAGTAACGTCTGTATTTTAATAAGATAAGAAGATAAGAAGTCTAACTAAAAACACGTCTTGACTCCTAAGCTATTCTGAAGTAAGTCTCTCCCGTTCTATGTTCCCAATATTCTGTCTCTAACTATATCCGTTCCGTTTTATATACTGTTAGATCCCTAAAGGGAATCCCCGATTAGTCCAAACTTTTACACATCAAACTATAGAGCCATTTCACACCACAGGGCGCGTACCACAAGAGCAAGCAGCGATCGAGTCCTTAGCATTTATTGAACCTGGTACAAATCTACCAAAGCATGAAGATACACAAGTAGGTCTACACTTATGATTTTGTCTTTCGTAAAGAATCAAATGTGAATAGTTCAATCTATTTCTTGTCTCTTATTACATTCGAGGTGATAATTAGAAAAGTGTCAAAGTCTACACGTAGAAGGCAATGGAAGATGACTTTGTAAAAGTCATACATTGGGGCGAACAGAAAACAAGATGATTTTTTTTTGTTGTTGTTGATGTCTTGACTGAGTTTGTGTTTTGCACTTAAACTCAACTAGTGTGAGGTTTGTAGACAAATGTTTGCAATACGCTTTTTTAAATTTAATACTAGAAGACAAGGCTAACAACATAAAGAGAGAGAAAGAGAGAGAGAGAGAGAATAAGACAGAGTGAAAGAGAGAGAAAGAGAAGTAAATGTTTGTGAGATAAACAATACATGCATATACAGATTCTCTTAGGGCGGAGTTAGACTTGATTAGGCCCTAAAATATTTGAGAAATTGGCGGCTTGTGATTAATATAAGACTAATTTTTATTTGCTTTTTCTTAAAAAAAAAAAAATTCTTTGAATCATATTGTGGTGGCCCTCAAGCAAGCGAGAGCCATAAGCTAGAGGTAGTGTTAGCTATAGGTCAATCCCACACATGTTTTTCTACATCGCCGTTGTAGCCACTCCACATGCCGATTTTGACTTATATATCGAATTTATTTCCCAAAGTAACCAAACTTAAGGTTGTTATATCTTGTTGGTTGTCCACGACCAGTTCCACGAGCCTGGATGTTTTCTTTAAATACGAATATGAACCTGTTGCACACAGTCCTAAGTGCCCAACTGTGACGTCAGTAACATGGCGGCGGCCTTCCGTGAGCGTCTCATCCGATTAAGTCCTCGAGTTTATGTGCACGCATGCGCACCGAGATACAACCACGCGTGCGCAGTTAATCGTGTTTTCCTTCGTAGTATGCCTCCTTACTTCCGGTCGAGTAAATTTGGTCTTTCACTAAATTTTTTTTTTGTAGTTATTTTTCTCCCATTGATCTGTTGTTGTTTTTTTTTTTTCTTGAGACTCTTAAGGTCTGGTTGTAGTTTCTGTTTAAAAAAAAAAGCTGTCTTCTGTTTTGATGTATCAAAAATAGAGAAAGAAAAAGAGGCTGTGGACAACAAGAAGCGTTTAAAGCTGCCGAGTTGATGATTATTGCGGTTTATTACTTATTTGAAGTGTATTAGTAGCAGTTATTGTATAATTACTATAATTTAATATATATATATATATATACCATACATATAAAGGTAATTATATTTTCAAATAAATAAATAAGTGAGTAAATAAATAACTAAATATAATATATATTGTTGTTACCCTGCCTTGCACCAGTGCTTGAGATGCGCAATAGTGAACATAAACAGGAAGACACTTGAATGGAGAGAAGAACAGTGCATCAGGGATTGTGAAGAGTCTGAATGTTTGGGAAACTAAAAGGCCAACTTTTGTGCTGCCTCAAGGGTTGTAGTAGGGACCTGGAGCGAAGCGGGGAGGGCTATCGTTGGTTAAGTAGCAGGGGACTGGTATACCTAGTAGTAAGACTCTGAGGAAGCTGAAGGCTTTTATGTGTTTACCCTAGTGAATAAACACACGTGTTTATTTCCTGTTAAACTGTGTTGAGTTGCATGCCTTTTCGTTGAGTGCCTAACCTAAAGTTACAGCAATATAACAATAATAATAATAAGGCTTGTCTTCGAGTACGAACGTTAGAGAAGAATGTAGTATTTCCCGTTGTATACGTGCCCTGCCCAGCGGAACTGTCTATCTATACTGTCCGTACCGGCGTTCGCAAGGATATCGCTGTTAGTAGTGCGGTCTTGCCACCTTATGTCCATGATGGAGCGCGAGCATCTTTGGTTAAAGCGCTCAAGAAGTCTTAGTTCTTTTCTGTGTAGTGTCCATGTTCTCGGAGCCATATAGAAGGGTTGAGAGAACCACCGCCTGGTAGACATTAATTTTTGTAGGCAGACGGAGCGATTTGTTCCACCAAACTCTCGCCTAAAGGCGTCCAAAAGCGCTACTGGCCCTGGCCACACGGCTATCAACTTCCCTTGAAAGTGAAGCGTCTTTTGACACAATACTACCTAGGTATGTGAAGGGGCTGTCCATTTACGGTGATCTTTGGGACTGAGTAGGTTTTATTGGGTGACTTCTGGAACATGACTTCTGTTTTCCCGAGTTTTATAAATAAACCAAAAGAGGCTGCAGCGTATGCCAATTCGTTGACCGCGTTCTGGAGATCATGTTCATTGTGAGCTAGCGGAGCGCAATCATCGGCATAAAGAAACTCCGTTATGACCATTAAAAACAAAGGAGATGGATATAATTATATAAGATAACCTGCTAACTATTGTAAAAAAAAAAAGGGAAAGTAAAACTCTATGGACTTATTATGGGCCTTGCAAAGACCTTCCTACAGGGAACAGTACCAGGTAATAGAAGAAGAGGCAGACATAGAAAGCGATGGGAAGAATACATAAAAGAAAGAAACGGGCCTGCCATTTCCAAGGCAAAAGAAAGAGAGGCATGGAAAAAGACGGTTGACAAATTTTGTGTGGTGCCCCAACGGTCTAACAGACTAAGCGATAAGTGAGCAGATGTGAACTGTATACATGCTCATCATTTTTATTTAACTTGATTGAAATAATAAGAATTTAATTTCTCTTTAAATAGTACGTAATTTCGGAAGAGATTTTTAAGCAATATTTTTGAAACAGTGAAAGTTGATGTATGTTTGGGGCGGGGGGGGGGGCTGTATGTGAGTGTGAGGGTGTGTGTGTTGTGGGGGCTGTGTTAGGGGGAGATGTGTGTGGGGGGGTTGTTGGGGGGCTTTTATAGGAGGATATGTTGTGGGGGGCTTTGTGGGGGGATATGTTGGGGGGCTGTGTTGAAAGGGGGTGGGTGGGTCGGAGGGGGGCTGTGCTGTTAAGGTAAATATTTTGCAGTCATTGTTTCTGGGATCAATGAATTGTGGGAATGTTTTGGGAGAAGCGGGGAGAACAACACTGGGAGACAAGGGCCAGACACCGAGAAGAAGGATTTTTCTGCCGTCATATAATCGCTATAAAGATCTACTCAGGCGATATTTTTATCTACCTGGCGTAGAAGAAAGCAGCTGGCAGCAGATGGCCTCTGAAACAGAAAGCTGGTAATATGTCACAAAGATCCCAGTATACATAAAGTAGCTATAATACATAAACCACTAAACCATAACTTACAAATAGAAAAACAAAACCTACTGAAATACTCAAAAAGACACAAGGATAGAGTCACATTTCTTATTCCATACGCTAGAAAAAGTTCATACAAGTGCTCCTTCTTCCCTAGTGCCCTTAAAGAGTGGGATTGGTTGCCTGAATCAGCCAGAAAAAAAACAGAGACTTGGCAGAGTTTCAGTCATTGATTTAACATGCACGACTAGATAGAAACACGAAATCCTTAGGACGTACTTATCTTCTTATATTTTGAAGTAACGTCTGTAGTATGTAAAATAAGATAAGATTTGGAGACCAAATAAGAGCCCTTGTGGAAGACAGGAGCAGTAGACGTAAAGGAAATTAAAATAAAGGCGTCGTAACCCTAACGTCCCGTCGTGACCCTAACGTCCCGTCGTGACCCTAACGTCCTTCGTTTTTACTTGGTCCGGCAGAATTTCCGAAAGATATTTTTATTGTATTACCTAGCACAAGAGACGTCTCAACTGTAGCGAGTTTTCATTTCCCTTGTCACGCCTGATCGCTCCTAGTACGCTATTTTTAGTCAGGGATTCTCAGCTTGTGGCGTAGCCTACCTGCTTTTATAACACATCTTAACTCTTTCTCTCCGTATTATTCTCCACGTTCCGACGGAATTCTTCATTTTTGATTCAGTAACGTTTTCATTGGTCAGCTAAAAATAGTGTATTTGGTCTAGAATTAAAGGGGAATGCCGGCTCTTTTTTTTATGTAACACAAAATAAAGTTTGTAAAATCAAAGATTACTTAACTCTTTTTTTCCGTGATTATTTACCACATTCTGGTGGAATCAACGCTGGTATCGTCAATTAGGAGAGAAAGAGTTAAGGCGCATGAAAATCGAACACTATTGAGAGCTGCATCATGTGTAGCAGCAGTGCTGGATATACCTACAGGAAACAGAAGCTATAGCTTGGGGCAGCTTTTTGCCCCCCCCCCCCCCCAAATGGTTACAAGTAAATTTTCAATTTGTTTAAAGAAAAACCTAAAGAAAAATTGCCTTACAAGGGAGGGGAACCAATGTCTAACAGCTTAGAGCCTTATCAAGTCTAAATTCGGCCCTGGTATGAAGGTCACAAATGAGCCTTCATACAAATGTAAACTATGCAGTTATTCACGATGTGGATTGTAAACCTTTGATTGGGCATCTAGGATTATAAAGTGTCCGGTTATAACATAAGAAGATAGTTAATTGTAACCCTTTTCTATTTATCAGTCTTGCAACAGCTTATAAAATGATGCATAAAATCAGGGAAAAAATATTTTTAATTGTTTGCACGTGATACAATAAAAGCGTTTATGGACTATTAGTAAAAAGCGCATTCTTCAAAATTTCATGTTAAATGAATTAACAGACTTTAAAATCTAATTGATGAAATGATGTCACATTTTGAACATCATTAGACTATAGACTATATCTTAAAGCCTACATTATTTTTTTTTTAAATATAGTGATTTTACATAGAATAACAAAACATTTTGTTTAAAATCGATTTTTTTTCCTGAAAATATTTTTTTGCCGAAAATACCTGTACTGAAATTTAAAATTGCTAAAACTTTGCAATCATATATGATATTTGCATGACTTTGAAACACTTAAAGATAAATATTAGTACTTCATCGTAAGAGACAGAGAGAGAGATTGTAAAACAAAAAGTTTCATGATGTTCTATTTCAGTGTCTTTGACATCTCTAAAAAAAACAACATAATCACCTATTTTACTTCTAAATCTTGTGGGATAATAAAATCGCAATAACTATTGAGCTGCTACACAATAGACAAATGTGTACTACTTCAAAAGATAACAAGTTAGACACATCGTTAGCGATAATTCAAAAGGTTATAGCATTTTTAAAGCATAAACAAAAAAAAAAAAACGGCGGTCGTTACCATAGCAACCACAAAAGTCACACACAATTTTCCGAGATTTTTTTTTTTTTTTTTTTTTAATATCAGGGTGAGTTAATGTACTAACCAAGCAGTTTTGACAAGTTTCTGATCAATGTTAAAAAAAGAAAAATTTTAGATGAACCTCCCCCACACCCATTATATAATGACTACATTACAATAGTATGCTGAAATAATATTAGTTCTAACTTTCTTTATAGCGAAGTTATTCTTGAAGTTCTTTGATTGGTATGTCAAATGCCAAGGGCTAATTGTGCTTTTTTTTTTTTTTTTTAACCAAGTCAGTCAGTTGCCTTTAAGCAGATCAAACTTTAAATATACAATTTCAAAGTCGAGTTCTGAATTATCTCATCCGAGCGGAGTCATGTCACTGACAGCCACATTTTTTTTTGTGTTTAAAAGTCTGTTCGAAACTTTGAATCCAGTACGATAGAACTTTGGAAGAACAAGATATTCATATCTCATTATCTTTTTGACATCATCTATTTACTTTCGTGGTGAAGTCAAAGTCGTCTGCTTCACGTGACTGAAAAGGTCAAGGTCAGTAGTAAATTATATTTTTTTATGTCAATAGGCGGTGATTGGCTGGTCTAACACTTGAATTCAGTTTATTGCCTGGATTTCCATATTATAGTGGCTACTTGACTCCGTAGTAATGGTGATGGATACATAAAAAATTTTGAATGTTTTAAAATATCACCAATCGTGATATTTTATTGTATTATTATTGTTATTGCTATTTTTATTAGTATTATTGTTGTTGTTGCTGCTGAATTTATTATTAAAATATAAGATGTGTACATTCGTTAGCGATTAGTGATATTTGCAATCTTTAGGGCAGATGATGTAAAGTTCATCTGTTTCTCTGACCTACAGTTAACGAGGATGCTATGTGGTCAGCACAACGACCAACCACCTTTATTTTTCCACAACTAACCTCAGGTACCCATTAGAGCTGGGTGGACTCAGAGGCGCCCTAAAAACCTCGAAATTAAAAATCCAAGTTTTTATCAGGATTCGAGCCCAGGACCGCCGGTTCAGAATCCAAGCGCTTTACTTTATAGCCGTAACCCCTTCTATTAATTGAGAAGTATGTGTTGGTGGGAATAGTTTATTTGTGAATTTGAAAGGTCCTGTTTAACCCTAACCACCTGGTCAGCAAAGTCTCTGTATTGTGTTCATGGAAAGGCGTATAGAAGAGATGCCATTTTGGCGTTCTGTGTTTAAACGTTGTCTTTAAGACTAAATATATCTACTTTTTAAAAAAACAATTATTGTGAGAATAATTATCGTTAGTCCAAATCTCGGACACAATATCTTTTTCATTGGGGGGAAAAGGGGGGGGGGAGGAATATGTTATCATATTTGATTCATTTCAAAGCTCATAGAGACAGTATTGCCGGTTCTGTCTTATTTGACTTAGTGTTGCTAAACTGTTGATACGTAGATCAACCATCTATAGCGAACATTTTTGTACTGTCAGAAGAAATGCATGTTGTTGCCCAAGTATTCGTAAGTGTAAGTAGAATGTATGTCTTGCCCCTTTACACGCCCTCACCACCACGAAAGATAAAGATATATCTTATCTTATGTTATCTTATCTTATCAAAGACGTTACTTCAAAAAAGAAGCCGATTACGTCCTACGCGTGTTTCTAGGTCAGGTCAGTCATGCATGTTAATCCATGACTTAAATTCTGCCAAGTCATTCGCTTTCCTGGCTGACTCAGGCAACCCATTCCACAATCTAATAGCACTAGGGAAGAAGGAGCGTTTGTATTTATATAAAGGAGGTTGATAGATAAACTATCCAGCGTTGTTTAATAGCTCCTTATTAGTAGACATTAACTGACGCGTGACATCTGACATGTCACCACAGTTGGTTTTACCACTGGTATATTTCTAGTGTGAAAAACGGGTCCTGGTTTTAATTTGATGAAATTAAAATCAACAGTGATTGATAGACATTGAATTCGGCAAGCTTAACCAATTAGACTTCTGCTACCTCTCAGACTAAATGAAATGACTTGAGAAACTGAAAACCTCCTTCCGTTTTTATCCTCTTTCGGCTCAGAACCATCTAAATTTTTTTTTTAAACCTCCCAACAGGTTTGAAAGCAACTGATTTGAAACTCTTTTCGCTGCTCTGTGACCAAAGAATCTTTCAAGATTTGGCAAGATCAGACCAGATTGACCTTTGTGATTGCCATCTATCACCATTTCCGGAGTTCATCGCCCACCACCCAAAATTTTTTTTTTTTTGGTTATCCAGAGGCGTGGCATGACTAGTCAAAGTCTAGAAAGTACCAGTTTAAAGAGGAGTGGGTATGAAAAGTTGGGGGGGGGGGGGGTCATCCTTGACTTTCAGATCAAGAAAGAAGAGTAGGAGGAAAGATGGCAATGTCTGAATCAGGACATCCAAAGTGGAACTTAAAACTAACAAGCAAAAAATAAAAATACTTTTAAAAAAAGCTTATCTAAGGAAGAACTCTGTCCTTACATCTCTCAGCAATGTAGAAGACATTTCCCTTATTCGATATCAAACAAAATAATCAATTACCAATAATTATTTTATAAACCGGTTAATTTTTAAATAGGTTCATGTTTTGCTGGGTACAATAAATGATAGTTTAAAGCTTCTACTTGATCTGAGAATGGGTGTGGGACAAATACCCACACACCAAATTCATTTCCAAAGAAAATCATGGACTAATTGTGTTCGTGATTTACAGCCTTAAATGTTTCCAAATGTCAATGACACATAATCTACATTTCTCTGCAATACATCTTCTGTAATAAAGCGGAACAATAGTTATTTACAGTAAAAGAACAGACACAACATCGGGCTTTTTTCTCTTCACTTATAAATGTTTTAGGGAAATCAAAGTAGACTGTAGCATAAGAGGATTAGAGCTTCGCGTGCCACCAAAGTGGTGTTCAGCAATAGGAATGTCTGAAGGTTCACAGAGAGATAGCACTTGGGTCAATACTCGGAAATAGATATGCCAAGACTGCGTAATGTGTAATTTTCTACATGCCAGGTCTGGTTAAACATGTGTAATGGTCTACGTGCCTGGTCTGGTTAAACATGTGTTATGGTCTACGTGCCAGGTCTGGTTAAACATGTGTAATGGTCTACGTGCCAGGTCTGTTTAAAGATATGTAACGGTCTAAATGCCAGTATCTAGTTAAACATGTGTAATGGTCTACATGCCTGGTCTAGTTAAACATGTGTGATGGTCGAAATGCCAGGTCTGCTTAAGGATGTGTAATGGTCTAAATGCCAGGTCTGCTTAAAGATGTGTAATGTTATATCGAGTTGTTTTAGCATTTAAAGAATTTATTCCATATGACGTCAAAGGAAAAAAATCCACTACGTCACACGGTCTAGTTAGACTAAAACATATCATCTATACGAGCAGCTTGTTGAGTGTTCATAGACATTGGTGCACCGAGTGATTTCTTTTAGCATTTCATTTAAAGAATAACTCCATATGACGTCAAAGGAAAAAAAAACCAATACGTCACACTTATCTTATCTTATATAATACAGACGTTACTTCAAAAAAGAAGATGATTACGTCCTACGCGTCATGCATTTAGTCATGCATATTAACCAATGACTTAAATTCTGCCAAGTCACTGGTTTTTCTGGCTAGCTCAGGCAACCCATTCCATGCTCTAATAGCACTAGGGAAGAAGGAGTATTTGTACAAATTTGTCCTAGCATATGGGACGAGGAATGTGCCTTTATTTTTGTGTCTTTCAGAGTATTTTATTAAATTTTGTTTTTGTATTTGAAGATTATGGTTCAGTGTTTTATGTATAATTGCTACTTTACTTTTGAGTCTTCTGTCCTGAAGGCTTTCTAAATTTAGTGATTTTACTAATGGTGTTACCCTAGTCAAATGTGAATATTCGTTTGTTATGAATCTCACTGCTCTATTTTGTGTTTGTTCCAGTTTCTTAATGTTTTCTTGAGTTGAGGGGTCCCACACGGTGGATGCATATTCTATTATTGGCCTAACCAAGGTTAAATAACATTTTAGTTTTATGTTCTTATTTGATTTATAGAAATTTCTTTTAATAAACCCTAATGCTTTGTTGGATTTTTTTATAGTTTCATCAATATGTGGATTCCATGACAGTTTTTCATTTATTATAACACCTAGGTATTTTGAGTTTTTAGTCTGTGTTACTGGTTTGCCATGAATAAGATAAGTGGAATTAATTTGTTTTAGTTTTTTTGTTACTCTTAACAACTGACATTTTTCTGGGTGGAAAGACATGCTCCAATTTGATTCCCATTTCTGTAATTCATCTAATTCTCTTTGTAAAATATCTGTGTCTTGTTTTGTTTTTATTGTTCTATATATTATGCAATCGTCTGCAAATAATCTGACTTTTGTTCCTGAACTAATGCAATTTGGTAAATCATTTATGTAAATTAAAAATAGTAGTGGACCCAAGACTGTTCCTTGAGGTACACCTGAGTTTACTGTTATTGGTGTTGATTTAGAGCCATTTATTATTACAGTTTGTTCTCTCCCTATCAGAAAATCTTTAATCCACTGATGCAGTGGACCGTTAATGCCGAAATATTTTAATTTTTTAAGCAAACTATGGTGGTGGACTTTGTCAAAAGCCTTGGAAAAATCTAGTAAGATAGCATCTATTTGTTCACTATTATCTAAACCTTTTGAAAAATCATCAATTAGTCCTATTAGTTGTGTTTCACATGATCTATATTTCCTAAAGCCATGTTGGTATGGGGTGAGGACATTATGTTTGTCTAAGTGGTTTATGATATTGCTACATATTATGTGTTCTAGTATTTTACATGTGATGCTGGTAAGTGATACTGGTCTGTAGTTTCCTGGATCAGATTTTTCTCCTTTTTTAAATAGGGGGGTGACATTAGCTTCTTTCCAGTCCTTTGGTACTCTGCCCTGGTTAAGCGATGCTTGAAAGAGTATTTTGAACACTGGGGCTAGCTCATTGCTTAGTTCTTTGAGTAATCTAGCTGGAATACCATCAGGTCCAGACGCTTTATTTGGTTTGGTGTTGGCTAATAGTTTTTTAATTCCATTTTCTTGTACTACTAAATCTTCTATGTTGTCTACTTGGTTCAAATTAAGAAATATGTCTTTGTCTCCTGGGGCTGAGAATGCTGATGCAAAGTATTTGTTTAGGATGTTTGCTTTAGTTTCATTATCATTATGTATTATGTTATGTTCATCTTTTAATGGCGCTATGCCTGTTGTTTCCATTTTCTTAGACTTAATGTATGACCATAGGTTTTTGTTGTTATCTTTAGATATTACATTGTTGATGTATTCACTCTGCAGCTGTCTGCTTACTTTTTGGGTTAGGTGTTTAATTTTTATATACTTTTTGTAAACTCTTTCTGCCTTGGTTGCTTTAAATTTTCTATATAGGTTTTCCTTCTGTTTACAAAGCTTCTTTAGTCTATTATTAAACCAGCATTTATTTATTTTGTTTGATGTGTATTTAGTTGGTATATGATTTTCTATAATGCTTTTAAGATGGTTTTTAATGAAATTCCAGAGGTCATCGACTGGTTGGTTAATGTCTTTTTCTAATAAGAATGTTTGTTGAAAGTTTAATGCAGCTTGGTGTAGTTGTGTTAGGTTACATTTATTCCAGAGTAAGATTTTTCTTTTGGTTTAGGCCTAATTAGACTATAAATATAAATTAATTATAAATTAATTATATTATTAATTATATTATTAATTATTTAATTGTAAATTAAACGGTTTGCTTTTAGAAAACCAAAAGTAGCCGTCGCACCTAAACTTTTCAAGCCAGATTTAATGATGAAATAATATTTTTCATATCTCTTCTAGTTTTCGAGATCTGAGTGTGACAGACGGACAGAAGGACAGACAGACGAAAATTTTGCACAAACCTAATAGCGGCTTTTTCCCCTTACGGGGCCGCTAAAAACTTGTATTAAAATATAAGCTAATTTAACTTGAGATAAAAAATAAATAAATGCAGTAGATTTTTAGAAATAATATAAAAATAGTATTTTCAACAAAATCTAACTCCCTACAAAAACAAGTCTTTTCACTCAGGCAATCTGGAGTGGTCCTTCCTGACGACAATGCCGTTTATCTTGCATCATACACGAGCAATCGCTAACCTCTTCCCAGCGTCACCATAGAAGCACACACACAGGCACACACCAAAGATACTCACCAAAGACACACACACAGAGCCACACACAGAGAGACACACACACAGACACACACCTAAGACACCTAACCAACTTGAACTACAATGTGTATTATTTTGTGCAGAAGAGCCGGGGGGGGGGGGGGGAGGGGGCATACCGTTGTAAACACAATTAGACAAAATATTTGTTTGAATTCATGATTCCATTTTTTTTTCTCTGCTTCTCTGTATTTCGGTCATAAATATGTCGAAAGAAGGTGTAGGCCTGACTTTATTTGGTCTAGTTTTGAATTTAAAGGAAAATTACAGTATAAGTTGAGCACATAGTTCTAGATCCGTACATTTGGACTGCGACCGGACAGAATGGTGTCTTTGGTATAAATACTTTTGAAGTCTATTTCTATATATATATATTTTACATTTTACTAAAAAAAAATTATTTTTTTTCGTTTGTTGGAAGCTTCTGTCCAAGGTCACTTGTAATTATGTATCTCTGAAACAGAAGATGTCTTTTATCTTGGAACTAGACGCACTGATCAAACAGACTTCCTAAACGTGTATTTTATTTCCAAGGCTTCCACCCCACTGATAATTATATTCATACCGTTGATATTAATATGCTACCAGCTAATTACAGCCAAGCCAGCACCCCGTTTATTACCCTACATCTTCAATATCTCTCTCTCTCTCTCTTTCTTTCTTTCTCTCTTTCTCTCTCTGTGTCAGTTATTAGCTCACATCTTCAATATCTCTTTTTCTCTTTCTCTCTTTCTCTCTCTGTGTCAGTTATTAGCTCACATCTTCAATATCTCTTTTTCTCTTTCTCTCTTTCTCTCTCTGTGTCAGTTATTAGCTCACATCTTCAACCTCACTCTCTTTCTCTCTTTTTCTCTTTCTCTCTCTCTCTCTCTCTGTCAGTAAATAGCTTATTAGTTATTAGCTTACACCAGGAGTTCTCAGCCTGTGGATCGCGACACATTGGGGGTCAACTGACGATTTGCCAGGGGTCGCATAAGACCATTGTGGGTTGTGGCTTTATATCTTGTGAGTATTGCTCGATTTTTTTTTAACAGTCACATGAGTGACTATTCATCTAAAGTCCCTGGTTGACAAACTATCTGCTGCTTGCCAGAAGTGCGGCTTAAACATCAATCCAAGCAAGACTAAGATACTTGTCCAAAACACAAACACTGCGCCTCAAGTAAGCATTAATGGCCAACCACTAGAAATTGTTGATCACTTTTGTTACCTTGGCTCCATCATATCCAACAACACTCTACTGGATAAAGACATAAACAACAGGATAGCCAAGGCAATGGCCACCATGTCACGGTTGCAGAAAAGAGTCTGGGACAACATATTGCTGACTAGCAGTACTAATGCCCTAGTCTACCGGACCTGTGTGTTAAGCACCTTGATGTACGGAAGTGAAACATGGTCAACCTACTCAGGGCAGGAAAAAAAGCTGAATGTCTTCCACCTCCGATGCCTAAGGCGGATCTTTAAAATAAGGTGGCAAGATAAGATAACCAATGAGGAAGTGCTACAAAGAGCAGGGTGCCAGGACATCCGCTCTGTTATCAGCAGCAGACGCCTTGGCTGGCTTGGCCACGTTCGTAGAATGCCAGTAGGTCGACTTCCACAGGACATCCTGTATGGCGATCTAATAGAAGGCAGGAGAGCCGCTGGTCGCCCACTTTTACGTTATACGGATGTATGCAAGCGCGACATGAAGCTCTTCAAAATCGACACTGAAACTGGGAACAGGTGGCACTGGACAGATCCACATGGAGAGAGAGCATAAAGGAAGGATCACGGATTGCAGATGTCATACACAACAGAAGCAGAAAGAAGGGTGAAAATGCAACGGCGCCTGGTGATTATATATGCCCAACCTGCGATCGCAGCTGTGTATCAAGGATTGGCCTCTTTAGCCACACAAGACGTTGCAAAGTGGGAGTATCGTCTTTCGAGACGTAAAATGCCACAAAAAGTCACATGAGTATGCTACATAAAAATGGTGAGTACAAAATAGAATACTAAATTAATGCATGTCACAATTTTATTTATTTATAATTTAATCATGATGAGAACTCTTTATTTCAAGACTACAGTGACAATTGTTTCGTGATGAAACCTAAAACTTTGGCAATGCATATCAAATGTTTATATTAAGTGAACTGTTTACAGCAGTGGTTCTCAATCTTTTAAGCTCGACGACCCCTTTTTACAATGCCCCACTCTGCCGCGACCACCACCCCCACACACACATAAAGCAATAGAAGAGTAGACAATAACAATCCATATTTTCGATGGTCTTAAGCAACCCCCGGCAAATGGTCAATCGACTCCCAAGGGGGTCGCGACCCACAGGTTGAGAACCCCTGATTTAGAACATCATGAAAAGCACAGTCACTTAGACTTAAGATTTGTGGGGTCGCCGCATACTGTAGAACCGTAAAAAAAAAAAGGTTCACCGACCTAAAAATGTTGAGAACCGCTGGCTTACACCTTTAACATCTCATTTTTCTTTATTATTTTCATTACTTATTGACCTAGAGACTAACTTACATACTCTCTCTTGACGTTCTGTGCATTTGACGTCAAGTTGTCTCCCAAGAGTTGTGGAACTTCATTAAAAAGGAACGAAGGTTGCCGCGAATGACGCAAACTAAATATATACAGTGACACAGTGTACTTAACAAAATTAGATGGGGCGACTAAATCAAATTTAAAACGAGCCAGTGACTTAACACCACAGTGCTCTACTTATTTAGAAAACAAAAAACTTGAAAGAGAAAATAAAATGTAGGTTAATTCTGCTGATGAAATCGCTACCTGGTCCTTTGATAGACATAGCATTTCATTATACTCCTCTTGAATTGTAAAGGATAGTTGCTGTTATAGTTTTTTCGGTCTTTGTAAAGTGGAAACATAAGATCATATTTGTAAACACAACACTTTGTGATTTTTTGTGTGTTTCTGCGTCATGAACGTATGGATGGGTGTCCTAAGTGTGTGTTTACGCTATGCAATATCATCAGGAAAGTTGAACCCTGACCACTCACACCCAGGCCAGCCCTGATCACCCTTGTTACCTTCAGACTACGACTTAATTATCTTCAGTAGTGAGTAAAAATGTCTCTGTTTCACTCTGTCTCTCTTTTCTCTCTGCCTCTCTTTCGCTTTCCCTTTCTATTTATTTCATTTATTTCTTTCTATCTTTTTCGCCCATTCTTTCCTAGTCTTTCTCTCTTTCTCTTTTTTTTTTCTCTATTTGTCTTTCTCTCTCTCTCTCTCTCTCTGTCTTTCTCTTTTCTCTATCTGTCTTTCTCTCTAAGTCTCTCTCTATGTCTCTTTTTCTCCCTCTCTCTCTATTTTCTCTGTCTTTCTCTTTGTCTCTCTCTCTCTCTCTTTTTCTCTCTCTCTCTTTCTCCTTCTCTGTCTTTCTGTCTGAGTCTCTCTCTGTCACTCTTTCTCTCTCTCATTTCCTCTCCCTCTCTTTCTCTCACTCTCTCTCTCTTTCTCTTTTTCTCTTTCTCTCTCTCTTTCTCTCTCTCTGCTGGTTTTCGCCTTTCCACCTCTCGTTCTCTCCATACTTTTTTTTTCTCTTTGTGTATTGTACAGATAATTATTTAAATCGAATATCAGTTCCACAGTCAGCAGAAAATTTTGTCCACTGACAGGGTCACTGTAAACTAGTGTAAATCACAGGGGTTTGATAACTGAAGAATGTATTTACAGCTCATGATATTGAATAATAGTTTGCGTTGAAATATGTGCATTTGTACCGAGCTTATATGAAGTCAGTCCGTCTGTTTGTCTGTCTGGTCGTAATCCTGTTCACGTTATTTCTTCCATGTCCAGTTCCCTGATCAAGTTGAAACTTTGCACAATTTTTTCCTCCTCGACGACAACATGGCTGCCAGATCGTGAAGTATGCACGCTAAACTTTCGTTCAGTCGTCTCGATGGTCCTGGGTTCATACCCTGCCTGATGCCCCCCCCCCCCCCACATCCTCCTGGGGGACTAGGAAGTAGAATATCTTCAACTTTGTGAATGAACATCCTCAACATATAACATTTTACAGTCAATCATAAGGTCAACCAAAACAGTTAATCAATGAGTCGTAATTAATTAATTTTGCTTTGTATGAAAATGTAAAAAAATTGGTGACTTGCGACCAGTGACAATACTGTAGGCCTGTACGTCGTTTGTTAAAAAATTTTTTACTTGAATAGCTCAGTGGTAAAACATGTCCTAACCCTCCACCATGGATGCTCAAATTCAGTTTCGAGTAACTTCTTCATGATACCTCCTACCCTACCCGCCGCTCCAACTGGTTCACAAAAGTGATTGAACCCAAAGCGTACTAAGCATGATGTAAGCATAAAAGTTGCGCTACACACGTTTCATTCAAAATAAAAGTTGGGTAAATTCCCCTTTCAAAGCTAGCGATCTACAGGGTAGATGATGTTAAGGTCATCTGTTTCTTTGGCCAACGGTTAACGAGCAGGGTGTCATGTGGCCAGCATAAGGACCTACTTAAGCCAGGTACCCATTAGCGTTGGGTGGACTCTAGGGAGCCCTAAAAATACCGAAATTCAAAACCCCAGTCTTCACCGAGATTCGAACCCGGGACCCCAAGTTCGTAAGCCAAGCGCTTGAATTACTCAACCACCTCGCCACTTCCAAAATAAAGATGACAAAATATATACAATGGACTTTGCAAATTTCGATAGTGCTCTAATATCACATTATAAAAGTACTGTCCACTGATAAACCTAATGGTACTTCTTTTATGGACAACAAACCTATATGGCACTGCATGCATTTTGGTTAAATTTTGTGTCATTAACAATTAGTTCCTCGTTCCATATGCTAGAACAAATTTGTAAAAATACTCCTTCATAAATGGTTCTATTAGAGCATGGAATGGGTTGCCTGAGCCAGCCAGGAGAACCAGTGACTTGGCAGAATTTAAGTCTAGATGCGTGACGAGTTGGACGAAATCATCTTCTTTTCCGAAGTAACGTATGCATTTTATGAGATAAAGTAGTTACAGAACTGATTCAAAATAATGGATGCTAATTTCACGCAATATACCTTAGGATTTTCAAATCATATATTATTTTTTCGTGTATATATTCCTAGTATAAGTTCAATATCAAAAAGCAGAAGAAGGCTGAAATTTGGTGATAACACTTATGTCAGAAACTGAAGTCAAAATTTTTTAAAGCTAAAATTGTGCATATAGACGTTTGGCTGGATGCTGAGTTGATAAGTAGTCTCGCTAATAACACGAATGTTCGACAGCTACATTCGGGGATGACACCTATCCCGCAAAGACGACGTTCATATGCCATTAAGAAACTGGAACAGACACAAAATAGAGCAGTGAGATTCATAACAAACGAATATTCATATTTGACTAGAGTAACACCTTTAGTAAAATCACTAAATTTAGAAAGCCTTCAGGACAGAAGACTCAAAAGTAAAGTAGCAATGATACATAAAACACTAAACCATAATCTTCAAATACAAAAACAAAATTTAATAAAATACTCAGAAAGACACAAAGATAAAGGCAGATTCATCGTCCCAAATGCTAGGACACATGTGTACAAATACTCATTCTTCCCTAGTGCTATTAGAGCATGGAATGGGTTGCCTGAGCTAGCCAGGAAAACCAGTGATTGGCGGAGTTTAGGTCATTAGTTAACATGCATGACTAAATGTTTGACGTGTAGGACGTAATCATCTTCTGTTTTGAAGTAACGTCTGTATCATATAAGATAAGATAAGATAACGGAAATCTTTTCTCGTGAGCTGAAGGGGTGATCGGCGGAGCACCTTAAAGACCAGCACTGGCGCAAGTTTGGTTTAACTGACAGAAGAAAGCAGCAGGCGGCTCTCTAATGAGAAAGCCGGATATGTCTTCCCAAGGCGCATGCGTGAGATACGTTCAAGACCATAGCAGATCTACCTCAAGGACAGGCGTAGACGCCGAAAAGAGAACAAAACTGACAACTTGCAGACGAGGGTTATGTCCGCGCTGAATTAGGCAAACTGTAAGGAGCAAGGCCAGGCCTGCGTTGCCACGTGAAATGCTGTATTCATTTTTAATCGTTGGACCCGAGGAAAAGATTTATTATTAGTATTTACAAGTTCTGATTGACTGCGCTGAAAATTTCCCCATTCAGACCTTGCGATCTACGTGGCAGATGATGTAAAGGTGATCTGTTTCTCTGGCCCACGGTTAAGTAGGGCGTCATGTGCCCAGCACAACGACCAACTACCTTTACTTTTACCAAATTAGTGCCAGGTACCCATGAGAGCTGGGTGGACTCAGAGGCGCCCTCAAAATTCCGAGTCATCACAAGGATTTGAACCCGGAACCTTCAGTTTAGATGCAAAGCAAGCGCTTTATCACTTATCCACCGCGCCTTCTGAAAGAAATAGACTGAAAAGATATAAACTGAACTATTATAAATATCCTCACCCTAGTACCTCAGAAAGCCCTTTCGCTTTAGCAAACACCCAGGAGATAAGCGTTGTCGCTTCTGAATGAAATTGTAAAAGCCTTTGTATTTGTGTGCGTTTTGGGGGTGAGGGTATGCGCATGTATGCATCTGCGCATATTGGGGGAATTTGTGAATGAAAAATGCTGATCGCTTCTATGGAATCTGCTGTGTCTCATACGACATGAGCTCTGCCTATGACGCCTCTCTCTATCTCCCCTAGGGAGAGGCGTTGATGATATGAAATCCCGGACTCTTATTGTAGAGGACTTCTGTTTCACGCTAAAGCAGGTATATATTGCATGGTCCCTAGCGATGACACGACCCTATGGTCAAGGGGGTAATGGAATTAAATGAGGCAACAGCCACGACTATAGCCAGGTCATCGAAGGAGGAAGTATTGAAAGAGGGAGGGGGCACTCTTGGGCGATGACGCTGGGATAAGGAGGGGGGAGGGGGTTTCAGCTGTAAAATTTCTATAGCGCCCCACACCTCCTTTCAATCTCAATTATCCCAACGCCACAGCTTCGTCGACAAACGAAAGTGCTTGTCTTCAAAGACAAGCAAATGAAAAGTCTGAACCGGAAATGGAACCCCCTCTCCTTCCCAGCGTTCCACAATCACCTTCCTCCGTTTGAATGACAGGCCTGCGATCTTCTGTAATTTTACACAGGAGAAGTGTTTAGCCCCCGGCCACGACACCCACTCCTAGCGCCGTCCGTCCCCCCCCCCCCCCCCCCCATCTTTCACACTAGCCTCGACGCAATCGCGGACAAGGTTAATTTAAGTCTTATTTCGTCTGGACAAGTCCGCTTATTGCTAAATGCAAGAGAGAGAGAGACACTGTGGATGTATTTATAGACTAGGTTGCATCCATCACGAGATGCACGATTGTATCATAAAAATCAAAGAACAAACAGAATAAACATTCGGGATAATGTATACCCGCGTAATTCCACATAACAAATGAAGTTTGTGTTTTACTCAAACTCGAGGGCGGCCCCTTTTGGTCCTTCTTTTTATCTGCTATACAATGCACAAATAGTTTATATATTATTGAGCGCGACGAACTTGAGGACGATGATTTCTAAAACACTTTTTAATATATATTTTATAGTTGTTTACCGGTTGTGTTACAAATTGTAAACAAAACGTAATAGGCAAACTTTACTGTGGAAAAAGTCAAACACACTCTCACTATGTTGTACACACTGTCTTTCCAACACACACACACAAACACGCACTCTCTCTCTCTTTGTAGTATACCTACACTTTATCTCTCTATTATATTTGTCTGTCTGTCTCTCTCTGCACGAGTTTACACATCTGCGTGAGGCTCTACTGATCCAGCGTTTACCTTTACATCTGCATCTGTCGCAGACGACATCGTCTGCCGATTGTAGATTTCTTTTCGTCGTCGTCTGCGCATCTTTTAATGAATTCTTTCTGTCAGAAATGGGATTCCCCTTTCGTGAAGTGCTGCAAATTTTGAAACACTTGGAAGCCGAGTGGTTCGTCAAGCTTCACTCATTACCTCAAGCCCTGGTAAAAACTTGCATTTTCAGAGACCATCCCAGTCTGATGGCTCTTACTTACTTAGACTTAGGTCTTCCAGCTCCGTTCAGCGCATAGGGCAACAACTTTACTCCACAGAAATCTGTTAAAGGCGACTTTCACATCCATGTACCCATTTTGGTTAATTTGTTTGCAAGACACTGCACTCTTCCTTAATCTTCGGAATCGAAGACATTGCCATCATATAATAAAGGACCCACTAGGAAATTGACATAATTTATTTTTAAATCGGCGTTAAAGAAATAAAGTTAACAAAAGAAGTTTATTTTCCACACAAACTCGAGGGCAGCCCCTGTTTGTCTGAATTTGTTATTGGTCAGCAATTACACACACAAGTTTTTTTAGCAGGACTTTGCACCAGTGCGCTAATTTTTAATCTTCGGAATCAAAGACATTGCCATCATATAATAAAGGACCCACAAGGAACATGTCATAATTTATTTTTTTTTTTAAATCCGCGTTAACAAAAAGAAGTTAACGAAAGAAGTTTATATTTCCCACAAACTCGAGGGCGGCCCCTGTTGGTCCGATTTTTTTTTTGGTCAGCAATGACATACACAAATAGTTTATATATACTGAGAGCGACGGACTTGACAACGATGATTTCAAAAACACATTTGAAAAATATTTTAAACAACAAATTATGGCCGGTTTCTTTGCAAGACACTGCACTCGAATGTCAAAATGCAGGGGCCCCTAAAGAGGTCAAGCCCCCCCCCCCCAGCCCCAAAATCCTTAGCTACACCACAATTCAAAAGACAAAAGTATAGGATCTGTGAATGTCTCGTGTTATAGAAGAAAAAAAACTTTGAAACCTTTAACGGAGCCGCCTTATAATTATTTCATAATCTACACTTGGCTTCACTGCTATACGATACATAAAAAAACCTGAGCCGCTCTATCGGTTACTTAACTTATATAGCAAACAAAATCTTTAGCCCAACTCTAGTAAATAAATAAAAAAAATTGAACTTCGAATCAACCTTGGACAAAATTCTGGTTTTTTTTTTCATTTGGGAAATGGAAGTAGACCCACACACGTGTCATATAAGCTAACATCATCTGATTGGTCAATGTTGATACATAGTGAATTTAGTCACATGTACCCTAGCCTGATTGCCAACCTTTTTTAGTAAATATTTGATGAATTTTAATCTAAATAATGGTTGAATATTTGTGGAATATTTACTAAGAAAAAAGAGGGAGAGAGGGTGGGATTGATTAGTATAAAAGGGCAGAAGCGGCTTTGGGGTGTAGCTACTGGGGCATTGTCGCAGTTATCTATGTAACAGTATAGTAGAATTATTTCTCTAATTGATAGTGCGGCGTTGATCACTATATTGATGACGTCATTACACTATTAATATTTTACTTTGTAGACTAGGGGACTGAGCTTTTGTTGCTTGTCACAACTTCTAGTGACGTAAAGTTATTGTGTGTGTGTGGTTTGCGTCATCTATCGTCTAGTACAGTCTCTCCATTGTTTTGTAGGTTGGTACAGATAGACGTGTCTTGAGAGCTCTTGAATTTCTCCTTGGTTATTGTTACTGGATAGCTTTAACATTTGCTTTGGACATTTTCTTGTTGGTTTATCTTGACCCCTGTTTAGAGTGAGTTTTATTTTTCATTGTATAGTTTTTCTATTTGAATTCGTTCGTATTTGTAAGTCTATAATTAGACTAGATCTAGATGATTAGAAGAATCCTTTCTTTTATCTTCTATAGGGTTTTAGCGACAAGTCTAAGTTTTGGTCGTAGTCTCAGTTCAAGACTCTATTTCAAGTGTTAGCGTCAAGTCTAAGTAGTGATCTTAGCTTGGTGTCAAGTCTATGTGTTAGACTCAGTGTAAAGTCTTGGTGTCAAGACTTGTTTATCCAGTCTCAATTTTCTATATTGAGAGTACAACTTTAGGTCTACAGTCTACAGAACTGAGGTCTTCATCTCACTAATCTCAGTTGGTCGACTGGTGTTCAAGGTGGTTTTTCATGAGTCTGAGGTTCAAGATTCCATACTGCGGGTTGCCTTGGTCAGACCTGATGTTATAGTATGAACTATAAACTTTTAGAATAGTCGTCAGTGAACAGTATCGGATCTAGAGGCTAGATCTATGTGGATTACCAGTTGTGATTGGAAGTCTATTTGAACAACTTGTAATGAATATATTAAGGTAATCATATTGTTCAAATAATGATCATTTATATGTCGCAAAGAGAATAACTGGATCATTTTAGATTACATATTATTACACATATATCTATTGATATTGATACTATTATTATCATTCATCATACATCAGTTCATTTGTAAATATATCATTGGAATAAATTTTTATTGTTATTTAACATCATACACTTAGTTTATTAATTTAATATACATCTGTATGTGTATGGTGTGCTTGTCAGGCTAAACTTGGGTCAGAATATTACAGGTTCAGAAAAAAATAACAATAACACACATTGAAAATAATATTAATTTTAAATAAATATTCACATTTGACATATCTAATAATAGTTTGATAAGTACAAGAAAACAAGAACCTGACAGGCAGCCATCCAGGCCCTACGCCTTAGAGGTCCCCGCGGTAAAGAGAATCGTTTGTCACGTCAGCCCATCTTACGAATGCTTATATGATACTCGCCCAGGGCCCCCCCCCCATTTTAGGCTGCTTCTGGCGAGTGGGACAACTGCAAGCAGGCCCCGCACCTAAAAGGGGGGGGGCCCAAGATGAAGAGAAACTTTTGTACTGTCAGCTTATCATACAAATATTCTTGGATTGATGTGATACTCACACAGGGCCCCCTCACATAGCTAAGGCCGCCTCTGGGGGAGGAGAGAGGGTGGTGTTACTTTGACATTGAGATCAGAGATAGAACAACACATTTCAAGTGATATATGATAGTAGACTGTCCCGCTCGGGAATGAACCGCTCATCTTGGCTGATATAGTAACAGTATACCATTGTTCTTTCTAGGTAAAAAAAAATTCTTCCTATCCTAACAATAAAAAAAAAGAGAGAAAATGCCCATCTTTGGTCAGCAAATGTCATCGACCGCCATTAGTCAAAGACACCTGTCGTGCTGAAAACCTACCCCATGACAGCACCCCCCCCCCTTTCGTCCATTTTTCTCCCTTCACAATCACTTTCCTATTTCGTCGTCCACGTCTGGAGATGGATTTGAAAAACTAGACAAAGACAGATATCTGCGCATGCGTTGTCACATTGGCAATAAGGTCTGGGGGAAATACGAGGTAGCTGGATAGAATTGTAGCCCTTTATACAAATATGGAGATTACAAGAGTCCCTCGCGCTCCCTACCTCCCTGGAGATACGTTTTTTTCTCTTTTTTTTCCTTTTTCAATCTTTAATACACTGACCAGGGCGTGATGGATATACTATTGAGAGGGGGAGGGGGGGGGGTAATAGGAGACGAGGAAAGATGATGAAAGTCTTAATTTTACATCGTCCTTAACTTGAAGCTAAGGAGCTCAATAGCAAGTCTGTTTTTAATTAATTCTTTTTTTTTTTTTTTTATATGATGTAGGGATGAATGGTCGTGTTGTAAACACTCAGGATTCTTGTCAGTCCAGAGTTCGAGCACTACCTGTGACCTGTGATGATCTCCAGTTCATCGAAGCAAGTCTGAAAGCAAGTCCTATAGAGCTGAAGTATTCCCAGGCACGCATATTTAGCGCATTTGCTTTACGACCTATTCTCGATACTAGTCTCTGTTAATGTTATATAGAAGAGAACAAAAAATGTACTCAGGGGCGGATTGCGACAATAAAAAGCGGTGGGGCCAAGGTCATAATCTTTCATTTTATTTGATCATTTTTTTTTTTAACAATGCTTATATCAACTCACTCTGTCTGTCTGTCTGTCTTGTAAAAAGATTATACACGTTATTTCTTCCACACCCATTCTCGGATCAAGATAAGACTTTGCACAATTATTTATTGGGATAGACGAGACACGAATCACTAAAAAAACAACCCAATTAATTAATGAATATACTGGTAAATTTTTATATTCCAACAAGAGAGATTAATCCTTCAGTATTCACATATACGGCTAAATATGTAGGATTCCGTCCCATTACATAAGTGAACACACATTATTTTTCCGATAACCATTCTGAAGTTGAAACTTAAAAAACATGAATCAATTTAAAATTAACCAATTAGTCAATTGGTTTTGGTAATTATCTATTTCATTTGATATCAAAAAAGGAAAATAACTTTTACATTATTGACAAAAATATGTACGTGCGAAGTTCTTTTCCCTTGGATAAGCTTTGTTTTTTTTTTTTAAGAATTTTTATATTTATCTTGTATTATTTATACCGAAAACGGCTTGGTATAGCATAGTAGCGCCCTGTCCGCCATTTTTCCCCAGAGGCGACCTTAGCAATGCGCGTGGCCCCCGTGCGAGTGTCACATCAAGCCCACGAATATTTGTAAGATGGGCTGATGGTGACAAATGTTTATCTTGATCGGAGGCCCCCTATAAAGCGCGAGGCCTGGGCCGATTGCCCCACTCGCCACCTCCTATGTCCGACTCTGTATCCATTGCAGTTGGATATGAGTTGACTTTGTGGTGAAATAGTTACTATTTGTTTATGTTTGTGTAACGTGGTGTTCCCAACATTGATTTAATGTGCTACTGTCCAAGTCTCTTTCGTCAGTTCATGTGTCGTTCTAGTTTAATAAAGCCGTGTTTTAGGTCACTCTTCAGTGTCTCTTTAGTTCTTATTACACGTAGCTATCTTGATTTTTAAAGGAAAGTTTGAAAATAGATAAAGTCTTATAAAACTGAATTCTATTTCCACTAAATACGAAACTATTTTTTTTTTTTGCGCATTGCTAATGAGTTAAAGAAAGTTAACTCTCGCTAGTTTGTCACTAAATGGGTTCAAGGAGTTGCAATGGTTTGCTACAGTCCGAACAAGAAAACCCATTTGCAACGAACCGTACTGAGATTACTTACTTAGAGCACGTGAAAGGAAGCGGGCAGCGAGTTTTAAGGTCGCCTTGTCCCTGTACATGGACAGACCTAATGCCGCACACGAACCAGTTCTTTTTCAAATCCTTGTCCCGATCGTCCTTCATGAAGAACGCGACATTCATACAGAATGTGGTCTATACCACCACTTCAGTCAAGTACAATTTCTTTCCCTTGTTCGAGATACCAAACAACTTATTACCAATAGTTAATTTACTAATTGGTTCTTTATTTTAATCGTTTCTTGTGCTGTCAGGTAAAAGAAATAATTGTGCAAAATTTCAGCTTGATCCGAGATTGGGTGTGGGAGAAATAACGTGTTCAAACTTTTTACCAGTCAGACAGAGTTGATAAGCTTTGTAAACAAAACAAATGACTTAGATGTACATGAAAAAAAAAGGAACTAGAAAATGTAAGGAAAAAAAAAAGAAAGTTTTTATATTGACATATAAACAAAACTCCTTTGTAACTCCTTGTCATCAAAATCTTTCACATATGAATGAGTCCGAGAATGATTGTATATAAATATCAATACAAAAAATTAGAGTGTTGATTATGTTAAAAAGATTTTTATTTATAAATTGGTTTTGGACTGGGATATTTAAATCAGATGCTAAAGATGACGCCATTCAAGTTAACAACACATAAGGCAAGGGACCATACTCTTATAAAGAACCACAACTCTGGTAATACATTTATCAACAGTTTTTTATTTTGCTGTCATCTGATAGGGGTAAGCTAATGCATTTGAGGCACGCGGTGCTATTTTTAGACTAGGAATATTAACAGAGCTGCTATTTACAGAGTGAACTTAGATGATAGGCTTTTTAATACCACTCTAGTATAATAGACCAAGATTTTTTTTTTTAAAATATCCATCCATCATGAAATAACATCAGACTATACGCCTCTGTCATAAGATATTAATGCATAATTATGAATTAATAAGTAAACTGTAGGTATATTTCTCTGTTGTAAAATAGTTTGTCTATATCTTATCTTATAAAATACAGACGTTACCTTAGAAAACAAGATATGTATGTCCTATGTCAGTTATAAAGAAGTCAAACAAAATGTTACCCTGCTATAACATAATTTGTTGTTGTATGTCTTTGTTATAAAATAATATTTCAAAGTTTCCTCAATTGTAGGATATTTTTATCTATAGCGGATCCGGTGTACAGAATACAGCAAGTGTTGACCTTCTAAATATTTTGCCATTACAAAAGAGATACAAGACACCGATAACAAAGACAAACACATAAACTCTTATCTTTTTTTTTTAGCAATCAGATCATCAAATACAATTCAACTAGATCTATCTGGCATAAACATTTCACATGTACATCATGACTAAGTCTAATGTAAATGTATATTTTTTGTTTTCTACAGTTACAATGTTGTTGTTGTTTTTTTGTTTGGTGTAATCCACAAGTGCTAGACAAATTTCCTTATGGATAATAAAGATTGTTATTAATATAATTATTGCACATTTTTCAGCATTGTAGAATTAAATTGCGAAACTCATTCGTTTTTAAAACTAATTTTTATTATATAGTTTTCAACAGAGATCGTCCAATATGGACATTTGTCTGTTTATTTCAAAAATCTGCTGCCAACTTTCCCCTTTTTATTTTATTTTAAACGTTTTTCTTCAGGTTTCCTAATACCGCATTCACAGTTTCTCCGAATCGCTTTTCCTTCTTTTTCTATGTGGCTGTATTTTACAAAAGCTCTGTCTGGTACATATCTTGTTCACGTTATTTCCCCCACTTTTCATTATTAGATCAAGCTGAAACTTTCAACCATTATTCATTGTCGAAAACAAAACGCAAATTTTGTGTGTGTGTGTGTGTGAATGTCAATTTAAAGAATTGGAAAAAAAGTTGTTTTAAGCTTTTTTTTAACGTAACAGATGAGGTAGGCCAATACAGATTATTTTGTTCAGCTTGTATGATAAAAGTAAAGTTTACTTTTCAGACCTTGTGGTCTATAGGGCAGATGATGTTTTGGTTATCTGTTTCTGTGGCCTACGGTTAACGAGGGTGTCATGTGGCCAGCACAACACTTTTCCTCAACTAATGTCAGGTACGCATTAGAGCTGGGTGGACTCAGAAGCGAACAAGGATCCCAATATTAAAAATCCCAGTCGTCACCAGGATTCGAACCCGGCACCTTAGGTTGTATGTACTGCTCTAATTCGTGTTGCTGTTAATTACAAGAAATGTTTTATGAAAAAAAAAAAAAGACACATTAGTCCATATAGTAAAATCTGGAACATTCCCTGAAGTAAACATGCCTGAGCTTGTTTCTTTGATAAGATTAAATATGTTGCAATATCTACGAGTCCAATTATTTTGTCTGGAATATATTCCACGTAATCCAATATAAACACATTCATCTTGTTTAGATATCGGATTAGTAGATGTTGAAAAAAAATATGATTAAATCTACAACAAGATTTTTAATAATTGACATAGTTTATGCATTTCGGATGAAATGTCTTTTTATTAGAATACAAATGAAAAGAGAATTGATTGCAGAAACTCTATAATCTGCAATAACAATATAAAGTTATAAACACTGCTGATAGCATCATGGCAAACAACCAGCAACCAGAGTTTTATGGGCTTTTAAAAGGGAGGATTTAACCAAGCAAAGTTCTCACTCACATGGATTGTATCGATGATGGTGATGACCTAAGCGGGAGATTGGCAAACGTTTTGGGGAAATACATTTTGGAAAATCTGGCAATCCGTACAAGACTTTAGCACTAACTTTAAAACAATGGCACATATTCCCTCTAGTCAGTCAATAGTATATACTCAGCACTGAAGTAGGACAGATTAAGGCTTAAATCATTACTTTGAATTTTCTAAATATTTAGTCAGTACATATTGGTCTAGGCGACAATCGTATTTTCAGAAGCAAACATTGAAAAAAAAATGTAAGTCCAAAAATGTTATACTAGGCAAGTAACTTGCTCGGTGTTTAGGCGTTGCTCAGGTGTTTAGGCGTTGCTCAGGTGTTTAGGCGTTGCTCGGGTGTTTAGGCGTTGCTCGGGTGTTTACAGTTTAGGTGTTGCTCGGTGTTTTAGAATCTGATATTTTACATAAAACTTAAGGAAGATTGGAAGGCCCAGAATACATGGCGCCTCGATTTGGAAGCAGATGCCAAGCAGATAGGCAAGACGTGGGGACAGTTTGAGAGAGTCTTCCAGAACCGACACGCCTGGTGGTAGGTAGTTGGAGACCAACGCACCAGACGGGCCTACAGACAGAGATGGGATGAAATTCATTTTATATAAGGTGTAGTTTAAAGCTGTACTTACCACGTATAAAGTCCAAAGCTTGTTCTAGGCCGTAAATATCCGTATCACAGTCATCTTTAGCAAGGACTCCAAGATGTACTCCTGGAATAAGAGGCTGTCCATACTTCCCATTAATGTGGTCCAGGGTGTACAGCATCACCTCCAGGGCTTGTATCCCTCCCTGGTCCATAATCCTCCCACAGCCGTACTCTTCCGATCTTTCGTGGATCATGTGCAGGGCGCCGATGGTAATATCCCCATCCACCAAGCTGGCCAGCTCCCTGATAGGCCAGGTGTAGTTTAAGTTGTGCTTGGGCGCCAAGCGAACCGTGGAGTCGGACTCCACCAAAAGATCGTCCATGTCTTCAGCGAAGAGGTCAGATTCTGGTTTTCGCGCCTTGGTAAGGGCGTTGATGTTGGTGGTGGGGTTTCGGTGATGGCGGCGGGTGTTGTGACGGCCGCTGCGCCCCGAGTCCCCATCCTCTTTCCCCATCTCAAACAAGCGATCGGAATTTTGGAAGAAGTTTTCCTGGAATTTGTAGCTATTGAAGTTGTCGCTGGGAGTTGAAGTCATATGAAAAGAGTTTGTCGCGAATGAAGTGCTCGCCAAGGATGCTACCCCGACAAACAACAGGAAGACGCCGAGAAAGAAAGAATACGGCCTATGCATGCCTTGATGTTTAAGCGTTATCTCCCCTGATTGGAGTGATGGTCCATTTCCTTTTTTGGCTTTCATTCTTAAGTCCAGTGGCTTGCCTTTAACTTTCCGGTATGAGCATGCCTATGTCAATGTATTGCCTCATTTAATCACAAAACTCAGATACAAGTTACAGGGAGTATAGGCCTCTTGCCAAATAGGATCATTCTCTGCATGTTGAATATTGAGAATTAAATGTTTTAGGAAGAAAAGTTTTGATGAATGTGAATTTTATGAAATTCAATTCACAATCCAGAGCCTATGTTGTTTTTTTTTTACAACGTAGCCCAATGCGGTTGTAAATTGAGCTTTCCAAAGTTGGAAAGTAGGTTTTCAAAATGAAGTTGGAAAATTGGTTTTCCGAATAAGGTTGTAAATTAGGTTTTCCAAATGAGGCTGTAAAGTAGGTTTTCCAAATGAGACTGTAAAGTAGGTTTTCCAAATGAGACTGTAAAGTAGGTTTTCCTAATGAGGTGATAAAGTAGGTTTTCCTAATGAGGTTGAAGAGTAGGTTTTCCTAATGAGGTTGGAGAATAGGTTTACTGTGGACATAAGAACAAAGGAATGTTATATAGAGTTTGACCTATTATTAGTATTATACTTACGTTTTTTAAATGCCGTATTTTACAATTAAAACCAGTGGCGTAGCTAGGAATTTGCCATCAGTTGGGGGGCGTCGATGCTTCAACTCTTTGGCGGCCCAGCCATTTTGCTTGTTATATTTAATATTTAATGTAAAAAAAAACAAACTGCTCTTCGATGACGACAAGTGACCTTGAAACACCCTGACTGAAAGCTGGACAAAAGTTTCCCTTTCAGACCTTGCGATCTATGGGGCAGATGATGTCAAGGTCAGGGGCGTAGCTAGGAATTTTACATCGTTTGGAGGCCGAAAGGCTTGACCTCTTTGGGAGCCCCTGCATTTTGCGTAATATTTAATTTTTAATGTAAAAACAAAACACTCATTTAGTGGCCCGGCGAGATTTTCAAATTCTCCCCCTCCCTCCATCCCCCAAGCTACGCCTCTGATTAAAACTGAGCAGAGTGGCTGAACCTATAGCTACAGAGTAAGATTAAGAACATCACAAATCTATGAACAACAAATCAAAGCATCTTTCTCTCCAACAGACTGATAGTCAGATTTTAATTCCAATTGTAATCGCCATTCTTAACAATGATCAGTTTTGTGTATAAAGGCACAGCAAAAAAAAAAAGATTGATACCAAATACAAGAAAGAAAAGAAATCAAAAAGATTTTCCTAAATTTTGTTAAAAAATACAACGACAAATAATAGAGATTTGTGTGTGTGTGCCTTTGTTAAGGTACAAATTTCTCCCGAAAATTCTCCAATTCCTTTCATTCCTAATTTTTTTTTTGTTTCGAAACTTGGCGACCCTTGATATTTTTGTCCCCCCCGCAGGCGCCGCAAGTCCTGGTAACGTTAGACGTCGTTAGGGCCCCAAAGAAGTGGTCGTCATTTCAACTTAATTGCTTCAAAACCACTGCCAACTACAGAATAATGATAACGTCGTGGGGAAGATAAAGAGACACTGGGAAGAGATAAAGAAAGAAGCCAAAGAAGAGAGAAAGTAAAATAAAGAAGAGAAAGAAACAGTGAAAGAGAAACAGAGAAAGAGAAACAGAGAAAGAGAAACAGAGAAAGAGAAACAGAGAAAGAGAAACAGAGAAAGAGAAACAGAGAAAGAGAAACAGAGAAAGAGAAACAGAGAAAGAGAAACAGAGAAAGATTGACAGTCACAGATTCAACCGCCTTTCAGCACAATCATTTACTCAGGCTGCTTAAAACATTTTCCATTTACCGACGGAAACTTCGACCACAATTAGGCCTCACATTTCACGTGATAAAACATACAAATGCTTAGCGACACTCGCAGACCTGCCTCTCCCCTTCTCAACAGAATGAACGAAGGGATCTCCTTGGAACATGGCAATGACGGGATAGACTAGGAGAGGAAAGATTGCTATCCATGGATAGAGGTTATCCAATGCAACTTCACGCTAGATAGAGGTTATCCAATGCAACTTCACGCTAGATAGAGGTTATCCAATGCAACTTAACGCTAGATAGAGGTTATCCAATGCAACTTAACGCTAGATAGAGGTTATCCAATGCAACTTAACGCTAGACAGAGGTTATCCAATGCAACTTAACACTAGATAGAGGTTATCCAATGCAACTTAACACTAGATAGAGGTTATCCAATGCAACTTAACACTAGATAGAGGTTATCCAATGCAATTTAACACTAGATTGAGGTTATCCAATGCAACTTCACGCTAGATAGAGGTTATCCAATGCAACTTCACGCTAGACGACCAAACGACAGTCGAGCGCGAAATACCCCACGAGCAGGCAGCTATCCAAAGTCAAATGGAGCACGCTAAAATGTGCTCTGAGATTTAGGCTCACTTGTTTCTTACAAATTAGAAAAAAACAAGGTTACAAATACAGTCTGTGTTGAAACAAAAACTCTAAATCGGCCCCCGAAGTTTCTCCACCCAGGCAGGTAAAAAGGCCGTATTAATGTTTTCAGAAAGAACATCATAATTAAATTCTATTAAAGACAAATGACAGAAGAATGGAGAAAGAAGGTTGACAGATCTTGTGTGGTGCCCCAGCGGTCCAGCAGACCAAAGGATAGGGTGAAGTGAATGTGAATTTAAATGCTAACCTAACCCAAACTGATGTCTTATAATGAATATCTAATTAATCTCATTGTTTTGTAAAGTGTCAATCTCTTATTCAAATCATCAACAAAAAAAAAAGATCAACATTTTCGTAAAAAAAAAAAAATATTTCCTTTCGTTGTGTATCCCTTCGGAGTAATGTAGCACTACAGTTCACGAGATAATAAATTATTGTTTTAAATTATGTCCAACTTATATGCATACTAAATAGCTTTTTTTTTTTTCAAAAAAATTATTTTTGGGTAAACTTAGTAGTTAGTGGGACAGAACACTTACATAACGTAGCAATACAAAAGTAAAAAAAAATAATATTTTTTAACAAAAAAAGTATAAAACCATTTGCATAAATATGTTAAAAACATGGTATATTATGATATCCCCTACTAAAAGGCCTCACACATTTGCTACTATTAATAGTGAGTAATTGTAAAAATGGTGTATTTTTTTGAAAAAACTGCATAAGTGATTTCAAAAATTAGATTTTTAACTTTCAGAAAAGAAAAACGTAGCCGTTGCCTCAGAACTTTAAATGGACTAAAATATTGTGATGTCGGATTTTCAATATCTTTCTTTTCACACAAAACTAATAGCGTCTTTTCCCCTTTCGGGGGCCGCTAAAAAACGATATTTAATACTGTAAATAACTAAAATATAGCGATGTGTTTAATGACTATGTTGAAATCAAACCTTTCCGTCCCTTTGGAATGCTCAATGTGGCTAAACATGAAATGTTAGTTCTATGTATAGAAATTTCAATTAGCCTGCAAGTCTTCCGTGTCTATCTCTCTGTCTCTCTCTGTCTCTTAATGTTTCTTCGGTAGTTTTGTCTGTTCCAATGATTTTATATGTCTGTCTGTCTCCAAAAGGCTTTTTGACTTGTATTTCTCTGTCTGTCTGTCTCTCTGTCTCTCTCTTTCTGTCTTTGTCTATCATTATTACTTTCTTCTCTCTCTCTGTCTCTTTTTCTCTCTATCTGTCTCTTTTTCTCTCTATCTGTCTTTTTTTTCCCTCTATGTCTCTGTCTCGTTTTCTCTCTCTATGTCTGTCTCTCTTTTTCTCTCTCTCTCTCTCTCTGTCTCTGTCTCGTTTTCTCTCTCTATGTCTGTCTCTCTTTTTCTCTCTCTCTCTCTGTCTCTGTCTCTTTTTCTCTCTATATATCTCTGTCTCTTTCTCTCTCTCCCTCTCTCTCTGTGTCTTTCTCTCTCTCTTTCTCTCTCTGTGTTTCTCTTTCTCACTCTATGTGTCTCTCTCTCTTTTTTTCTGTCTCTCTCTGCGTCCCTCTCTTTTTCTCTCTCTGTGTCTCTCTGTGTCTCTCTCTCTATCTGTCTCTCTGTGTCTGTCTCTATGTGCCTCTCTTTCTTCTTAGTCCTCAAGGGCATGACGTCAAACCCTTTTTAAAAAAAAATGTTTCCATTTGCAGCTTCAGATATTCTACTGCATAAACAAGTGCCAGTTTTAGCACAGCTGTGTCAAATGTTTGAAAGCGCATCATCAAAGCCCTTGAGGCGTCAATCATGTATGTTAAGGATTCGCCTCACAAGGCGCCTAGGGCGATCTAAGGCGCTAAGCTGCGCCGCACGCTCCCTTTGAACAGTCTCAGTATGACGTGACAGAATGTCGAAGTCGTCAAAGGGAAACAATCCAGTGGAAGGAACGTCTGCAAAAAAAAATATCGAGGGACGGTCGGTCGAGATATTGAGCCCGCGGGCCACGTTCGTGTCACTTAGAGAGAAATGACAATTACAGAGTACATCAATTACTCCAAATACATTCCAAGCTTAATTAGTATAATCTGATTGGCAGGGAGAGAAATTTGAATATCTAATTATAGCTCACGATTATTTAAACAAAGATTAGATCTCATCAAATTTATCATTAACGTGTTGGACAATTCGTTATTGTAATCATCTTGACCTTAATGTGATGGACGTAGTCACGTTGACCAATGTCCCTCCTTACCCACATTTTGTGTTCTCTGTCTTGTATTATTATTGAAGTTTATTGAATACTTAGTTAAAATTTCATATCAAAAGGGGAGTGACGACTTAGCGGTATAGCGATTGGCGGATAAATTTTTGAAGCGATTTAATAGACTAATTGAAGAATCAATGAGTGTCACTGAAACATAGTTAAAGCTGTCTTGAACAGTTATTTCATGAAAGTTGCTTTTCCAAAACATATGAAGTCCTTAAAGACGATCTGCATCCATGACACCACGGATGAAGGCTGCAACAGAGAGATTTTATCCAACTTTGAGGTGTGCGGTGGCTGAGTGGTTAAGCCTTTTGGCGATCAGATCTTTAAATAAAAACAATCTGATATAATCTTTTCCCATGTAAATTGTGAGTGAGTATGGTGACCGTGTGAATGTATATTTTGGTTTTCTATAGTTATCATGTATAGCTCGGTGTAATGCACAAATTGCAAGACAAATCTACTAATGGATAATAAAGATTATTATTATTATTATTATTATTCCTTCCTTTCGTTGAAAAACCATATCAACATTTAAGATGTAAGATTATATTTTTGGACTTTCAAAAATCACCTAATGTTGGTGGGCTAAAAGGTGGTTGATGGAACAGAGGTGCCCCCTGGAAACGTTTGAAAGACCAGCTTAGGCACCAACTTACCTTAGCTGACATAGAAGAGAGCCCCTGGTGGCATGCACCTTCAAAACGAGACAGCTGGAGGTCACTTTAGACCAAAAGAAAATCCGCTGCCGAGGACAGGCACAGACGGTGAAAAGGTTATCTAAATCGACCACCGGCGGCCTGCGTTGGTTTTGGCAAAATATAAAGGTCACAGTTGGGGCTGCGTGCGTACCACGGGAACTACCGAGTTCCTCATTAATCTTCAGACTCGAAGGCAAGCTTTATAGATATACATCTCATACACGTGTAGGTCTACGTGACATTGCAGATTATGAATGGCGTGGGAGGAGAAGTCGTCAAGACCTTGCCATTTCTGTCCAGGTATTTCCAACAGGTTTTTCTAATCCGTAGATTAAGAATTCTACATTAAGGGACGCAATATATAGAAAGAAATGTATCAATAGCTAATTAATCTAATTACCAACATTTTGGGGGGAATATCGGAAATTCCCAGTTAAGATAAGAAATACAAATATGTAGGGAAAAAAAAAGACTACAGAAATCTGAGTAAATTAAAAAATGTGTTGTTTATATATCTAGCTAATAGACTCTATTCCCATTGTCACAATAACAATAAACAGAAATAGCGAAAAGTTAAGGGCGGGTAATCTTACATCATTTACTGTTTGTAAGTTTATTCATGAAAATGTTGCCGTCCAGCTTTTTTCCTAATATTGATACATAAGAGGTTTGTTAAAACAGTAAAAGAAAAATGGCAAGAGTTTCAGAAGGAGGCTTGCACGAGCAAATACCGCGTTATTCAAAATTTGATTTCTTTCAAATTAGTCCCTCAAAAAGAAGAGGCGTAGCTGGGTACTTGTCACATCATTGTTGGATAGTTAGTGACATTTATTGGTTGTGGAGCGCGCAAAACACATGTTTATGGAGAGTATGATGTTGCATGGGGGAATTAAGGGGCCACAGTTGCATTGTGGGAAAAAGAAAAATTTCGTTTTAATAACTGACCACATGGTCAAGAGACAGTAGATGCCATGTAATTTAAGGAAGACAGACGTGACTTATGTATTTAAGTATTATACTCTAACGACCCTCGTGTTTAATGAATTTGTATTTAGATTATGTTATACAATTATGTGAATTATTTCAAGTATTCATATTGATGACTGAAGTTGCCAATTTATTGTGAACTATCTTGTTATGATGATAAAATATTTCATCTGCCATGACAGAGTTCAAGAATAATGGTGTTTCACTTCCGCACTACGAAACTAGAAATTCTAACCTGTGTTAGACACCTTGTTTATAGATTAGTTATTTAGCGACGCACCATAGAAGACGTATATTGAACGGGACTAGTGACGTTTAGGATGATTTGTGTTGGAGACCGGAAAATCAGTTAGCGATAGAAACCTGTAGGGTAAAGACGTGTTTAGTTGACAGAGACTTTTACTGTGGCCTTTTATTAGAACAAATATAGTATGAACTGTCCCTCAGTGTTGACCACATCTCTTTACTCGTTACATCCATCGACTTGTTTAGTCTGTAGTGTTGACCAACTACATTGAATACACCCGAACAATAAAACTCAAACGCTGGCAGAGTAATTGATTGAAATTCAAGTCATCTAGAGTTGACCTCAAGACAGGCTGAACAAGTACATCACACCTGACAAGAAATAAACCGTGTGAACCTGCATGCAGTAGTACATTTTTATCTTATCTTATAAATTACAGACGTTACTTAATAAGACAAGATAATTACGTCCTACTCGTGTCCCTGTGTTAATCTAGTCTTCTTCACCAGTGACTTAAACTCTGCAATAACGTTGGTTTGACTGGCTGATTGCTGTAATAGTAACTCTGGTCGTGTGCGGTTTTCGCGCTGGACTGTCGTTCAGATTTATCGATGTTCCCGGGTTCAAACCCTGCCCGCTCCCATCCCCCATCCTCCGGCGGGAGGTTTGGGCCCAGAAGTAAATTATCTTCAACTCTGTAGGAACATCTAAAATATGTAAAACAAACAGGAGCACTTGTACGAATTTATCCTTGCATAGGGAATAAGAAATGTTCCTTTATCTTCGTGTCACTCTGAGTTGTTTTTTTTTTAAATTATATTTTGTTTTTGTATTTTTTAAAAAGACATTAAAACAAAATTTACGACCTTTTACCAACGCCATGATTCTTAACGCTTCAATATCATCGTAAAAGTAGTAAGCGGCTCTATGGGGCAATGGCATAGCAGCTATGGCATCAAGGGACTGGATGCGCCCAAGCCCACGACCAACATGGGCCCAAAAGGACTCTTGTAGGGGGGTGGGGAAATCAAATAGTTCATATTCTTACATAATTTTTTTTAAACCGTTACATGTTTATATCTTAATGTATATTCCTTTTGTATATTTACCAAAAATAACAATCAAGGTAAATCTTTCTGCTGCAGTAATAACCTTATTAAAGGGAAGTAACTCTGAATTGTCAATATAATGTTTCATTTAATTCTGACGTGTTAAATTGTTTTAAAATATAATAATTATAATAATGATGGTAACAGTAATAAAAACAAATTAGTCAATAAATGAAAGTGCTATAAATTTTATTTGCTTCTAATATTGTTTTTTTTAATATATCTTTCTGTTATATTACGGTATATTCTTACTAGTTAAGATATACAAATTAATTATATGAGTAAACATGACAATTTAATATTTATATAACAGTATAATGTAGCTATACAATGAACAATATATTTGTTGTCACAATCTAAAAAAATAAGATAACCTTAGAAAAAACTCTGCTCTTCGGAGCATTAAAGTTCAACGAATAATTGGATTAATTAACTTATAGGCTTACACGTTAATTGATTCCGCATTAAATGCAGAACAGAGAGATTGATTTTAATAGTCTTCTCGGAAACGAAAAAATTCTATAACATCCCTACCAACTTTGAACGGATCTAGATTTAACTTGAATTTGAAAAAAAAGGTGAATCAATAGATTACCAGCTCAGATTAAAATTAAAGAGTACCACAATATTGTAAAAGAAAGTATCAATATTTTACTTGCGTTTCCCACCATCGGAGGTGCGGTGGCTGAGTGGCTAAGCGCTTGGCTTCTGAACTTGGGGTCCTGGGTTCTAATCTCGGTGAAGACTTGGAGTTTGAATATCAGGATTTTTTAGGGGCCCCAGAGTCTACCCAACTCTAATGGCTGCCTGACTTTAGTTGGAGAAAATAAAGGCAGTTGGTCGTTGTGCTGGCAACATGACACCGAGCTCGTTAACCGTTGGCCAAAGAAATGGATGACCTTAGCATCATCTGCCATATAGATCGCAAATTCTGTCTGAAAGGGGAACTTTTTTTCCCTACCATCTATTTGCATGTGTCAGCATGTTCTTATTATGTTGAAAAAAAAGGTTTAGTAACAGACTTGACGCACCAGATATTGGAACTCAGCTTATCATTATAGTGCCTGATACCACTTTGTGCACTGTCTTATGTATTGTCTGTCTGATGTGTTGTCTGTCTGATGTGTTGTCTGTCTTATGTGTTATCTGTCTTATGTGTTGCTTTAATTGAAATGTACGCCCACAAGACTCTCATTAGATATTATACAGTATGGCACAGTTTGGGCTCAGGCACACTCACTTAACTGGTGGTGGCCTAACATCGTATTCTTGAACCCGGCCCCACGGGTACCATGCCACTGTCTATGGACCCCTAATAGTCATGGGCCTCCACCCCAATAGTCTAATTCGTGACACGGTAATTACACTGTTGTTTAACAGTCATTATCCTGTACCGACAATGTTGAGTCACACGAGAGTGTGACTAATTGGATGACCCGGAAGTGTTTCGTTCTCACACGCTTGCCCCGTCCAACTTTTTGAGTTGACATGGATACATTGGCGCTCATGGTACCTTTACTTCGATTGGTCAGTTCTGATCTTCACTTTTCTTTTTTAGGGGGGAGGCGTGGTTTGCATATGACATTAATGATTGAGATGTAATAATAAGCTTTGACTCTAGTCCTACTAAAGGGTCTACTTGAGTAGCGAAACAACATAGGATCATCTCTTGGAAATGAGATAAATGCCAGGGCATTAGCTATGGTCAGAACGATGTCTCCTTACTATTTTTTTTTCAATTAAATACCCTTAAGACTTTCAGAACTGAGGAATACATTGGTGTGTGGGATTTTCAAACATGGAGGCTAATACCTACACAGCAAGCTAGTTGGTGTATCCGGTGTACAAAATACGAAATTATTTATAAGGAAAGTATTTTAAAAGATCACGTAAAAGACTATCTGCACTTTTCCGCATTGAAGAATGAAATTACTAAGCTACTGCGCTTTAAAAAAAAATTCTTTTTTCAGACGTTGCGCTCTAAAAGCGCAGATGATGTTATGCTCATCTGTTTCTAGAGCTAACGGTTGACGAGCATGGTGTCATGTGACCAGTGGCGTAGCTAGGGTGTGGGGAGGAGGGGGGAGAATTAGAAAATCCCTCGGGCCCCCACTTAAGAGGGGCCCCTAAATGAGTGTTGTTTTTTTCATTAAACATTAAATGCTATGGAAAATGCAGGGATCCCAAATGAGGCCAAGCTCCCCGGGCCCCCAAACGATGGAAAATTCCTACTTACGCCCCTGCATGTGACCAGCACAACGACCAACCGCCTTTACTTTCCCAAACTAAAGTCAAGTACCCATTAGAGTCGGGTGTGTTTGTAGCTGAAAGTAAATTTTCTGTGTTAGTTGGTAACAGAGATCTTTCAATATGGCGTCCTTGACATTGTTTTTTTTTTTTATTTCTTTCCAAATCTCTTCCAATGCCACCACATTTCATTCTATTGCTTTTTCTTCTTTTTCCCAATCCATGGCGTCATAATGAATTACCAAAACATGTGTTTAAATATCCGCGTGTTTTTGATAAACGTGTGTTAAGTTTTTGGACAAAAGCTATAACAATTTTTAATTTTAGACCGACAGTTTTGAACACATAAACACCATTTTGTTTTCTTGACGGAGTTATGACCTGCTCGGCATCTTTGGTTGACAAATTTAGTATTGCTCTCTTTCTAAGCTAGCACGTGTTCATACACAGTCAACTTAGTGCAGCAGACTCAAACAGTTATACTTTGTCTATTTGTATTAAAGTACACGGAGTCCATAAATAAAAAAAAACAACATGCAAATATTTTTTATGAGAATACACGAAAAAAAAAAATAAAGCGTGGTCGAACTAAGCTTGGCTTGGCTACCTAGAAGGGGGCTCGAGGTTCGACACCCGACTCGGGCAGAGTTGTAATTACTGAGCGCCTAAAGGCAGCACGGAAAACCAACTCCTCGATACCCCCTCCCCCCCCCCCACTGGTCCATTATTGTTTATTCATATGTTAAACAATTTTATCCTAAATATTTTTATTTACACCCAGACGTTATTAAACGAGGTTATAGCCCTTGGATTCACGGAGACCTTACGAAGTTATAGCCCATGGATTAGGTTTATCCAGACTCCCCAGTGGACAGGTCCTCACATGGCTACTGAACAGTTTCCACTAAGTGTCCTCTCCCAAGGGTCCTTATTGTCCGAAAACTTGTGACCATAAAGCGCAACTCAATGTTAAGAACCTTGACTGAGATGAACTGGATCTCTCCCTGGTCGTGAGGTTTGAACTCTGGATTATCGTCTTTATGGTTCACGGTTTGAGCTCTGCCCTTCGCATTTTTTGAGGTAATGATCTTCTATTCTAAAGGGAACATCCGGGACACGTCAAATCAAAAACAAATAGTTTTTCCTCAGATCGTAATGAGCAGGAAAGTAAAACAGAGTTCAAATCTATTTATGGAAGAAGCTTGATGAATCCCAAATAAAGACAAGAACAATAGCCTTCCAAATTGTTAAGTGCACAACGTAAACCAATACTAAGTAACAGTAAAATGGAAGAGAAATAGTTTTGTAGATCTTAACGAATACAACCATAATTGCTCTTCACAACATTACGAGATAGCCTTTTGTTCCCCTGGCAATCAAATCATTTAATAGGAACAATCTGATATATACTTTGTCACATGTAAATTATGTGTGAGTCTGGTGTGAATGTACATTTTGGTTTCTTATAGTTATAATGTTTTTTGTTTGGTGTAATTAATAGACAAAATTTCCATACGGACATTAAAGATTATTATTATTATAAAAGAAACATAGGTAATTATATGATAATTAAATATTGTATGGCCCAGAAGATTTATTCTTAACTAGTTACCTCAACAGAACGGCTCATACACTCTGAGTATTTAGCGTAACACTTTGCTTATTTTAAAAGAGAGATTATTTCAGGTGGAGGCCTACTATATAAGTATTCCAGTAGTTTTTGGAGCCACCCATTCAGGCCTTGAGGAACACTAGGGTTCCACGGAACACAGTTTGGGAAACACTGGTCTGAACTTATAATTTCGATGCAATCTTCGAGCACTGACAACGCCGTTTCGTGATAGTATCTTAATGGGAAACTCCGATGGTTTTTCAAATTTGATTCATTGACATATTTGAATTCTGCGTAAAAAGTTGTATTAGTAAACATTTTACCATTTTTTATTTAAATACTTAGAAACATTTATATTTAATAAATTAGACAGTAAATTCTTGACATCTCAAAAAAAAAAACAACGGGGATCTTTGAGATTTTGTTTTTAGGTTAGGCTTACGTCACTTCCATCAACAATACTGAAAAGGAAACTAGATTTAACCAATCGTATCGCTTCATTCTTACAGACTCTTGGGCTTAGTGACGGCCTATTCCAGAGCTATGGTACTATGTATAAGTAGATCTAAAGGCATTAGGATAACCAACTCAAGAAAAAAAAGTAACATTTTCATCTAAGCCCCTGTCCCAAGAAGTAAATAGATCGTCTGTCTGACTGATTCGAAAAAAAATGGTCAGTGTAAGGCTAGTCGTGACTGCGTATAGTCGGTCATGACAAGACAACCAAGCGATAGTGTTTGTTGTGTGTTGAGTGGTCTGGCGAGAAAATACACACTGCCGTGGTTAGTCAAGCATGTAAATCTCCTTTAACACGCATTTTTTCTTTGCTTACAAGATCCTAGATCTAACTGCATAGACAAAGATATATTTCTTGTAAGAGAATGTAAACTTTGCTGTATGGTCTCCTGTTATACACTAAGTCAATAGATTAAATTAGTAGGCTAGTGTGACGTCACATAGAAACTCTGTGAATGTCTGACTGTTTTGGATGCGCAGGAAACTTACGTCAGAAAAACATCAATTACTAAGTTATTATTGCAAATTAAAAAAAAAAGAATAATATATTCATTATCTGTAAATCAAAACACACATTATATCAAAAATTGTCAAAACCATTGGAGTTTCCCTTTAAATAAAAACTATACTTATTTTAACGGGAGAATTGTCTCCCTTCTTACAGCTGCGACCCCCCACCACCTCCACCCAAAAAAAAAAGTACTTAATTATTAACCAAAAATATTCAAAGACATATTGTATGACGACGTCAGAAGATGTAAACTATAACTTTAAGAATATTGTGCTATTAAATTGCCAACAAAAAGCCAATAAGATCAATAAGATCGATATCTTACCAAAATGTTTACGAAGCATATCCATTAAAAGCACTTGTCCCTTCCCAGTAGCCAATTGATTTAGGCCGCTCGACCACACATCCCCTTATTTGTATCACACATTTTTTGTCATTACAAAAGAGATTTATATGATGTCACATTAATTATAATCCAAAAAGAAAAAAAAAATCATGAAAAACTGGAGACATAATTATCGACAAATACGCAACAAAAAAAAAAAAGTGCAAAAAAAAAATAAATTTAGAAGTCTATTCCAGACCAAGTTAACTCAGATCGTCATTTCTATTTCCGGTTGCCATACTAAAACAAACTCCTGAGGACACGGAGTGAAAAAAAAACAAAAAAAAAATGGAATAGACCCGTTTGATGACCACTAACATCTGGCCCCAGGGACAATATCTTTTTCCCACAGCTTGTTATGGCTTCTTAATGATCGCTGCTTGAAAGCTCCAGTGTCGGTCCTTCCCGATTGGCTTTGACTAACATTGGTGTGCGTGTGAGTGTGTGTGTGAGTGTGTCATTTGGTTCTTTGCGTGATTTGGTTCTTTGTGTCATTTGGTTCTTTGTGTCATTTGGTTCTTTGTGTCATTTGGTTCTTTGTGTCATTTGGTTCTTTGTGTCATTTGGTTCTTTGTGTCATTTGGTTCTTTGTGTCATTTGGTTCTTTGCTTATTGGTTCGTTCTTTCTTTGAATTGTTCCGTAGCTATTTGACCCTTTGTTCTTTAATTGGCCCATATGTTGTTCAAAGGAATTGAATTTCCTATAGAGAGTTTCCAAGATTCGCAAGCGTACAAAAATGTGGTCATGACCAAAAAGAGCATCAGCCTTGACTTAACGTCGAAGCCTACGCCTTTGTCTTTCCAGATCGTCTTGAGCTTCTGCTGCTGCAGATTGTGCAATTCTCGCCCGTAGTTCAGGTTGGGTTTCTCAGACAGTATCGAGATATTTAAAACTTCGGACACTTGGCAGTTTTTCGCCTCCGGTGTCCATTTTAAATATTTGTCGGCTATTAATATGTGTTGTTTTTTTTTCACATTGATTTGGATACCATATGCAGCGGAAGTCTTGTCTATGCCCATCACCTAGTCAGCTAACTCATTGGCCATATATGTCAACGGCAAAGCCATGGAATCAAGATGCTAAAAGTAGCACCTACAAAGAACACAAAAGAGGAAATTCGAAACAGGATCACAGTAGCAATTGAAGCCAGCGATGACCTGGTGATCACACACACACAAACTGTTTGGCCATATCATGAGATCCTCGGGGCTCGCAAAGATCTTCCTGCAGGGGACAGTACCAGAAAGAAGAAGAGGAAGACTAGGAAAGCGATGGGATGACGACAGCTACTCACATAGTCTTGCAACTTTTAATCCGATTTACAATATCTAGCCTATAATACACAGTGCTATTTCCCAGATATGTTTGGCATGAGAACAATTCCAAATGCTGTATCGGGATTCGAACTAGAGATCCCTTGTTAAGTAGTCAGGGGTTTATGCAACTCAGCCAAACATCCCGTAGTTGGACGTAGTTATCTTTTCCTTAGAAGAAACTCTGCAATTTTATAAGATAAGATAAGGTAAGGTTATAAGGTGAGGTAAAGTAAAAAGAAAAGGTAAGCCAAAGTAAAAAGGTACGGTAAGGTAAAAATGTAGAGTAGGGTAAAAAGGTAAGGTAAAAAAAGGTATGGTAAAAAGGTAATGTCAACGGTAATGTAAAGGGTAATGTAAAGGGTAATATAAGATAAAAGTAAGGTAATGTAAAAATGTACAGTAAGCTACGGTAAAAAGGTAAGGTAAGGTAAAAAATGTTTAGTAAGGTAAATAGGTAAAGTAATGATAAGGTAAAAGGTAGGGTAAGCTAAGACAATAGGTACGTCACGGTGAAAAAGTAAGGTAAGGCAAAATGTAAGGTAAGGTAAAAAAGATAAGATAAAATAATAATTCTAAGCAAGATCAAACTTCTCATTTCATTAGTACATCAAACTCAATGACGCCCAGACACTATATTCAGTTTGAAAAGAAATGTCAGTTTCTGGAAGATCGAAGACTACATTAAACTGAAGCACAAACAACCTGGTTATTCCTAATAAGCAAATTGGCCAGCGTTAAGTCTTGGAGGTATCAGGGGCAGCTAATCCAGCTAAGTCTTTCATCTTTTTACTTCACTATTACATTAAAAGGGAACTCACTCTAACTGTCAGAATATTTCAGAGACGGACGCATATTTCCGTGCAGAGAAATTAATACCGAGGGTAGTGACACGACTCTGACGTTGTGGGAAGGGAGAGGGAGGGCTGAAGGCAGTGGCGTAGCGAAGTACCCGTGGGCCCCGGGTTCATTAATAGGACTTAGGGCCCCTTACAATAGATTAAGTGTGACTGAACCCAAATTGAGCAATACTGTATCTAATGTAAGAGCAGTTATCCAAGAAAAGAACACATGCGACAGACAGCACATACGACAGACAACACAAACGGCAGACAAGACTTTTGAGAGAATGACATCTGCAGTGTGTAACGAACACCAGAAATCCCAGACAAAAAAGAAAATGCTTGGAAAACAAGAAAAAGTAATCAAGCCAAATATTATAACAAAACAGCGAGACGCACCGAGCGACCACACATTCAGCCTGGGAGCAAAGTGTGGATGCAAAAGAAGCCTGGCGATTTATGGGAACCAGCAGTGGTCATCTCAGAAGCGGAGACCCCGAGATCCTACTGGGTAAAAACACCGAATGGGATAACATACCGAAGAAATAGAAGAATGTTAAGAGACACATGTACAAAATCAAGGGTCATGCCTGATGTTTTTTAACTGGACACCCCTTCTGTGGCATTTTACGTCTCGAGAGACGATCTTTTCCCTTTGCAACTTCTTGTGTGACTAAAGAGGCCAATCCTTGATACACAGCTGCGATCGCAGGATGGGCATATATAATCAACAGGCGCCGTTGCATTTTCACCCTTCTTTCTACTTCTGTTGTGTATGACATCTGCAATCTGTGACCCTTCCTTTATGCTCTCTCTCCATGTGGATCTGTCCAGTGCCACCTGTTCCCAGTTGCCAGTGTCCATTTTGAAGAGCTTCATGTTGCGTTTGCATACATCCGTATAACGTAAAAGTGGGCGACCAGCGGTTCTCCTGCCTTCTATTAGATCGCCATACAGGATGTCCTGTGGAAGTCGACCTACTGGCATTCTACGAACGTGGCCAAGCCAGCCAAGGCGTCTGCTGCTGATAACAGAGCGGATGTCCTGGCACCCTGCTCTTTGTAGCACTTCCTCATTGGTTATCTTATCTTGCCACCTTATTTCAAAGATCCGCCTTAGGCATCGGAGGTGGAAAACATTCAGCTTTTTTTTCCTGCCATGAGTAAGTTGACCATGTTTCACTTCCGTACATCAAGGTGCTCAACACACAGGTCCGGTAGACTAAGGCTTTATTACTGCTAGTCAGCAATATGTTGTCCCAGACTCTTTTCTGCAACCGTGACACCATAGAGACAGTCAATAATGGTCAAACCACACAGCCAGAGAACGTGAGCGATACAAATGTGCAACAGGAACAGACTAACACTACCAATCCGCCGCCAGTAATAACTCGATATGTTCGGCCACTAGTACGTTACCCTGACGCAGATAATTAGATCACATGTATATCTTTTTATTATTATGCAATTTCTATATAATTAATGTCTATTTGTAAACTTAGACTCTTGTGTTTTTTTTTACTACACATTTTATAATTTATATTGTTACTATTGAAAATATTATCAATTGAACATTCTGTTGTGTTAAACATGTATTCAGTTTACTAATTTGTTTATAGTGAGACAGAAATCATTTGTATAGTCAATTGATATCTTAACGCTTTCAAGAAGGGAGATGTGATAGTAAGTGTATGTGTTTTGAGTGGCTGGTAGTGCAGTGTGTGTGTGCCTGTGTATGAAATGACCAGTGGACCTTGAGTGTACATGGTTGAGTGAACAGCAGTGTGTTAGGACTGTGTGTAAAAGGAGGTCAGTTTAGAGAACAAGTGGCCGGAGTAAAGAACATAAATAGAGACTAAAAAAATCATTGTGTTTATTGAAGCTCATGTTGTTTTAGTGGGTCTATTACAGTCATCAGCAGCAGACCCCTTGGACATGTTCACAGAATACCACAAGGTCCGCTTCCACAAAACATTCTGTATGGTGAGCCGCTGGTCGCCCACTTCTAAAATATACTGATGCATGCAAACACGACATAAAGCTTTTAAAAATCGACACTAACAGTTGGGAGATAGAGCACTGGATAGATCCACATGGGAGCAAGCATAAGGGAAGCGTCCCGGATGTCATTTTTTGCAGATGGCTTACACACCGGAAGTAGAAAGTAAAATAGCAATTATACATAAAACACTGAATCATAATCTTCAAATACAAAAACAAAATTTAATAAAATACTCTGAAAGACACAAAGATAAAGGCACATTCCTCGTCCCATATGCTAGGACAAATTTGTACAAATACTCCTCCTTCCCTAGCGCTATTAGAGCATGGAATGGGTTGCCTGAGCTAACCAGGAAAACCAGCGACTTGGCAGAATTTAAGTCATTGGTTAATATGCTTGACTAAATGCATGACGCGTAGGACGTAAGCATCTTATTTTTTGAAATAACGTCTGTATTATATAGGATAAGAAGATAAAAAAAGAAGGGTGAAAGTGCAATAGCGCCTGATGATTACAGATGCCCAACCTGTGACGCAGCTGTGTATCAAAGATTTGCCTCTTTAGTCACACGAGAAGTTGCAGAGGGAAAATACTTTTCCTCAAGACATAAAATAAGATAAGATAATTTTATTGATCCAATCAAATGGAGATTCAGTTTGACTACAATTGACAGCCTCAGCGTAACTACTGTAACAATAACATTATAGATGCAAATACGAACAACATTCACACACGAGACACATACACACTCACAACCAGCGCCTAATAAATTAGACTTCTATGTACTTCTCGATGACGACAGCTGATCTTGTAACACTCTGACCGAAAGTGGGATAAAAGGAGTTTTTAAATCTTTCTGTTTTAGTCCTAATGGAAAGGAGACGACCATTTAGTTCAGATCTTTTGTAATAGAGGTTTAATGGGTGAAGGTTATCTTTAAGAATCGTGAGTGTTTTGGAAAGGCCGATTGAAGGCTATAAAGTCTGTTGTATTTTTTTATATCCCAACATGAATTATCATACTAGCAATGTAGGAAGTATATAATCGGGCTAAAACTTGAATGAATTCAGACATTTCTAAAACATGTTTCTTCCACCAATAATTAGTCCTATATGACTCTTGCAGTAAACCATCGTCTCGTCAAGTGAAATACAGATACAAAAAAACTTAGGTCTAGGTGTTTAAACTCACATAAATTTCCCTGGCATTTAGCTGACGATTTCAATGTAGCTCTATTTGAGGAAGTGTATCTCAGCCTAGGAGTACACGCACCCTTTAATGTGGTCTAGTGGTGAATTTAGAGGAGCTACTTGTAGGACACAATAGCCCGAGGGATGAAAGTGTGGGCCATAGATGACAGACGGGTTAATATTTAGACATATTTCTTGTAAACTGAATACCAATCGACATGTTTTCAAGCTAAAATATCGATTTCAGAATTAAAATTAGTAGAATTAAATGACAGAAATGTCGTCTTAAGATATGAAATTTATTGACGCCTGCTAATTTGCCAACAAACCGGAAGTCTCTAAGGTTTTTATTAAGTATCGATTCTTTTTCAATTAATACTAATGAAACGTCTTTATCAGTGTTGGGGGGGGGGGGGGAGAGAAGATAAGAATAGAATAAATATACGACACGACATTCAAGTGTTAACTAAAGCTATTTGTTTAGAAATAACAAAAATGCATCTAATTTATAAAACGCATTTAAATATTTTTTGTCCTAATTACTTAACTTTTTTAATTAGTTATTTACAAAATGAGAAACCAAATTAAAACAATTTGTTATTAATTTAGGTTTTCGCATTAGAGAGAGAGAGAGACAGAAAATAAAAGAGAAAAAGAGAGAGAGAAAGAAAGCGTGAGAGAGAGAGAGAGAGAGAAAAGAAAGAGAGAAAAGAGGGAGAGAAACAGAGAGAGAGAGAAACAGAGAGAAAGAAAGAAAGAGAGAGAAAGAGAGAGATAAAGAGAGAGAGAGAGAGAGAGAGAGAAGAATGGAGAAAGAGAGAAAGAAAGGGAAAGAAAGAGAGAGAGGTAAATAGACGAAAAACGGAAAACGTAGGGAGGCAGAGAGAGGAAAAAGTTTCGATGAAGATCAAGAATATTTTTTATTGAAATTCAACTGAAGGTTCTACGGGAAGTTTTGCTAGTATGTAAATATTTTCATATCTGAAGGGGTTGTTTGAAACCTGGAGGCTAAGTCAACCCGAATATAAACGTTAAGTCGTCTTTTCTTCCAAACGTTTCCGAGACATGGAGAGCTACAAAACAAAACAAAAAAAAAATGAAAACCCCAGACATTCACCAGCAGTTGTCTACGCCAAGCATTAGGTATAGGCTGGCCCAAAGAGATGTGTACTGTCAACTAGTGGAAGAGAGTTAAGATATGAATAAGCGATAATGTAGCTAGATAGGACACACCATTCGAAAACCAACTATCCAATGTTGCAAGACTGGCACTTGATTGGAATCGGGCAAGAAAAAAAGGCACCAAAGAAATCTGGAAAAGGTCAGGGTCATTAGCAAAGTTGAAGATGCTGGTATGACTTGGAGGCAGATAATACAAGCTGCTTAGAACAGAATTCCTTTGAAAAGTTTGGTTGAGGCCCTATGCATCCTTGGGGCTCACAGGAGAAAAAAAAACACGTGTATGAGACGTTATGTCACACATGTATCAGACGTTAGGCCCAACGTGTATCAGACGTTAGGCCTCACGTGTATCAGACTTCAGGCTCCACGTGTATTAGACGTTAGGCCCCACGTGTATCGGACTTCAGGCTCCACGTGTATTAGACGTTAGGCCCAACGTGTATCAGACTTCAGGCTCCACGTGTATTAGACTTTAGGCCCTACAAGTTTTAGACGTTAGGCTTCACGTGTAATAGACGTTAGGCTTCGCGTGTATCTCATGCGTCAGGCTACACATCTAATAGAAAAAGTTCAATAAGCATGGTGTCGTAGGAAAACACTAAATACTGATTATTAGCGGCACCTGAAAGTTTTGTGCAGTCTGTCTGTCTGTCCGTACGGCCCATACAATATTCGATATAATGTTGGTATTGCATCGGCTACAACAACATCAGCAACACTTTCGTTTGTTGTTCATATCTTCTGACATTCATGATGACAATATTGAAACCTGCCATTTTACCTGACTGATTTCACTACTTCGGTGGACGACTCTGAGTTTGTGTTTCTACACAAACTATTTTTGCAACCTTTTTTTTTTGTGTGCCACAAATATTGCAAGCATTTCGTATAAAAGCATATGCTAACTGATTTCAGATGTGGAAAAACATATACAACAGCTGATTTTTTAGATATAAATTTAAGTAGATCTTCTCACGTCTTTGAATATGTTATATCATAAACGTATCACTGATTTAACACCTGCAAACAGAAAATGTATTATTGACAGGACTGAAGTTTGAATGTCTAAAAAAAAAACAGAACTTCCTCCCAGTGTCTCTGCTTCAGATTCCAACATTTCACAATGTCGCCCCGAGCATGAAATATTTAGTTCTAAAAGAGCTCTCCACCTCTCTGAATTTAAACAGGTTTATTTCAATGAGAATTTCTATAGAATAAAACACTTTTAAAAAATTGATCCGGTTTTTTATTTCTTTTATAGAAACGATTAATAGGGATTGGGATATAGGTCAAGGACTTAATCTGGGTTTAAAAATGTATTCTTACCTTTTACTTTAAATTTTTTTATTGACATTAATGCAGGGGTTCTCAACCTGTGGGTCGCGACCCCCCCGGGGGGTCGATTGACCATTTTCCAGGGGTCGCCTAAGACCATCGAAAATATGGATTGTTATTGTCTACTCTTCTATTGTTGTATGTGTTTGGGGTGGGGCGGGGTGCGGCAGAGTGGGGGAATGTAAAAAAGGGTCGCCGAGCTTAAAAGGTTGAGAACCACTGCATTAATGTCTTTAACTGGTAATAGTTTTAATTTTAGTTCCTTTTTTCTCTATTTTAATGGGGTGCATCACTTTTTTAGTCTTAATACTTTTTTCTCGTCCATCTCTCGAGCTTATTTGTCTTTCTCCCTCTCTCTTTCTCTGTCCTGCTTTCTCTTTCTCTTTGTTTCTCACTCTCTTTCTATTTCTCTATCTCTCCCCGTCTCTCTTCCTCACACTTTAGCTCTCTTTTCTTTCTTAGTTTCTCTCTCTGTCTCTCTTTCTTTCTCTTTTTCTCTATCTCTTTTCTTCTACTTTTTTTCTTCAAATGTTTGTGTCTCTCTTATCTCTGCTAATCTTTCTCCTTCTCTTCTTTCTTATTTCTCTTTCTCTCACTCTCTCTCTCTCTCTTTTTCACTCTTCCTTTATTTAAATATTTATTTTAAAAACTATAATTGTCAGAAAACGAAAAGAGCTTTTAATGTTTTATGATTTGAAATCTAATGAGACTAGAATATTAAGGGAATTTTTTGAAATGATTTTTAAGATGTCTGCCTTTTTCCCATTAAATAAAACAATTGCAACATAATTATTTTAAAATTATTTTTAGATTACGCCTAAGAAGCGTGGTCGAGAGGCTAAGTGCGCTTGAACTGGTCCACAAATGAGATTGCACACAGGGCGTTATGCTATAAGCATGAAAGTAGCGCTATATAAAAGCTATAAGATATATATAAGATACAACGGCCCAATTAGTAAGTAGTCGAAACCCTGGCAGCACGCGAACCGCGCTTAGTAAATTTGCGAAATTTTTTTTAGCATTAACTCGGGACGAACGTAAATTGGTTAAAAGAGCACGGTGTTGGTGTCTTCCGGTTTAATTTAATATTTAATATTTAATTTATATCTCTAGGAATTTTAAATATGTGTTTGAACTTTAAAACAAATAACGGTATAAAGATCGTCGGGCGTATCCGCTGGGAAAAATTAAAATGAGATATTTATTTATTCCTCTACAACAGAAGCGAACGCTTTAAATACTGGCCAATAAGCGATGTGAAACTCAAAGAAACCATATTTTTTTTAGCCATTCGTTAGATTACCCCCCCCCCCCCTCTTTTTCCTAAAGATGAATCCAGTAATTATGATGCGAAAATAGGCCGAAATCGTCTCACAAAACGGACATAAGGCGCTTACTCCAGAGGCTGGCACGTGACTTGGAGAAGATTTGCTTAGTGTAACAAAGACTAAGGGAGGGGGGCGCGCTGATTTCACTGCCATTATTTTACAATTATTGATTTCTGGTGATCAAGATATACCGAAAATTTGAAACGTTCATAAATATGATCTATGATTGATTTTGATCGATGATTGATTTTGATCTAGACTTATTTTGATCTGTGATTGATTTTCATCTAAGACTTATTTTGATCAATGATTGATTTTGATCTGTGATTGATTTTGATCTATGATTAATTTTGATCTAAAACTTATTTTGATCTATGATTGATTTTGAAACAATATTTAGTCCTCATAAACTTTAACATGTTAATTTATTTTTTTCATGGCAATTCCGCCTGTATGAAGTTGATAAACTTAGTAATAGTGATTATTTACACTTAGTCATTAATGGGGCGGCTTTAGGTAATTGGAGGCCTACGCAAGGTGAACTAGGTGGCCCCAAATGAAATTGAAAAAAAAAAGGCCGTAAAATTAAATTAGGCAATGAATTACAACCTTCTTGTATCTATATCTAAATCAGTGATTCCCAAAGTGGTCTATATAGACCCCCAGGGGTCTCCGATGACTTCCAAGTAGTCTACGAGAGTGAAAAAAAAAAGAAATGGGGATCTAGAAGAAGTGAATATGAAACTACTTTTTTTATTTCCCATTAATGGAATTATCAGTGGCGTAGCAGGGTTCAAGAATATAATGTTAGGCCCATGCGGTAAGTTTAGTGACACTGAACCCTAATTCAGCCATACTATCTGCAGTGTGAGAGTACATTTCCAAGAAAGACAACACACAGGACAGACATCAAACAGGACAGACAACACACAGGACAGACATCAAACAGGACAGACAACACACAGGACAGACATCAAACAGGACAGACAACACAAAGGACAAACAGCACACAGGGAAGACAACACAAAAGACAAACAGCACACAAGGCAGACAACACAAAGGACAAACAGGACACAGGGCAGACAACACAAAGGACAAAATGCACACAGGGCAGACAACACAAAGGACAAACAGCACACAGGGCAGACAACACAAAAAACAAACAGCACACAGGGCAGACAACACACAGGACAAACAGCGCACAGGAAAGAACACAAAGGACAAACAGCACACAGGAAAGACAATACAAAGGACAAATAGCACACAGGAAAGACAACACACAGGACAGACAATACAGACAAAACACAGGACAGACAAAACACAGGTCAGACAACACAAAAGACAAACAGCACACAGGGCAGACAACACAAAAAACAAACAGCACACAGGGCAGACAACACATAGGACAAACAGCGCACAGGAAAGACAACACACAGGACAGACAACAATACAGACAAAACACAGGACAGACAAAACACAGGTCAGACAACACAAAAGACAAACATCACACAGGGCAGACAACACACAGGACAAACAACGCACAGGAAAGAACACAAAGGACAAACAGCACACGGGAAAGACAACACAAAGGACAAATAGCACACAGGAAAGACAACACACAGGACAGACAACACACAGGACAGACAACACACAGGACAGGCAACAATACAGGCAAAACACAGGACAGACAAAACACAGGTCAAAGAACACAAAGGACAAACAGCACAAGGGCAGACAACACACAGGACAAACAGCACACAGGAAAGTCAACACAAAGGACAAACATCACACAGGAAAGACAACACACAGGACAAACAACACACAGGACAGACAACACACAGGACAGACAACACACAGGACTGGCAACAATACATGCAAAACCCACGGAAAGACAACACACAGGTCAGACAACACACAGTACAAACAGCACACAGGACAGACAACACACAGGACAGACAACAATACAAGCAAAACACATGACAGACAACACTCAGGTCAGACAACACAAAGGTCATACAAGAATACAGGCAAAACACAGGGCTGACAACAAGACAGACAACACAAAAAAAGCACGCGTGTTCCTCACAGGTAAACTTGAACGAGGTCCTCAAACTACGGGCCATTAGAAATACTAATGTTATTGGTCAACCATATAACTATTCCGTGTCACTCAGTAAAAGGTCGATTGTAATCGCTAAATCAAATTTTCAAGGAAAAAGTTTTTAATCAATTTGATTGATTGGATTGAGGACCTATCGTCTAAATCTGGATGAGCTGTGTATCGTATAACGTTTCATAATATTATGGAGGATGTCTAGACAATCGTCTGAAATTAATCAAATTTTCTGTCACTTTAAGAAAAAAGCTTGAAATTCACTGTTTACTCATAGAATAAATTTATGTATTTCATCTAGTAAATGTATACATACATTTTAAATAACGAAATAACAATTAAACAAAAAAAAAACATTGTTTGTATTATGGAAATCAATTATTATAATTATTATTATTTTTATTATTACTATTATTATTAAAATCGAACACGTATTAGGCAATTAGCGAAGCGACGCATCATAGTTGATGGACATTAAACACTACATTTAGTGATGCCACGGGAAAGTGGGGTTTGGCTTGTCCGTGTTAATTTTATTCAGTTGGTATTAGGACTTCAAGGTAATAACATCAATTTATGACAGAATGTCGACGGTGGTCTTTACATGTTCAACATGGTTCAGTCTAGACCCGCTGAAGTACGCGTGTTCAAAATAAAGTGTGTCAAGGCGCTACAGCTCCAGACCATATTTAATTTTTGGACGGGTCTCCACTTTGACAAATTATAACGGTCTAACACGAGTTTTCCCTATATGGCCAATTAGCTTGTAATTATTTTCCCATTTTAAGCAGATGAACTTTACATCAACTGCCCCATAGATCGCAATGTCTGAGGGGGAACTTTTTTTTTTTTTTTTTAGGTAACTCAGTGTCCACCCAGGATCCAATTTGTTGACCCGATGAAGAGTTTACAAGCTGATTAGAGGAATTGTGAAAAAAGCGGTGCCCAACCTTATTCTATATACATGCCGCATTAGATCCCCCAAAAAATCGTTGCATCTTCATTACGCACTTTGGGTAGAAGTCTTGATAGGCCGGAAAGTACTGCCATAGGCCATAGTTCGTGCATTACTGGATAATTATATTTGGTGATTTTTTATACTTTGTTTCAGATCAGCGGCGTATCAACCATGGCACGAAGGAGGTTTATTACGTCCGAGCAAATATAAATTTTTATAAAATGTTTTACAGGTTTCGGATGTTCCTTCAGAATAGAAGAAAAAAATCTACATCCTAGTCCAAACCTCCCGGGACCATCGAGACTAAGTAATAACAGTACAGTGCGCATACAAAAGGACCAATCCCGAAAGAAAGATATATAGGTTTCGACTGTAGAAACTTAAACTTGAATGCATATTTTGAATTTGGACTTGATTTCAGATGATCGTCATACATGACAAAAAGGTTAATCTTTATAAATATTTTATTATGAAGATATTGAATGATATTAATTAATTTTTGGATTTAATAAGAACTGTTTTTAAGTGCTCTTTATGTTCTTATTATTTCCTACGAAAATGGAGATTACTGTAAAGGGAGATAACTGTAAAGGAAGATCACGCATGAGAATTAAAATATTGTCGTTTTATTTTGTTCACCCCCAAAGCATCCTCTTAGGAAATCCACTATGCGGAACTTCTATCAGCCCCAGCCTTAGACAGTTGGAGGCCCTAGGTGATGGGAATTTGTTCTATTTGAAATAGAACAATATAAAATTAACAGAGAAACAAACATTAAAAAATGCGCAATTTATTTGAAACGTAGTGTATTTCATATGCCCAACCTGTGACCGCAGCTGTGCATCAAAGACTGGCCTGTTTAGTCACAGAAGATGTTGCAAGGGGAAAAGATCATCTCTCGAGATGTAAAATGCCACAGAAATGCCACAGAGTGTATTTCAACTTTAGTATTGAGGAAAAGTTAAGCTATTTCTTTTGTTAAAAAATGGCATAGTATGAAGCCCCCCACCAATCGGAAGCCCTAGTTTGCCTATGCGTAAGGCTGGGCCCGGTCAGTGTGGAAGAGAGGCGTGTGCTGACGTGTGGGCAGCCCAGCATTCGCTTTCCCCCAGCAATGGAGAGGTCACTCCATCTCTGACAGCAACGGCGTCTGGTGATTACCAAATATGACCAACCTGCGGCCGCAGCTGTGTATCAAGGATTGGCCTCTTTAGTCACACAAGAAGTTGTACAGGGAAAAGACCATCTCTCGAGACGTAAAATGCCACAGACAGAAGGCTGGACCTGCTTCTGTGTTGTCAAATTTGTTTTTTCGACTAATCTGTTACTAAACGAGACATCGTCCATGACCCTGCATCGTTTGAGAGCTGCTAACTTCGTAGATACGAAACTATTGTCGTGTGTGATGACGTCACAACTGGGTATTTACAAAGGCATTGCCAGTACTGTCCTTCAACTATGAACTACGATGGAAAAACAAAAGCTTGGGCCTTTGATTTATTTACTTTGAATTGCTAGAATATTCCTGGAAACCTCTAATATTTTTAAAAAATTAGGACACACTTTGGAAGTTAAATTGACAATAACACGTGTAATTAACATAAAAAGAGATATTGTGATAGAGATTGATTTTTTTTAAATCTCTAAATTTTAACAATTAAAATAAAATTAAGTAATAAGAGTGGTGTATTTATGATCAAATAAAATCTGTTACATTTCGTTGAGGTAAAAATTAGAATTTCAACTAAAACAAATTGGTTTTACCTCTATTTCTGTCGCTTGGAAGTATACCTATATGTTTTACATGTTTCGGATGCTCTTTCAGAGTTAAAGATAGTTTACTTCCTAGTCCAAACCTCCCGCAGGACGACGGGAGATGGGAGCGGGCAAGGAGTTGAACCCTCGACCATCGAGAAATCCGAACGACAGTCCAGCGCGCAAACCGCACGACCAGGCAGCCATCTATCTATCTATCAATATATATATTTAAAAGATTTATTTGTAAACTTACTATACAAATTGCATTCATTTGTAACATATGTATCATATCATATACATTTACAGACAGGGACCGTAAACTATTTCTTTGAATTCCATTCATTTAAACAGCACGCTAACACCATGTATTAATTCAGGACTGAATGTAGTCCAAACTAGCTGTCTTGATGGCTGTCAGCGTTATACGCGCTAGAATATCGTTCGGTCGTATCGATGTCCCTGGTTCAAACCTTACCCGCTGCCATCCCCTGTCGTCCTGCGGGAGGTTTGAACTAGGAAGTAGCTTATCTTCAACGCTAAAGGAACATCCGAAAAAACGTAAAATATACAAAATGATTAAAGGAAACATGGAATCAACAACAGAACTAAAAATTAAATAAGACTTACGATTTCTTAGAGCTCACACTTTGTAACATGCCGTATTCTACCTTCAACTGCTACACACTCCGCTATATGCAAATACATAATGCAGTAACGAAGTGAACAACATATAAAACTTGGTTTTTGAAAAAAAAATTCTAATCATAGAAATTAATGAGAACTATGGAAATTTTTTCCGTAGATAAAAACCACAACACATTCGACCGTAAAATAAGTTTGTTTTTCATATCCAAAGTCTGAATTTTAAAAGCACAGACAAATACTTCAAATATTTTACAAACTTCTAAACAAAAACGATTTTGGACGAGAAAAAAACAACAACTTTTGAACATCTAATTTAGAGAAGCCAAACTTCAATCGACCGAATTGCCAAGGGCACGTGCCGAGGAGATGGCTGTGATCGGGAATGTCCGTGTCCCAGAGATGGCAGCACAGATCGGAAAGGTCCGCGACTCACGTTCATCCTGAGCGTGCTTTGTCGTAGAGAGTAGCAGAGAAGAGGGCTGCTGTAGTTAGACATAGGATATCAACGAGAGTATAACCACTTTCTTTTGAACGATCAGATGTGATACAACGGTTAGTTGAGTGGTCACCGCTACGCAAAGCAAAGCGGATTGTGGTTCTTAAACCTTCTACTTTTTACCCAGAGGCCCAACTAAATATTGACAAGATTTTGATTTTGCAACAATAAATTACAACATGCAACAAATGCAACATAAAACAACATGCAAACACACAACATAAAACACAACATGCAACTACAGAACATAGTATGCAGATTTACCAAATATAATAGATGCGGGCCCGCCACCAGGGTTTAGAAAATGGACCTGATAAAAAAAAAAAGAGGGGGGGAGGGGCTTCTCAAGACAAAATTTTGATAATTTTTAAATGTATTTAAATGAGTTTGGAATGTGAAGAGAAGCGAATCGGCCCACGTGTACCCAGTTGTCTGTGGCTCACGTGTACCCAGTTGTCTGGGGTCCACGTGTACCCATTTGTCTGGGGTCCACGTGTACCCATTTGTCTGGGGTCCACGTGTACCCAGTTGTCTGGGTCCACGTGATCCCAGTTGTCTGGGGCCCATGCGTACACAGTTGTCTGTGGCCCACGCGTACACAGTTGTCTGGGGCCCACATTTTCAGGCGCGCCTGATACAACATAATGAAAACTTAAGACTGCCTCGGCGACCAGTTTCTTATTTGTTCTGCCCTTGTGTCTGATGTCTATCTGATGTCTGTTTGATGCCGGCTTGATATATATCTGATACGTGTCTGATGTCTGTTTGATGTCTGTTTGATGCCGGCTTGATATATATCTGATACATGTCTGATGTCTGTTTGATGCCGGCTTAATATATATCTGATACATGTCTGATGTCTGTTTGATGCCGGCTTGATATATATCTGATACATGTCTGATGTCTGTTTGGTTTTCTGATGTATGTTTGGTGTCTGTCTGATATATGCTAGCCTCGTGTTTACTGTCTTGTTTTCAAAGCTTATTAATAAATTGAACAACTAAAATACTACATATGTATATATAAAAAAAAGAAAGCAGATCTCATGTTCTATTGGATTGATCTTACAGTTTTATATTAATACATTATTACTTGAAGTTTTGGGCCACTTGGAATTAGAATTGAACAGTTGGAAACTGTTGGGTGGACGCCATCGTTCCGGCCATAGGTAATGCCAAGACTTTCATCTCATTTCTATTAGAGGATTCACTGTCACTGCGTGACTTAAGTGTGACCATTTCAGAACTACAAGCTTCCGTTACCCACAACTCTTAACTACCTCCATGTAAAACTTTTTAAATGAAAGCAAGTTAGCCTGCAATTACATGCATTCGATGCGAAACCAGAGGTGGCCTGAGCAGTAAGGGCCCCGGGAGAATCGAACATTACCCAAAAGGCGTGTACTTTAAGCGATTCAGAGACACTTTCGATACACGATGCCGCCTTTAACGATGAACCAATAGAATATAGTATGTTGCGTCTTGCACTATACAAAGAGTAGAGAGAGGCAGAACTGGTACATATTCGGTTATGAGTTATTCCTTGAACAGGGAGACCTTAAAATACACTAAGGGAATAGTCTCCCCCTATCGCTCATCACCGAAGGGGTTCCAGCTAAGGAGGATCCATATAAGTAAGTCTGAGTGAAAGAAAACGCTTTGTATCGTACGCTTCACTGTTAAAAATGGAATCGTGGGGTAAATACTGTCAGGTACATTAAAACAACTACAGTGGGAATAAACACACCCAAGGGGATGTTTTTTAGAGTTGTTAGAGTAAAGGTAACATACAACGCAGCAATAATAAATAATAATCATAAACACCATGTTACAAAGTAGTATACCCACTGTCCAAATAAAAAACGCAAACTAAAACTGTAAGGCCCTATCACAAGGTCCTCAGGGCTCGGAAAGACCTTCTTTCAGTGGAACAGTACCAGGACAAGAAGAGACAGTAAGCGATGGGACGACAACATTAGAGAATGTACCAGGCTTTAGTTGAAAGAGATTCTATTCAAGGCAAAAATGACAGGCGGGGAACGGAGAACGACGGTCGCACTGTTTTCTATGTTGTGAGAAAACTGTGCAAAAGAATAAAACAAACAAAAATGATAGCTGCATGTGATGGTGACACTTAAACTTGATGACGTCACTTCGACCCCATCCAAGGCTTTTTGGTGACGTCACTTCGACCCCATCCAAGGCTTTTTGGTGACGTCACTTCGACCCCATCCAAGGCTTATTGATGACGTAGAAGACGAAAAGTCTATACAAAGTAAAACACCACCCCACATCCACCGTTTCTCGTTCTGCTACCGGCACTAGATTCTTAGGTGTAAATTATTAAATTAATTTATTATTAAAGGCTTCTCGGAATTCTCCTGAAATTGCAGAATATACAAAAAGTTATGAAAATTCTTAAAATCTTCTAAAAACTCAATCGAATCATATCGGGGTGTCATTCAATATGGAAAACGCCAATTCTACTCACGATAAAAAAACACGATATTGTCCGCTTTCATAAAATAAACAATATAATAGTAAGTCGAATTTGAAATAGAACAAGAGGTTCAAATAGTTCAATAGTTTTTGGCATACAAATAAATATGTAAATCTACCTTGACCTTTTATAAAATAAAAAAAAAACAACGATATTTTGCTAGTCGATAGTAAGTCTAAAAGGTTTCATTATAGCTTTTTTCGGATTTTTATTGGAAAACTACTATCTACTGTAGATGTTGTAAAATGTTTGTTGTAAAATGTTCTACTTATTTCGGATGTTCCTTCCGAGTTGAAGATAATTACTTCCTAGTCCAAACCTCCCGCAGGACGACGGGGATGGGAGCGGGCAGGGTTTGAACCGGGACCATCGATAAGTCCAAACGACAGTCCAGAGCGCAAACCGCACGACCAGGCAGCCATCCAGATGGCTCGTAAAGTTAATTTGACAGTGATTTTGTACGTAGTAAAGAATGAATAAAATGCAAAGACGAATTTAATTTCTAATACAAAGTCTTAATTTTCACTTATTATCCTTATCTCTACCCAGACTGGGCCCCTCGCAATCAGTTTCGCATAGGGCCCGGCAATCAGTAGGACCGGCCCTGAATAGAGACTTAAACTCTGCTAAGTGCTGGATTTCATGGATGATATAGACAACACGTTCTATTGTTTAATGATAATAGGGAAGAAAAGGGTTAGAGTTAACACAAGCGGCAGATAATTGAGATGAGAAATTAAGAAGCCAATTCTTGCAATCTGAAGCTCTTAGGCATAAAGGTGGAGTTCTGTTTTCTTTTTGTTTAGAAATTCTTAATTTCTTAGAGATTAGATATTCGTTCTTATTCAGTCTCACGTGTCTTGTATCTCTTCGGTAAAAGGTTTAGACAGTTCTCAAGCCACAGAGACACTGGCCCTGAATAGTGTACAAACGACATTGTCTAATTCTAGACACATCAACCATAACTTCTAAAATACCATAAACAAGATATTCACAAGCACAAAAACAACAAACTACTTACCCACTAGAACTGGATAACAGCTAAACTAACAAGAGCTAGGATATATCCATTATGAATAAAACCAACATACACACTTGCTGCCTGTGATTAGCCACAGGGATACTCGACCTCAGCCCATTATATCCAAACTACACACTGATCCTTCTCACACATCAAAACATTGAGAGGTCATCCATAAAATAGCCAAAAGTCATATGTAATACTTGGACCACTGAAATGTGTATACTGGTTAATGGAATTTAAATGTGTTAAATCACGCCCAAAGTTTGGCCAGGGAATCTAAGTTAAATTTAAGAAATATCGTAATTTCATTTTTTTAAAAAATAGTGTAATTCCTTAAGTAGAAATCACAAACATATTGAACACACTCTATACACACATATTGAACACACTCTATAAACACAGGCTCTACCATTTCACAAAACATTTCTCTCTCGCTCTCTATTGTCCACAGTACATTGGTCAACGATATGCTTTTTCTTCTTAAGTAGTATGTCCGGGTATGCCAAATTTATTCAAAATTTTCAAGAGCTGTTCTGTATCACCTATAATATACAAGCACCTGTTCATAAGGGAGGCTATAGAACATCAAACATATGAAAATACACTTTGTTTAAAACCTTGAAGATATGAAAAAATGTCATTTTTACAATTAAGACCAGGGGTTCTCAACCTGTGGGTCGCGACCCATTTGGCGGTCGATTTACGATTTGCCAGGGGTTGCCTAAGACCATCGAAAATGTGGATTGTTATTGTCTACTCTTCTATTGCTGTATGTGTGGGGGGGGGGGGGAGGGGGGTCGCAGCAGAGTGGGGGAGTGTAAAAAGGGTCGGCGAGCATAAAAGGTTGAGAACCGCTGATTTAGACCAATATCTACCGGAATGAGGATAAGACCCCAAGAAGAAGGACATGTTCTCCTTTTGAGGGCTTCTGGCAACCCTGACTAGGAGGTGCACGACTTAGCACAAGTGACACTAAACAATATATGTAATCTTGATTTGGTCAGTTGTTCTGTTATACAATATGTGTCAACAAACTTGACACATACACTGTCATCTTCGATCATTTAGAAAATAAAATAGTTTGTATAGTTCAAGGGAAATAATAATTTTTTTTTTAATACTAAAACTTTTCTAAATAGTTCCCCTTTGTATTTCCAGTTACTTTTTAAACAGCTTTTACTGTTCAGAAATCTTTGAATGGATTTGAAACTAGACCAGATTGCAATCCAAAACAATTTTTCTCCAGTGTCAATATTGTTCTACAAGCACTGGCTTGAATTATTTAGTGACGTTGAACATTATTCGGCCTGCTGAAAATTTAAGTTTCCGGTACTCGTGACGCGGGCCATTGCAATGGTGTCCATTGAAAGTGCATACAATTTACAAAAATATTTTAAAATACCTAATTGATCAGAAGTTTGAATTAAACCCCGATCAAACTTCTTATTTACAGGTTACATAGATGAGACACTAATATGAATAACAGTTTTATAATACGTTGGAGCAACTGAATATAGAGCAATTCGAAGCACTGAATCTAGACCAAATCGAAGCCCTTTATCTAGACCAAATCGAAGCATTGAATCCAGACCAAGTCGAACCACTGAATCTAGATAAAATCGATGCACTGAATCTAGACCAAATCGATGCACTGAATCTAGGCCAAGTTGAAGCACTGAATGTAGACCAAGTCGAACCACTGAATCTAGACAAAATCGATGCACTGAATCTAGACCAAATCGAAGCACTGCATCCAGACCAAGTCGAACCACTGAATCTAGACAAAATCGATGCACTGAATCTAGACCTAATCGATGCACTGAATCTAGACCAAGTTAAAGCACTGAATCTAGACCAGGTCGAAGCACTGAATCTAGACCAAGTTAAAGCACTGAATCTAGACCAGGTCGAAGCACTGAATCTAAATGTTTGCCCGTAAGGCCATCACGTGACATGCGTATCGCGCGTTCCATCACTGAAAAAAGTTCTAGATAGTAGTGGCTTCAAAGCATTGAGATCACCCTTAACGCTTGTTTTCGGAGATTTAGAAAAGTTTCTGCAGGTGACATCAATTGTCAATCAATTGTCTTCATTGCTCTAAATTTATCAAGCATGGATAATGATAATTACTATTAAATTAAATTTAGATTGGTAAAAAAAAAAATTATCAAAAAATTCTAAACCAAAAAGAGTGTGCAACGCAGGGGAGCTAACCGACACTAAACGTAATTTTAATAGTGTCCCCTGCAACTTTGTCTACAAATATTCATCTTATGTGTTTTAACACCAAATTATAATAGCATCTTGTTTACGTGTGAATATGTTTAATACTTTTCTAAATTTTAACGAAAATATATTAATGAATCTTTGGAAAGTAATTTCTAAAAATACTTAATAATAACAACTGAATGTAAAAACTGATTGTCTTTTACAAGATCGAAATGCCTCAAAATGCCTCATTGTTAGATTCTGTTCAATCTCTCTCCTATATATATTTCTATAGTATATGCATCACAGTATCTACATTTAAGCTAATTGTATTTATGCTTATTTCATCTTTAAGTTCTTTATTAGTGTGAGAGTACTTAAATAACAGTGGCCTACTTTCCACATTAATACAGTATATTGTGACACTAAGATAAAAGACATATTAGGTATAGTTATAGCTTTGGTTTGAATTTTAAAAAAACAATAATGATAATGAAGTCATTGACTTTGGCAAAGCAGTGCATTTAGGAGACCGACATTTTGGCGCAGTGGTCGATTTGGTGCGGTGGTCGCTCTGGCGACCGACGTTTTGGCGCGGTGGTCGTTTTGGCAACCGACCTTTTTGGGGCTAAATAGTGTACAAAATTGAATAATAAAATAATGTAAACATGTCTTTCAAAAGAATAATTTATCCTCTGGTTCTGTATATGTTTTTCTGTTACAATTATGTCTATTTTTAAGTGCAGATTTTTTTCCTTGATATTTTGAAATGTAGTTTTTTTTTTATTATATGCCATTATATAAGTTTATGTCATATAGTTTGAGACCTTGTTAGTTATTTATTACTCGCCTTTAAAAGGAGTTAGGGGTCTTTTCAAAAACTTTAGCCAGGTCCTCAGCCTCAACTGCTGCACAGATAGTATTGATCTAATAAACCATGTAATAATAATGGCAATGTCTTCGATTACGAAGATTAAAGATGAGTGCAGAGTGTCACATGATTACTCAAACCCAGCTGTGACATGCATAGTTTTCGACATTTGATGCAAAGTTGTTGTCCTCTGGGGTCTATTTAAGTTAAATAACTAATCGGCTTAATTGATGACAGAGGCACATTTCTTATTCCATACACTAAAACAAATTCATACAAGTGCTCCTTCTTCCCTAGTGCCATTAGAAAGGAAATGGGTTGCCTGAATCAGCCAGGAATACTAACGACTTAGCAAAATTTAAGTCATTGATTAACATGTATGACTACATTGTGTAACGGATGCATGTGCATATTGTTACGAATTTCACTATCCAGGCTCTCTGCAAACTGCACCATACACCACCAACTTAAAGAACTTGACAACTCAGGGCTCCAAAGTAACGTAACACTTTAATAGTTGAATAAATAACAGCCAATACTGTACAATTGGCAACACGTGCACTGTACAAATATCTCTCCGATAACACCGTACCGCCGTATCAACTCTTGCACTGGCCTCTCCGTCTCGTTCCGGGCTCGCACTGGGTTTAACAGTTCAGGACTGACTTCACACACTGGGCTCGTTGTGTCGGACTCGATCGCAGACCAAGATCAAAACGCCTTTCGTCTCAACTGTACTTGACAGTACTCCGCACTGAACCGTCGTAATGCTCCGTACAGAACCACACCGTTGAACTATGCTGTAGTCGACAGGACTGTATTGAACCGGGCTGTAGTGGACCTTCTGTCGTGAACCGTGTTGATTGTGTCACCTCCGCTCTTTATATAGGGTCCCTAATGGCCTTCTAGAACCGGACGGAACATCGCTCGACGTTTCTAGCTTCGTCACATGACTACATCCCTCGTGACGCTTCTGAGCTCTGTTTACGACGCCGATCCTTCCCGAACCGTCATGTTGACACTCGTCTCGGCTGACCGTCGTAACTCGTCACGGTTGACCGCTCGTCTAGCGCTGGCCTGGGGCAATTTGCGTCGGCTGACTACACTTACACCACTACCCCCATTTGTGCCACCACCAGGTTTATAACAATTTCAAATATAGCTGAAGTATTTCTAGAAGATGCTTAATTAGACTAACTGCGTGCGTACCTTGTTTAATGTATTTTAATCGCGAGTTCTTGAAACCTGCACACCGTCACAAATATAGATAAGGTACTAACAGGAACACAAACTCAATGACCAAGTTGACTCAAGGTTAACTTCAAACAAACATTTATTACAGAATGGGCCACAGTCTAGTCTGCCACTAATAACGATGTTATCCCCTCAAGAGACTAGCAGTAACTGATTAAAATAAAAGTCTATTCTAATCTCTAACCCAAAGTCTATGTCGTCACTATAAAATGTAAGTTCATCGTCAGTCTCATAAAGTTCGCAACCCAACTAACTAAACTAGCTATCTAACAGTTGGCACATGTAATGCGTAGGAGATAATTATCTTCTTTTTTTTTAAAGTAATGTCTGTAATCTATAAGATAAGGCAAGATAAGATAATGTTCGTGATCTGAGACTATCTTCTTCTAGGGCTTTCTTTAAGCCTCAAATGTGTATCACGCGGGCTTTCAGGGGTCATCTGATACCATTACTTACCTCTATATCAGCGAGGGCAAAATGTCGTCATTCTGATGTTATACATATCAATCAATTAATCAATCAATCAATCAATTATGATTTTAAAAAGAAGAAAACTTGTTATGAAGCACAAATTTATTTATTTCAGACTTTGGAAAAACGGGTACATTATAATTTATTTGAAATATAAAATTTTCATCACATGACTTTCTAAAAGAATCGTGCAAGTTGGAATCGAGTAATGTGTGTAATGTGTTAGGATCGATTTCTGTGTTGGAATCGAATATAGTGTTTGACACTAATCACCAAGACAGATACTTCGTAAAAAAATGAATGAATGTTGACCAGCGCTTTGGTTTCAGGTTCAGCAATGACTAGCAATGTCCTCACTTTGAGAAGTGTTGAAATATTGCTGCTGGAGTTGGAGTCCCAAGTGCCTCATCACGTTGTCCATCTCCGGAGTCGAGCGACGCCTCTGAGGAGGTCGTATGGTAACCGTGCTGGTGGTTTGGCTGCTATTTGGACATATGGTGTTGAACGTGGAGTAACGACGCTGTGGTTTCGTGGAGTTGGATTGTAAACTTGTGGTCAGTTGGGTCAGTTTGGGTGCTACGGCCAGTCCCACCAAAGTAGTGAAGTAATAGAAACTGAGCAGCATCTGTTTTCAGAGACACAAGTCAGAAATTCATTGTAATAAATGTAAAATAAAAACTCAACTTCGGAATTAAAGGGAAGGTGGGGGGTGGGGGGGGGGGACCTTTACGTTCGAAGAGGGTAAAAGTAAATGTAATCGCTCACTCTATAAAGTCTTTGGTAGATCTATATTCAACACGACCAGGGTCGGCGCTAAGCATGAGCAAACTAGGCAGCCAACTAGGGCCTCCGATTGGTGGGGACCTCACACAGGACTTAGAAATTATTTTTTTAGACAAAAGAATTGCAAAAAGATGATTAAATCTCAAATATAGCCTATTTAGTTCTACTCGTTAGACTACACACGTAAGACCATTGTTTCTTTTTCTAGTCACGTGATCATAAATCGTCCACGAAACACATTCGTGTTATCGGTGTTATATGAATTTGACTTATTGGTTGATACAGGAAGATTATTAATTCATTGCGTATTTTTCGGTCTTAAGTTTTGTTTTTCTGTTTCATTTGGGGGCCACCTTAAATCGCTTCGACTAGGGCCTCTGAGGCCGGCCCTGACACAAATCATAGGTGTAAGTTAGGGCTGTTTTCTGAATTAGTCGAATTCTAGGAAAATCGTTAGAGCCGTTTTCAAGAAACGCGCCCACACACCCAGGTCTTCGAGCCCATGAAATGGGCATAAAAGAAAAGAAATGATTGATGGTTTAAAAAAAATCGCTGGTTTGGCAGAACAAAACCCAAGCCGGAATCAGCAAACAATTATTTATATACAATGGATTTTAAAAACAACTTACTTGTAATGAGATTAGTACGGAATTAAACCAGGTGTTGGTGGCGACGTAGGGGTACCCTGGGGAGAAAGAGATGACAGTGTTACCTGACATTAAGTGCCTTAAATGAAACAGTTTTAAGAAAAACGTGTGTTTTTCCTAGCTCACGGAAAATGCACCCGATTTGTTGATACGGCAAAGTATAGTGCACTAGGCTTTGGCCTACACTGTTATGAACATGTCCATTCAGTGGCTAGTGTTTGTTTTCTAAACGTATAGGCCTAATGATGATAAAACTGATTTAAGAGCATTTTGTTTTGGTCATATGTTTAAATATATGTATAATAAAATAAGAATAAGATAAGAATAAGATAAGAATAAGATAAGAATAAGATAAGAATAAGAATAAGAATAAGATAAGAATAAGATAAGAATAAGATAAGAATAAGATAAGAATAAGAATGAGAATAAGATAAGAATAAGATAAGAATAAGAATGAGAATAAGATAAGAATGAGAATAAGAATAAGAATAAGAATAGGAATAAGAATAAGATAAGAATGAGAATAAGATAAAGAAAGATAAGATACGATAATTTTATTGATCCAAACAAATGGAAATTCAGTTTGACTGAAATTGTCCACTTCAGCATAACTACTATAACAATAGAGATGCAAATATGTATAACATTCGTGCGTGTACATTATAGACACACACACGACCAGCGCTTTATGAATTAGGTTTTCTATGACACTTTTCGGTGGCCTTGAGGTAACCTGATAGAAAGGTGAATAAAGGAATTTTTAAATCTACCTGTTCTAACCTTAATGGAGAGAAGCCGACTATTTCTTCCAGAACCGATTTAACTGTGGTCAAAAGAATTCAAACAGTCTTTAAGAATTGTATGTGTTTTGGAAAGGCATCTTTTATTAAAAAGTTCTTTTAGAGATTGTTGATTGTAGCCATGTTAGAGTGCAGTGCAGGATTGGGGAAGAAAGAAAAACACTGGAACAGGTCTTTGTTGTCATGAAGCTCAAGGAAGATAACCCAACCTCACCTTGTTGTCGTCTGCAGTCATTTTTCATACAAACTTGAAGGAAAGTTGAAATTCTCGTGTTTCTTGTGTATTTTTTTTAACAAGATAAACTTAACTGCTTAAGAACTTATTTACAAGCTTTTTATCTCAGAGTGGAGATACACAAAAACAAAGATGACTAACACAAATTGTATAGATTTTTAAAACATCCCAGAGCTGCCTTTAACACTCTACTACCTTCATTATTCACAAATCATTAATGTTCTAATCTCCCGCTTTTATGCACTGCTCGTGTGGTCAATCTTAACAATCTTGTATACCAACACACACACCCATACACCCACACACACACAAACACACGAAATAACTATACCAATAACTCTTTTTACTTAAGTGATTTTGGTTATTTGAATTACAAAGTTAGCGTAAGAGAAAGAGAGGGATAGGAAGAGAGTAGAGAGTTAGACAAGTGATAAAGAGATAGAGAGAAAGCGAGACAAAGATAGACAGAAAGAAAGAGAAGCTATAGGGAGAGAGTAGATAAAGAAAGAGAGAAAGAGAAATAGAGAATGAGACGATAGAGAGCGAGTGAAAGAGAGAGAGAGAGAGAGACAAAGAGATAATAAGAGAGAGAATGAGAGAGATAGGAAGAGAAAAAAGAGAAAACAAACGGAGAGTAGAGAAAGAGACAGTATCAGAAAAAAAAGATTTCATCTCAAAGTAGCTCCTACTATTTGTTTATTTTCCATTAAGCATTGACTGTAGAATGTCTTTTCAAGGTGTTTGACCCGACCTTCCAATTAACTAAATCACGCTAAACACCAAAAAATTGCATTCAGCAAAGTCATGCTATCCCCCCCCCCCCCCAAAAAAAAAAGCGTTCAGCGTTACAGCCACATTGTCAATCACGTCTACAGTTGGACTAAAGTTACACTGACCAACTCATACCTGCAAGAGTGGCCGTAGAAATGGACAGAAGCAGAAAGACGGAATAGAGGACAAACACTTGACGTCTGTCCACACAACTGTCTCCGCAGGTACCACCCACGTGATCACCGTCCGGAACACGCCAAGAGGATTCCTGAAAAGTAATCAAGATGTATAGACCTTAGATTTTCTATATTTTATTTTAACGGTAAATCTGTCTTCGAGCAATACAGTGGAATAATTTTAATTGTAATTTGCGAAAGAGGCTGTAAAAAAAGGTATGTTTGTTAAGAGTGAGCTGTGTGTATTGTGTTTGTGTTGTGTGCTTGGGTCTTCGTCTGTTTTTGTGTTGCATGTGTTGAGTTTGTGTTATTTGTTGTACGAGCCGACCCGTGGAGTAGCATACGCCCCCCCCCCTTTTTTTTCTGAGCCTCGCTCTCTGTCACTGCAAAAGTTACGTGGGGTAACTCTAGTGACCTAGTCTGATTTTCAGAAATAAAAGAGTTATCTTTCCATGACTCTCCTTCCGTTAGTCCATGTGGTCCATCTTGAGTCTATTTTTGTGTGTAGTGTTTATGTTAGTATTAGTTAGTTGTGTTTGTGTGTGTGATTACCTGGACTAAGCTGGAGGTACAGTAGATACCTGTGAAGAACAATGTGGTGGCTATGAACAGCTGGGTCAGTGTCCACAAGTGTAGAGTCTGCTTACACTGCTGCTTAATCACGTGACCTAGGGACATTGAGAACCATCAAACTTAATAGAAATGGTATAGCAATAATTACAGCCTGGCCGTGCGGTATGCGCGCGAAACTGTCGTTCGGTCGTCTCAATGTTCCCGGGTTCACATCCTGCCCGCTGCCATTCCCCCGTCGTCCTGCGGGAGATTTGGACTAGGAAGTAAATTATCTTCTACTCGGACAGTGCTATTAGAGCATGGAATGGGTTGCCTGATCTAGCCAGGAAAACCAGTGACTTGGCAGAATTGAGTAAGTCATTGGTTAATATGCATGACTAGATGACGTGTAGGATGTAATCATCTTCTTTTTTGAAGTAACGTCTGTATCATATAAGATAAGATAAGTTCATTCGAAAGGTGTAAAACGTCCGAAACATGTCAAACATCGAAACATGTAAAATAATTTACAAATCATTTACAAACATTAGGTGGTCTTTAAGCTAGAGGTCAAGAAAGTCTCGATTGGTAACTGCCAGATCATATGCAATGCGAGCAAGATGATCCCGGGTTCGAATCTTGCCCGCCTCTAATCTCCTGCTACCCAGTAGGCATGGGCTAAGACAAACTAATCTTGACCTCTGAATGATCGCTCGAAACATTCAAGTCGAATTAGTTCATTATCAGCAGGCACACAATTTTTTTTGCTTCAGCAATAGAATTAAAAGGACAATGCACACCTTTGAAAAAAATCGGCAAGTCAGCAATAAAATAATATTAACACTAAAATGGCTACGCCTGGATCGGGCAGAAAGTCACACTTATCTTGTATACCTTTATTTAACTCTTACAACATATAGATATTGATAAGTTGAAATGGGGGAGAGAGGGGAGGAAGGTGTTTTTTTTTCTTTGTTGTTAAAAGACATTCTTGATAAAAAAAAAATAACATACCTGTCGTCATGGCAACAAGAACGAAGCTGAAGAACTGAAAAGTGGACATGACGCTGATACTCTATAACAAAATATATATATATATAATATATACATATAAAAAAATAAGAAAAAAACAATAAGAACGTTTAAGAATCCGTAAGAAATAGATTCCTATCGGTAATAGGTGACTACATTTGTCATGCGAAATAAGTGTGATACTAGGGAAACTGTTTGGGAGACCTGGAGCGACACTGGGCGAGTGTGTCGGTGGGTCTGTTCTGTTGTTCTGGTATGATGTAGGACTCTTAGAACTTAAAGACATATTACTCCCTGTGACTTTATAGCAGAAGGTCCAAGTCTAACTAGTAACTATTACTATTTGTTGATGTTTATACTAAATAAATACATCGTTTACTGTTGCCGACCTGCCTTTCGTTGAATGCCTGCGTTAGAGAGTAACAAGAGTTAAAGTCTGCCTGTCTGTCTGGTTCAAAATTTTAACACGAGATTTCTCATCCACCCATCCTAAGATGAGCTTGAAACTTTGCACATTTATTTTTCGTACTTAACAAAATCTGAATTAATGAAAAAAATTAACAAATTAGCAATTAATTTTTTAATTTTTAACACTGACACTCACGGCAATGTAAATGTCTGTCTCTGAAATATTTTCTTTAGGCCAAGAGTCCACGACAGAGATGATAATCAAAGCTGCGAACTGGAATATTTCGTCACAAGAAATCCATCATTAGATATTAAGAACATAAATCTTTTATGTTTAGTACAAAGCATCTAATTTTGTAAATACATTTTCTAATAGGTTTATATGTGGGGGGAAAAAAAAAAGGGGGGGGGGGGCTACTTTTCAAAATGAAATAAAATAACTGTGTATTTTATCGTTTATATTGATGTAAGTCATTTAGATACACACAGACACAGACACAAACACACTCACACACTGACATACACACACAAACATACACTAACACACACCCAAACACACATACACACATACACATACAAACACACTCACACACTGACACACACACACACACACACACACACAAACATACACTAACACACACCCAAACACACGTACACACAAACACATACAAACACACTCACACACATACACACACACACAAACATACACTAACACACATCCAAACACACGTACACACAGTTCGTTTTTCACGTACTCTACTTCCGGGATCAGAAAAAAAAAAAGTTAAGTTTCACTTTCAGATCTTGTGATCTATGGGGCAGATGATGTTAAGGTCATCTGCTTCTATGACCAACGATTAACAAGCAGGGTGTTATGTGGCCAGCACAACGACCAACCGTCTTTACTTTCCCCAACTAAAGTCAGGTACCCATTAGAGTTGTGTGGACTCGGGGGCGCACTAAAAATCCCGAAATTCAAAATCCCAGTTTTCACCGAGATTCGAGCCCAGGACCCTAGATTCGGAAGCCGAGCGCTTAGCCACTCAGCCACCGCGCCCCTACTTCCGAAACAGACAAACGCTTAAGATGACTGGAAACATTTTAGGTTTTAAAGGTTCAAAACATAAGAACTGGAGGTACTTAGACTATATGTACGCTGGTCAATGTTGTGGCTACCTGTAGTCCGGCTGTTACTATAGCGATGTAACGGTAGAGTTTTCTTCTTTTCTCCGGCCAGCAGTGTCTACCCCACCAGCTGGACACTATACGTGAGTTGGCCTCAACCACTGGATCTTCCTGCAAATAAGGGATCCTTTGGAAATTCGTAAATTTCAGCATGACCAAAATGGCTGACAGAAAGACAGACAGACATATAAATAGAGAAATAGATAGATAGATAGAAGATAGATGGATAGATAGATAGATAGATAGATAGATAGATAGATAAATACATGAAAGTGCTACCTCAAAGATGACGATATATTTATCAAGCACGTGCCTCGTATCCTCCAAGACCTTCAAAATCTCAGAAATCTGGCACTCCGTCAAGAGACTACTCTCTGGCCTGGATCAAAAAGTGGGCTGCGTTAATGAAAATTTAGCACACGCATGACCTACTTCATTACAAATATATTACTAAAGATACTTAAAGATGTTATCTACAATGTATTGGGTACTACCTACTTCTTTGAGCTTTCCTGATTGCTGATGTGGTTGTTCTTACTTTCAAGTTTTTCTTCCATCTGGTACATACTGGTCTACCTATTGGATTGTCTACAAGAAATGATAATGTCAGTCTACTGGTAGTCTCCAAAACAATACAATGTTCAGACTATTGGATGCCTTAGAATGAAACATTAAGATAGACTGTAGCCAAGTAGTATCAACTGTCAAACTAAATATTTAAGGTAGTATATCGAGTAGATATTTTTGGAAGGTTCCAGTGCCAGAAGTGGTAATATATTGTTATGACATGATTAGGAATTAGTTATTTGTTTCGGGATAGGATAAAGTTTTACTTCTAAGAAAAATGTACCACAAGGTGAAGGTGCTTAACAAAGAGCAATACGTCATTATTTGATATATATGAGTTGTTTCCCTTCAAATCCTCATTGTATTATGGTATTATGTATTTATTTTTTTAATCAATCTATATTTCTATTTTATACATAATCGATTGAAAAAGTGTTAAATATTACTTTAGAACTATTGAAATAATTGATTGCGAGTAATTTCGGTCTAGAAGATATAAGAGAGGCTAAGTGCGCTTGAACTTGGCTTGTCTTGGCTACCTAGAAGGGGGCTCGAGGTTCGACACCCGACTCGGGCAGAGTTGCGTTTACTGAGCGCCTAAAGGCAGCACGGACAACCAACTCCTAGATACCCCCTCCTCCCCCCCCCCACTGGTCCACAAAAGAGATTGGACCAAATGCGCTCTGAGCATGCTATAAGCATGAAAGTAGCGCTATATACATGCTATAATAATAATACTAAAACTAAAATGAACTAAATAGACTTTGTCATAACGTTTTCAGATGATAAACAGAAAATGCATGTCTTTGCATTAACAAATATATAGACACAAAGGAACAATATAAACTAAATCATACCCCTGATTGATGCGCTACAGGTCTAATATTTCACAGGCTAAAACTCAATTCGATTCAGGTTTCAATTACTCAACTTCTGTATTTAAAATACCACTGCCAATTTCCCCTGGACTGTGTATTCTGGACTAACGAAGGCTCCGAGCAAGAATTAACTGACAAAATTAAAAATGTTTCCCCTTAGAAATTTTCCTTTTTAAAAAAATACTTTAAAAGATATTATAAGAAAAAAACACATGGCCTAAATTAATTGTAATTGTATCAATTAGTTTATCAGTCATGCAATTAAATCTAGGTTAGACCTATACTTAATCAATCACATAGAAAAATGTGTACAAAAGCTCCATCTTCCTTATCTTATCTTATATAATACAGACGTTACTTCAAAAAAGAAGATGATTACGTCCTACGCGTCATGCATTTAGTCATGCATATTAACCAATGACTTAAATTCTGCCAAGTCACTGGTTTTTCTGGCTAGCTCAGGCAACCCATTCCATGCTCTAATAGCACTAGGGAAGAAGGAGTATTTGTACAAATTTGTCCTAGCATATGGGACAAGGAATGTGCCTTTATTTTTGTGTCTTTCAGAGTATTTTATTAAATTTTGTTTTTGTATTTGAAGATTATGGTTCAGTGTTTTATGTATAATTGCTACTTTACTTTTGAGTCTTCTGTCCTGAAGGCTTTCTAAATTTAGTGATTTTACTAATGGTGTTACCCTAGTCAAATGTGAATATTCGTTTGTTATGAATCTCACTGCTCTATTTTGTGTTTGTTCCAGTTTCTTAATGTTTTCTTGAGTTGGGGGGTCCCACACGGTGGATGCATATTCTATTATTGGCCTAACCAAGGTTAAATAACATTTTAGTTTTATGTTCTTATTTGATTTATAGAAATTTCTTTTAATAAACCCTAATGCTTTGTTGGATTTTTTTATAGTTTCATCAATATGTGGATTCCATGACAGTTTTTCATTTATTATAACACCTAGGTATTTTGAGTTTTTAGTCTGTGTTACTGGTTTGCCATGAATAAGATAAGTGGAATTAATTTGTTTTAGTTTTTTTGTTACTCTTAACAACTGACATTTTTCTGGGTGGAAAGACAAGCTCCAATTTGATTCCCATTTCTGTAATTCATCTAATTCTCTTTGTAAAATATCTGTGTCTTGTTTTGTTTTTATTGTTCTATATATTATGCAATCGTCTGCAAATAATCTGATTTTTGTTCCTGAACTAATGCAATTTGGTAAATCATTTATGTAAATTAAAAATAGTAGTGGACCCAAGACTGTTCCTTGAGGTACACCTGAGTTTACTGTTATTGGTGTTGATTTAGAGCCATTTATTATTACAGTTTGTTCTCTCCCTATCAGAAAATCTTTAATCCACTGATGCAGTGGACCGTTAATGCCGAAATATTTTAATTTTTTAAGCAAACTATGGTGGTGAACTTTGTCAAAAGCCTTGGAAAAATCTAGTAAGATAGCATCTATTTGTTCCCTATTATCTAAACCTTTTGAAAAATCATCAATTAGTCCTATTAGTTGTGTTTCACATGATCTATATTTCCTAAAGCCATGTTGGTATGGGCTGAGGACATTATGTTTGTCTAAGTGGTTTATGATATTGCTACATATTATGTGTTCTAGTATTTTACATGTGATGCTGGTAAGTGATACTGGTCTGTAGTTTCCTGGATCAGTTTTTTCTCCTTTTTTAAATAGGGGGGTGACATTAGCTTCTTTCCAGTCCTTTGGTACTCTGCCCTGGTTAAGCGATGCTTGAAAGAGTATTTTGAACACTGGGGCTAGCTCATTGCTTAGTTCTTTGAGTAATCTAGCTGGAATACCATCAGGTCCAGACGCTTTATTTCGTTTGGTGTTGGCTAATAGTTTTTTAATTCCATTTTCTTGTACTACTAAATCTTCTATGTTGTCTACTTGGTTCAAATAAAGAAATATGTCTTTGTCTCCTGGGGCTGAGAATGCTGATGCAAAGTATTTGTTTAGGATGTTTGCTTTAGTTTCATTATCATTATGTATTATGTTATGTTCATCTTTTAATGGCGCTATGCCTGTTGTTTCCATTTTCTTAGACTTAATGTATGACCATAGGTTTTTGTTGTTATCTTTAGATATTACATTGTTTATGTATTCACTCTGCAGCTGTCTGCTTACTTTTTGGGTTAGGTTTTTATATACTTTTTGTAAACTCTTTCTGCCTTGGTTGCTTTAAATTTTCTATACAGGTTTTCCTTCTGTTTACAAAGCTTCTTTAGTCTATTATTAAACCAGCATTTATTTCTTTTGTTCGATATGTATTTAGTTGGTATATGATTTTCTATAATGCTTTTAAGATGGTTTTTAATGAAATTCCAGAGGTCATCGACTGGTTGGTTAATGTCTTTTTCTAATAAGAATGTTTGTTGAAAGTTTAATGCAGCTTGGTGTAGTTGTGTTAGGTTACATTTATTCCAGAGTAAGATTTTTCTTTTGGTTTTTGTATTGGCTACTGCTTTTATCTGACTGTGTATTTTTATGATCTCATGGTCTGATAGACCAGGGATAATATCATAATCAACTACTAATCCAGGTCTGTTGGTTAAGAAGAGATCTAATGTGTTGTTTAATCTAGTTGACTTTTTAATGATTTGATCTAAACTTAGGTTGTGTAAAGTTTCTATGAAAAGCTCATTTATGTCTTTATTTCCCTAGTGCTATTAGAACTTATATTGGGTTCGCCTGAGCCAGCCAAACCAATGACTTGGTAGAAGTTATTAGTTAACGTGCATGACTCGAGAGACCTAGGATCACGCGTAGGACGTAATCGTCTTTCTTTTGTGAAGTAACGTCTGTCTTTTATAAGATAAAAAGATAAATCTGTGCGATTAGAAATATTTTTACCCATTGCTTTTGTTTACCTTTTAGCTTGCTCAATGCGCTATGACCCTATCACTTATCTGGACCAGTTGGGAAAGGGAGAGGGAAGAAGATGGTATGTTAGAGAATGTTTACATGATCGCTTTTTGATTTTGGATGCATTAAAAAAATTTTTTTTCACTCTGGGCTCGAGTCCTCAAGGGGACTAATTCAACTTTTACCACTCATCTGTCAAGTATAATTAAAAAAGAAATAATTTTGTAAAAATTTCAGCTTGATCCGAGATTTGGTGTAATTTGAAATAACATGTACAAACTTTTGGCCAGACAGACAGAATGAGTTGATATAAACTTTGTAAAATCACCAAAACAAATACATAGTTTTGTTTTTATTGATGTAATTACAATGTGTAGTTTTACAGAGGAAGTTTGCCCTCAGTTTGATGCCCCAAAACACTTGATGCCCCGTGAGGCCCGCACCACCCGCACATTGCTAGCTACGTCACTGATCTGTTTATATCGCCAAAGCTAATAAGGATGTCATGTGACCAGCACAATGAAACACGTACCTCTACTTGTGCAAACAAAGGGTAGGTACGTTTGTCTATCAAGTAACCAAACAAAGGGTAGGTACGTTTGTCTATCAAGTAACCTAACAAAGGGTAGGTACGTTTGTCTATCAAGTAACCAAACAAAGGGTAGGTACGTTTGTCTATCAAGTAACCTAACAAAGGGTAGGTACGTTTGTCTATCAAGTAACCTAACAAAGGGCAGGTACGTTTGTCTATCAAGTAACCAAACAAAGGGTAGGTACGTTTGTCTATCAAGTAACCAAACAAAGGGTAGGTACGTTTGTCTATCAAGTAACCTAACAAAGGGTAGGTACGTTTGTCTATCAAGTAACCTAACAAAGGGTAGGTACATTTGTCTATCAAGTAATCTAACAAAGGGTAGGTACGTTTGTCTATCAAGTAACCTAAGAAAGGGTAGGTACGTTTGTCTATCAAGTAACCAATAAAGTTAGTTAGTCATAAGGCTTTCACAAAATGACAAAGTTTTGCCCATTCTTCAACAGGATTCGAATCTGAGATCTCTCGGTTGGGAAGAGAACGCTTTATCACTCAGCCACCACGCTGGAATGGAATTGGAATGTTTCAATAATTAGCGTGTCATCCTAAGCGCATACGAGGAGATAATCTTCAGGTAATGAACAGCTAAATAACTTATTTCTCTACCAGACATTACAAGCTGTAATGACTCAATAGTAGACGCGTAGAAGTTGGGTTTAACTGGGTATTTCCTTAGTGACGAAGACAGTACATTAAAAAGTTAGAACGGAACTAGGCTAGACGGAATAACGGACAAATTACGAAGCAGACGACGTGAAGTGAATTTGACGACCTGGACTGTACCTTTCTTTATAGCATGAAGTGTTGTGTTTCAAAGTCTGTATTTTCTTATTCTATTCAATATGTCTCACCGTGGAACATCTCCTCATTGAATGGCCCATATACCAGGATATTAGGGGACAATTTTTTTAGAGCGCACAACTTAAAAACACTGTTCGATAGTGTCAACCCTGGGAAGGTACTGGGCTTTGTCTGGGAGGTGGGGCTGTCTACGAAGATTTGTTTTGTGAATTTGTGAACATGTAATATTTAGAAACGATTTTTATCAAATTATTAAATGTTCACTACCTTTACTATTTTAACTGTGAATAGACCTTGTTTTTAATAACTTAACCAAATAAAATTTAGCTCTTGTGGTATGAAGGGAGAGTAATCTTTTAGGGATTACGGGCACGATATGGCCTAAAGTGTGCCGAGGTGCCCAAAAACTTAAAACTCAAACTATTTGTCCTGTTGGTGAGTTGTATTTAAGAGCTCGCTATTGTAATTAACACCATTTCATATTAACGTATTGCTCAGCATCTCTGCTCAACTAGATCAGGACTCTACCAACCACCAATACAAGTCAATAATTATCCACAATACAAGTCTATTGGTATCCACAACAGTTTTATCGGAGGAGATGTGAATTAAACGCTTTGAATGGAATGAAAACACAGCACACGGATACTCTGATACAATATTTGAAACTGCAATTTGTATATATTGCAATGTCTTAGCATTTACCTGTTAGGAGGTTCTCCAGCGCTGACCACACACAGATATAATGACCGGCGTTTTGAAGACGTCCACTCGGTCACTCTATGAAACAAACTGTTTTGTTGCCTAATGTGATAATACCGTGAGGGTAAAAAAAAATTCAAAACTCTGACCTCCTCTCCTCACCCTCCTCCAGACACAAACACCAGGAGTTGACCAGTGAGGATGAAAAGCTTTTCATGTCCAGTAATTGAGGGAAGCCACCAAGTCTGTTAACCGTAATGTCTGTTGGTACAAGGCTTAGTTTTAGTGTGACCAATGACGCAACTACAAACTTGACAGGAAAATTTTATCAGGAAAAAAAAAAGGGGGGGGGGAGAAGTCTGGACTTCATAGTGAGGACATTTTTAAGATATTTGGAGCACAAGCCAATAGGGAGGTGTTATAATCAATACTACACGTAATCGATTTCTTAGCAATATCGATGTTTGTTATTATCTTCCAGTGATCGGGTTTGCGATTTTTTTTGCATTTTCGGCACATCGTCACGATGCAGAGATTGCCGAGCTAAAAGACAAAAAGTCTCGTTAGATTTCTTATGCTAAAAATGTAAACCATTTGTAAAACAAATACTTTGTATTACATTAGTAGTGTACTACTCTCAAGGACACGCTGGGCAATATGCCTCGTAGAATAATAATGGGTGTATATGATAAGAGCCCCCAGGACACAGGACTAGAGAAAGACCAAAAAGAACATTTCAATGCAGTGTGCTAGATGAAGTCGAGAGGACAGGAAAGAGCTGGGAAGCCATTAAAAAACTAGCAAGGGTCCTTGGAGAGTGGAGTGCTTTTTTTCTTTTACTGTGGCTCCATGTTCCACTAGAAATGCAAAGGAAAGATGATGATGGCATATTGTCAAGACTACATTACAAATAACCATGTACTTTTGGAGGCTGGTGTTGACAGTATAGAGACACTAGTTACCGATTGACAGCTGCGCTGGGTCGGACACTTATCCCGCATTGGGACGACAGCATGCCAAAGGCAATCTTCTTTGGCGAGCTTTAAGGAAGACGGCGTAACAGAGATGCCCCCCGTGAACACAGTTCTGTTAACAGCCTTATAAAGATTAACTCAGGCACCATTTTGCCCTCAATGGCATAGAGGAAAGTATTTGGCAGCTGATGGCTTCTGAAAGAGACAGTTGGAGAGCGCTCACAAAATCACCAAAGTTGAGGAAAAAGTAAAGGCGGTTGGTTGTTGTGACACCCTGGTTAACCGTGGGACACAGAAACAGATTACCTATACATCATCTGACCTATAGTCTGAAAGGGGAAATTTTCTTTAATGTGTTGGAAATTAGGGGCACCACACATGATCCATTGACCTTCTCTTTCCGTTCCCTGCTCAATTTTGCCATGGCTAGTATTTCTTTCAATGACAGGCCCGTCCATTCTTTGATGTTCTCCTCGCTTCCCATCTGCCCGAGGCATGAACTGTGAAATATTTATTCTTCCTTATTTTTTTTTAGATCAATACATTCGTTCAAGTAAATATCTCCCAGGAGTACATATAACAGAGGCCCTTGCTACGCTGTACCTACTTAAAAAGCCTTATTCCAATCTCCTGACATAAAGAATTGATTTTGCGGACATAAAAAAATTAACCTACATATTCTTTGCTAATTGAAACTGTGGTATGTTATGTTTCGAGAGGGGATGACACTCCCCCCTCCTTTGCAAATTGTCCTGTGACTAAACAGACCAATCCATGACATACTTACTTGGTCACAAGTTGGGCATTTAAAATCATCAGAAGTTGCAGCGTTAAATTAATAGTATTGTAGTAACTCCAGTGGCGAACTGAAAGGGTTAATGTGTGTGCGGCTTACTGACACACACGACTCAGGCCAATATCACAGGTCAACGGCTGTCGATAGACAAGGGACAGCACTGTCAGTACACGAAAGTATTACCCGTGTTGTGGTCATGATATCATCGAGAGCCTTCACGGACTAGCGGCAATGTGTAAGAAAGGATAGTTGAGTCCAGGACAGCAAGCCAGTAAGGACTTTGCGGTACCTTGAGAGTCCTCGAGAATGTAGCTGTACGAGCTAGAAAGACTTGTAATGTTTAGTTAGGCAGTTCTGTTAAGTACAAGAAAGCATTTGAAGTTAGTGTAGCCAATTGTGTTGAATTGGCTGTCGATGTAATTGTAATTAAAACGCCACATTGTTTATTGAAACTCTTGTTGTCAAGTTCTTGTGTTAGATGCAATGTGTTGTGTTGAGCAGTGTTTGCAGAAGGCCTGATTGAGAAGATCGTAACATTATACAACAATTAAATTAGCTTAACACAGAAAAAATAAAGCATTAATGTCATTGGAGTGTAGATAAAAAAAATTTATTACAGTCAAACAAAAACAAAAAATAATTTTTAAAAAACACAACTGGTTAATCATTGGGAAGAAAATGAAAGAATGTGTCCACCCGACATTAGTGTAATCCATGAAACATAACGCACGCGAAAGTAACTCTTGAACTGTGAACATTATTTGCAGACATTGTGTTGAAGACTTTGGTTTAAAACAAACACAATGTATGGAATCTTCTCGATTCAATTTTTTTGGCAAATGTCACCCCAGCTAGGTGTACAAATGCTATTTTTTAACATCAAAAAGATGCGGTCGTTTTCAAAACGACGTTAGCTCCCACTGCATCAAAGTTTTGCACTGACATGAATCGAGACTTATCGCTTTTGGACATGTTTATGTACATATCAATTTATAATTGGTTTTAAATATTACTGCATTATTAAACTCTCTGTGTCAACTGCGGTCTACTTATAGTCATTCCTCTAGTTTCATACAAAGTGTTCGATAAAGAAATGGTATGGGAAGCGCTATCATACAACATACTGAAAACTGTAGAAAAGACTATCATACAACACATATAATTCACACAACATTCAAGTGTTTATCTTGTAATAAGTATGTTACTAAACAACTTAAAAATATATTGCCATTGACGTGTATTACTTCACCAAGTACCCAAAACCCATTAAATACTATCAATACTGTGCAACATTATCTCCCTTTTGAATGTTCTATAAATAGTTTAAAAAAAAAAACTAGCTGCAGCATTCTATCTACTAAAACGAATTCAATGAAAAAAGATATGGAACAAGATTATTAAAAACAACAATGAGATGCAGCCGTTTAAAAAGTAGAAATATAACTATGAACAAAACAAAAACATTTGAGTATTTATTGATAAGTACTCAGAAGAAAGTGTATTTGTGTTAAAAAAACAACAACTAGCCATTGCTTTTACTACATAGTAATGTATATCCTGTTTATTACAGATTGATATAATTACCTCTAAACAAAATCTATAGGAGCATAATAACTTATTACAATATTTGCCTGTGTAGTTATTCAGTTTGAATTATTCCTTACAAGTAAAAGATAAATCTCCTTTCAGCGTTTTTAATGCCCAAACATTTGGTTCAAAAAATCTCTCCTTCCCAATTGAAGACGTGAATTTTATCTTATCTTATCTTATCTTATATATTACAGACGTTACCCAAGAAAAAAAAAGAAAGATAATTACTTCTTACACAATTCATGTGTCTCTCTTGTCATGCAAGTTAATCAATGACATAAGCTTGGCTGATTCGTTGGTTTTCCTGGCATGTTCAGGCAACCCATTCCATTCTCTAATGGCACTAGGGAAGAAGGAGAACTTGTACGAACTTGTTCTAGAGTACGGCATAAGAAATGAGCCTCTATCTTTGTGTATAACTCTAGATAACAAGCTTTTTTAAAAGTGTTTTTGATGCGAGAAGTAAAGTACTGTTGACAGGCTGTGCAACTTATATTTATAATTTTATTTCATTGTTTTCGTTCAAAACTTTTTAATAGGAATTAGCTTATACTCTCTTCGTGGGTGGAAGGTAAAAAATTTTGAAAGTTCGGAAATTCCCCAAACTATGGCAGTTAATAGAGCGTCGCACTAGGGCCGGCCCTAGATAATTGGAGGCCCTAGGTAAAGTGAATTTGGTGGTCCCAACAAAAATAGAAAAATAAAAATAAACAGCGAAAAAATTTAAATGACGTGATTTATTAAAAACCTAAAGATGTCTGCAAGCGAGACATGAGAGCCACAGGCATCAACGAAAGTATGTGGAAAAACATAGCCAAAGACCGAAGTTCATGGAGACAGACTGTGTGTGCTGGGACAACTCTCGCTAAGAACAAAAGAATTGAAGCGGCCTTAATCAAGAGGGAAAAAAGAAAGCTGCCCCGTCCGCTAGCCCTGAATCAGATGCATACACATGCATGAATTGTGGCAAAGTCTGCCGATCTAGAATCGGCTTGATTAGCCACACCAGATTCTGCCCTGTCTCAAGACTAAACCAAAACCAGTGACTCATCTGGTCGTACCCATTGCCTTTCGAGACAAAAGGAGTCATATAGATAGAAAGTAAGGTGGCGTCCCTGGGCTTGAACCCAGGGACATCAAGGCGACATCCCACAGCCCATACCACATCACTAAGCCGCCGTCCATTGCAGTGATCTTTCAATGTAACGTGCTTGACTTTAACATCTATTTTACTTTTTAAACTCAAGGTTATGTTTCAGTTAATCCTACATCTTTTGTTTTAATTTTTCTTTCAGCCGATACCTCCTTATGTTTCTTCTTCTTCGGTTCCTAATGATCTGTGAACACAGAACTCCCTAAAACCTTTTAGTTTACATTTAATGTCAAGTGCGGATTATGCAAACATTAAATATTGCTCTTTTTAATATAATATAAACGAAAAAAAAAATCTGCTTGTCACTGAAATCTACAATAACAAAAGAAAACATAAATACTGATAGACTGACAGTGATGAAGAACACTGCGAACTAACGATTTTTCAACAAAAACTCTATCTATACAATCATTTGAAATTTTTAACGGAGGGTAACATTACTTTTTAATAAATTAATATTCAAAATGCATTTCACAACATAAATGCAATGTGTTATGGTTTAAGAAAAAACTTTAAAAAACTCAAAACAGGTGTGCCTAACATGTATATGTACAATAAAATACAATAATATTATAATATTTTTAAGTTAAAAGAGTTTGTATTTAAAGAATGTGAATAAGAAATGACTACGTGACGTCAATACTTGTAGACTCAGCGTGTAAGGGGAGGGGGAGTCAGTCAATGTCTGACGTAAATATGGATGTGACGTCATTGTGTACCCCGACTTCACCGTGTACGTGTCGTCGAGGTGTGGCAGATGGTCACTGTAGACCAGTGGTAATACAAAAACTTATTTGTTGCGACTAGCATATGACGTCATTAAATTATGGAAGACATAATCTGTATTGAACAATCAAGAGATCGCGTACATACATATTCAAACGTACATATATACATACATACAGGTTGGTGAAGCTTTATACAAATGTTAAGGATAATATGTATGGTTTGCTTTTGTACTATAAAACAACTGAATATATTTCTTTAAAAAATATGCAATTTTAGAACACCAAACCTAATTTACTTTGTCAACTAAATAATAATTTCGCTTCTGACACAAAAATGAAAGTTACTATTATAGCATAAGTGTAAATTTTTTTTGAACCAAAGCCATGTTTAAGATTGGACCAAATCTTATGCTTTAAGTCTTATTTTGGTTTGTCAATACACAATTTGTAAAAAGACATTTAATGCAATCTTTGTCATGTTTAAACTAGCCTCGTTTTAGCCAGTTAGCAGGGTACATTGTTGTGCCTGAGTTTTAACAGTCGAATTCTTCATTTTAAAACTTTAAAAGTTCAGTTTAAAAAAAAAATATTTATTGTCAGGGGCCATCTCGATATTGTATACAGTTTTGATAAATATAATCGGCGATATCTGTAGCCCCACTATTCAGCTTTCGGAGCATGTCTTGTCCTATTCTGTCCATTTGGAAGGCCAACAAATTTAAGTTGAAAACCTGTCCGATTTGCTAAGTTTTATCAATCCAGAATATTAAAAATAACCATTGGTATCTGGAATAATGCCTTCTTTCCGGAATAATCCCTTCAGCTATAAAATACACTAATCTTGTCTTTATTCAAACAAGTTAACAGTTGGTACAACATTGCTATTATTGCGTATTGCCTTTCATGTATGTGCTGGCCACATGACACCCTCGTTAACCGTTGGCCAAAGAAAGAACTGATCTTTAACATCATCAGCCCTATAGATCGCAATGTCTGAAAGGAGAACTTTACTTTTTTTTTTTAATTACTGTTATTTTGTGTTATTTCGATTTAGTGTATTATTATTAAAAGAATCGTAAGCAAACTCGCTAGGTCCCTGGTGTATGCTTCATCAATAAGCTTAAGTAGATTTAATAAACGAATACCTCTGCGAAAATAAACTACAAATTGAAAGGCTTTGGTGTAAATTTGAGAACCAGCCCAACAGCGTGGATGGCATCATGATAGTGGTGTCGACGATTTGGGGTAATATATGATGAGAACATACAGTAGTAAATGATGTCTCGACAACAATGATTCATAATAAATATCAAAGCAAACAAAAACAAAAAATAATGTCATTAAATACTCCGAGTACAAGATTCCACTGTAGATCTATTGTGTCTCTTAAGTGCTCGGACAGCTTTAGATAGTAAATCATTATAATGAAACTTAGTCTCTTATCTGTTGATGTTTTCATATATAAAGTAGACCAACTGTTTTCAAAGCTGTCCAATAGTTTATTTCTTTTCAGTAAATATACTTTGTTGTAGAGGCAGACGTGTTGGCTTTATAACCTGATTTAACAATATATATTAGATAGCGTTGTCTGTAAGGTATTTATATATAAATTTTTTGTTAATGTTATGTAAATATCTATAAATAAATTTGTGTGGAATGCCTCTAATGGTTGCCAGGGAAACCAATATTCTCATAATTTGTCAAGGAGAACCTGGTCTTCTGGCTTTTGGCTTTTGACTAGAGACTTCATCTGTTTTATGGAAGAGAAAGGAGAGGGGATATGTGTCTTTAGGTCTTCGTCGTCGTTCGTCGGATAGTCCTCGTTCGGGGATGCGCTTTTCTCGGGAACACTTTGCCTCGCTTCAGCATCAGCTGCACAATCTGGCAAACTGGAGGATTCGTTTACGGTAGTTGGAAAATCTGGGTAGCCAGTATTTGTGCTCGGGTCTTGCGGGGTTGTTGGGGTGAAAGCCATGTTGATGAATTCACCACCATGGAGACCCTGATTGTCCTCAGGGAAAGATGGTTTAAGTTTCTCCTCACACGAGGAATCCACAGAGACGTCCCTGGAAGGTTTGACTACCATTTCATCGTCAGGGTGATACTCAGACTGACCAAAATACTCGTTACCTTGGTTGGTGGCGGAAGAAAGACTCACGTCCGACTGAGATAGTCCGAAATAAGAGCTTTCAGTCAAAGGGCTTACTAAATTCAGGTCGATGTTCTCTCTTCTATGGCCACTGACTGACCCACTGGTGAGGGCTTGGGCCACACTTGAGTCACTTAACAGGCCTTGAGGCTCACACTGTCTGTTTATTGGGATTTTAGATTCACTATTTTCTGGTGCTCTTTCTGAGGATATACCATTTGTGAGTGCTATTTCTGTTACCTCTGCGTTGACTGTGTCTGGCTTAATGCTCGTAGATGTGGAGTCAGAGTCTGCCGAGATTTGCCGGTCATACTCTTTGGCATCTTCCTCAGTGCTGACAACTTGATAGCCCTTCGTTCGCCCCAAGGATCGCTCCCAGCTCCCGTTTCTCCTTGGGTGAATGAAAAAAGCTTTACACCTTTCGGCCTTCAGAATGTCCGGATTGCGCATTAGTTGGTAGATCTGGGCCTCGTCGTTAACCTTGGGGTAGTTGGCGCCCTCCTTGCCTCGCAAGATCTGCCCGTTTAGCTTCACCGGCTTGACAACATCTTTGCCGTTGTCTGGTGGGGCGGACATAATGATCTTCAGGGAGGTGCGCCTCTCCATGTTCGACCTAGGGTTGGGGCGACTCTTCAGGGAGCTGCCCCTTTCTATACCTATGTGGTTGCGACCTTTCAAAGAGTCCGAGCGCTCAATAAGGGAGATGGGCACGTGACCCAGCTGGGTCTGACGTAACGAGACTACGTAGCATTCTTCCGTGCCGCCATTTTTCACTATGGAGACAGGGGGAGCAACCTGAAAAAATAAAAAACATAAAATTCATGAAAGTCGAAAATTATATATTTTAAATTTATAGTAATCTTTGTTTACAAGACGTTATAATATAACATTTGCATGTGCTATATAATTAGAATATACTGTGATACTTTGTTCTATTTTAAATATACTTGTTTACATCATCCAGTAATTTCTTTAAAATTATATAATAAAAGACTTAGTGAAGTTTTTCTGTTATTTGATTGAAACCCAGTTCTAATAAAGATAAATATTGATATATACATATTAATTGTAATTTTTCTAGGAATTTGCAAATTAAAAACAAATCCAGACCCAATTTTAAATAGAAAAGAGCAGATGAAATTAAATGTCCAAACCACTATTGGTTATTGAAGGACAAATAACTGAAGAGGTTGCCAAGATGTGTAAACTATTGTCAAAAATTTTGTGGCAAAAGATATTTAGGTAATAATAATAATAATAATAATAATAATAATAATAACACAATCCCATAATATAAGGAAAACTGAAATGAAAAAAAGTTAAATTATTAGAGCCTTAATTGCTTATTTCATTTGTTCTAAGTTTCTGGCGATTTATTTATTGTAATATGTTTTAAAAAATAGTACAAAGAAAAAGGTTTATTTGTTGAGTTTGTAAAGAAGAAAGAATGTTTCCACAATCCACAAGTTAAAAAACACAAAAGTAGTAGAATTAAGGAGGATAAACCAAAAAAGTAAGTACTCCAAGAAAAAAAGAGAATGAAGCAGGAGAAAGGAAAGTAAAAGAAAGAAAAACTAGAAACACAGAAGGAAAGGGAGAAAGAGAGAGAGAGAGAGAGAGAAAAAGAGAAAGAGAGAGAAAGGGAGAGAGAAAGAGAGAGAGAGAGAGAAAGAGAAAGAGAGAGAAAGGGAGAGAGAAAGAGAGAGAGAGAGAGAAAGAGAAAAAGAGAGCAAGGGAGAGAGAAAGGGAGAGAGAAAGAGAGAGAGAGAAAGAGAGAGAGAGAGAGAGAGTGAGAGAAAGAGAGAGAAAGAGACAGAGAGAAAGAGAGAGAGAGAAAGAGAGAGTGAGAGAAAGAGAGAGAAAGAGAGAGAGAAAGAGAGAAAGAGAATGAGAGAGAAAAAAAGAGAAAAAGAGAAAGAGAGAGAGAGAAAGAGAGAGAAAGAGAGAGAGAAAGAGAGAAAGAGAATGAGAGAGAAAAAAAGAGAAAAAGAGAAAGAGAGAGAAAGAGAAAAAGAGAGAGAGAGAAAGAGAGAGAATCGGAGAGAGAGAGAAAAGAAAGAGAGAATTAGAAAGAAAAAGAAATGGAAGAGTATGGCAATATGAAAGAAAATAAAGGAAGAAGATAGAAATCGGGAATTTAAAAAAATTGGAAAGAAAACTTGTGCAAAAGAAAACTTATTGAGCTCATGCCCCCGATTCCAAAGTTTCAAAATAAAAAACCAAACTAATGGGGACGTTATGTATTTATAGCAAGATAACCTTTAACCTATAATCTAACAATGGCTTCGTGACCTCTGTAGAACTGAACCTATAGGAGCAAACAATGATTAAATGGATTAAGTTCTTATAAGATTGATATGACTCTATAGGGCAGATGATGTAAAGGTCTTCTGTTTATGTGTCATGTATCAGTAGAGTGTCACGTGACAAGCATAACAACCAACCGCCTTTACTTTTCCCCAACTCATGTCATAGGTGGACTCAGAGGCGCCCGAAAATCCCGAAATTAAAAATCCCAGTCTTCACCAGGATTCGAACCCCGGACCCCGTTTCGGAAGCCAAGCTCTTTGCTGCTTAGCCACCGCAAAATTAAGCCAGGGCTGTAATTTAAGAACTTCATTGTGTAAGTTATTAAGTGTGTCATACACTTTCATTGTCTTTCTATCTTCGCTGGACAGGGCACGTTCCTTATGGGGAACGACCGTACGCCAAACGTGATCCATTTTAATGAGCTGAAAGGTGGTCGTGGTTGTAAAAGAGGTGCTCTATAGACCAGCTTGCTTCAACCGACATAGAAGAAAGCATCCGGCAGCTGGCATTTCCGAACGAGACTGCTGGAGATTTATTATTACCAAGTCCAATGGATACACATTTGAGACCGAAGGGAAATCTACTGCCGAGGACAGACATTACCTTTATGTTTACCTATCCCTTATTCTGTTGGACCGTTGGGGCACCACGCAAGATTTGTCGACCGTCTTTCTCCATTCCTCTCTGTCTTTTGCCTTAGTTAGACAACAGACATAGACGGCGAAACATTAACCTAATCGACCATCGACAGATAACGGTTATGTCTGCGTTGGAGGTGGCAAAATATATAGATCACAGCTAGGTCTTCGTAGTCACATGAAATACTGTACTCCTCCTTAATCTTCTGACTCATGTCAAGCAAGATAAATGATTATTGTTATAAGAATTCTTTTTTTTCTAGATGTTCTAGATGTAAAGTTTAGTTTTTTTTTTATAGGGGAGCGAAGCACAGCAGGCGCCCCTTACTTTGTATAATTCTGGGGAAGTACTCTCACATACACAGACACATAACTATTGGGGAGTAGACCCAAACAGGCGCCCCCGATCTTTACACAAATATTGAGGAGTACACCCCAATCTAAAGCTTTGTTCCTTGGCGCCTCAAGTGGGATTACATTAGTGCGCGCCTCGCTAAATAAACTTGACTCGCGATAAAGCGAGGTCCTGACGTCATTAAACAATGTTCTGGAAACATCCTATCTCAAACCTTACTCACCCCCCCCCCCCCCCCCACACACACACTCTCTCTCCCTCTCTCTCCCTCTTATTTTTTTTTTCCTTCTACTATCTTATTTTGGACCGATTTCTTTTTTCTCTTCTAGTGCTCTCTTTTTTTTTTGTCTGTCTGTTTCACTCTTTCTGGGGCTATCAGCGTCGTTCTCTTCTCTCTCTCTGTTTCACGATTTCTCTCTTTAAATATCTCTCTTTCTCTTGAACTCTATTTCTCTTATTATCAAGACGTCCCTGACCAAAACTGAATGTCTAAAACAAAGATTAACTTAATTTCTATATGATTAGTCAAACACTATTGTTTATTTATGAATCCAGGACAGAATCATTAACATATAATTACTCTTATATTAGCACTATCTAGCGAATGCTTAGCATTATTAACCACTATTTATCCACTGTTTACACTATTTAGCACTGCCTATCTACTGTTTAGCACTATCTATCCAATCTTTGACACTAAAGAGCATTACCACCTTACTGTGAAAAGATTTGAGCCAAAACTCTTGAAACTCTAGGCATGTAAGCCTGATTGAACAAAGCGCTCTGGAAGAGATCCAAGCTTATATCCATTTTAAAAACTGTTTTTTTCAATGGGTCGGACAATTTAGACGCACGGACTAGAATTCGTGGCCGAAGGCCGAACACACCAGAAACATTCGCCATTTTCCTTTGGTTTACCAAGCTAACAGTGGAGGACTCGACATTAATGAAACGGTCCCATGAGGAATGGCGCCTGGATTTTGACAAAGTCTTGGAAGCTCTTTTACAACTCCGCACTGTGCAATGGGAAATCTCTCGCATTCCCTTAGACATGTTCTCAGGAGTCTTTCGTCTACCCATTTAGACTAATCGTTTCCACTAGCGATCGTTTCCACCCGAGTACAGCCTTGAGGCAAGGTAGAGTACCCGGATATACTATCAACAACTGTCTAGGTCGAGATAACAAGCTCTCCGTCAAAGGACCATTTGGCGTACTACTAAAGAGCCCATATGTGGAATACATTTAGTATAAGTGCCTTTTCAGACGTTGCAATCTATGGGCAAAGACTCTTGTCTCTAGGGCAGACGAATAACGAAGATGTCAAGTGACCATCAGAAAGGTCACGTGACCAGCGGAAAGACAAACCACCTTTACTTTACCCAACTTTAAACATTTGAAATAAGCCAAATTGAAATTAGCTTAACGGCGTATAATTACAAAGTGTTCAGTTTGGTTAACGTATGCAACAGTGAGTAAAAAAATGAATTAAATAAACGAAAAAATACATAGCTAATTATAGGAATGACGTCAGTGTTCGTCTGCCGGAAGTGATGGATGCTGAGAGTGTGAAATAAATGTAGATTAGCATCTCGGTAATATTGAGCAGATGTAAAATTAATGAGAATTGAGCTTTTGGGATTTTAAAATATCGTAAGAGTTAAATTAAATCTTTCTGCCACCTTAATCTTCTGGTACAGACTTATTCTCGCTCGCTGGCAAGAATTAAGTGTAATGAGTATTAATTATAGCACATGGGTTTATTATCTTTGGCATATCTCATTAGATTTACAGTACTATTGTATATTAATAAATAAGTTGTCTGATGACAAGTGTGTTATTTAGTGAATTTCAATAGTTTGTAGTCCTACAAGACACGCGCACAAGAACCCAAAGTCACATCCAACAAATTAATAGAGGAGCTACACAAAGTAAGATTCTTAGAGACAGAGACAAAGGGGCAGAGAAAAACAGAGACACAGAGAGGGGCAGAGAAACACATTAAAAGAGCTGGAGAAAGTCAGAGAGAGAAAGAGAGACAGAAAGAAACAGAGATAGAGAGATAAAAAAAGAATTCAAGCCTTTAGAGTAAATGCTACAGAGAAATGCTGGGGCAAGCTAGACACATGAGTTTGTAAAACAAAACATTTTGTACATCTACAAGTCAACACTGTGGCTCGCAAAAGTGGAAGAGCTTATGTTAAGAGACGAACGCTGAGCTGGTTTGGTCCTATTGTAAGACAATGACTCACTATCCAAAGTCATTCTCAATAGAGCAGTAGAGGCAGCAGGAAGAAAGGGCCGTCCAAAGAAAATCTGGACTGGACATCGTAAAAGAGTGGACAGGCCTCTCTCTCTTGATCTCCTGCAAAGAACAGCTGCTGACCGTGAAAAGTGGAGGGCTTTGGCTAAGCGAACTGTCACGGCACCCATACGACGAAAGTTAGGGACAGATAATGATGATGATAATGATGATGATAATGATGCATTGCTTACTTTTTTCTTGGCGGCCTGACTAACTTCGTCTATATACTGCAGGGAGGAGTTGGACCCGGCGGAGGTGGACAGGTCAGCGGGGCGCGTAATGATGAGCAGAGGCGCCGTATCCGGCTCGTGCCGTGGAGAACTGGCAGACGAATTATCCCTGGATGAACCATTGGTTTGACTTCCATTACTTCCCTTGGTTGTGATACTGTTCTGTGGAGATACAAAAAAAAATTAGTTAAGCTGTAGAGTAAATATTATTAATAGCCAATTTCGATACCGGCAAGGAAAACAATTGTGGAATTAGCGGCATTTTAATTGTGTAGCTCTGGTTAGAATAACCAGGGGAAAACTGTTGTTTAAATAGTTCCATTGGTGGATATAAAAAAATAAATATGCAAATTTTTACTTTGGAAAAAAAATGCGTTTAAGATATTACATAATTTTGGTTAGTTGATTATTTCATTATTTGAATGACATTTCAAAAACATGTATACCAAATTATTAAAATTGTAAGTCTTAATTTTTAAGTCATACATTTTAACTTGAAACGTAAACAAAAAAATAACAATATCAAAATGTGTAAATGTAATATATATTAGCATATACATATAGAATTGATTCGTAGACATTTGACTTACACATTGTAGACATTATATTAAGGTTGATATTATTAAATATGTTTAAAGATATTTCAAAATCGAACAATTTATAATTATTTAAATTATTAGCATTATAAATAATTATTTTTTTAATATTTTTTTTTATTGTTCTCTTGGCATGCATTTGTTGTTCTAATCGCCATCTTTTAAACCAATTTAAAAACATTTTTGGGTGAACTTATTAAGATACGTTTAAAAAATATAAACATGACGCGCACAAGAGTGCACACAAGTATACATCATACTGAACCATAAAATAATCTAAGATACCAAATCAGATCAAAGAGAGACGTATGCTTATTCATGAACCAGATATATAAAAAAGAAAGCCTGACTGGTAGTTTCATATGCGCTCTGGGCTGTCGTCTCGATGGTCTCAGGTTCGAACACTCCCCACCGACATCCCCTGCCCCCTGCTGGAGGCCTGTGCTATGACGTAACAATCCACTTCCTGTCGAGACGTTTGAGACTGCAGTGGTCGTCTTGGTGAATTAACGCTAAGCTTGTTGCAGCTGGAATGAAAAGAAGCGGGGGTTGGTGGCTGAGTGGTCAAGCACTTATCTTCCCAACCAAGAGATCTCGGGTTCGAATCTCGATGAATGCTGGTATTTTCGATCTTGATCATTCATAAAAGTGAGATTAAAAAACTGAAATATCTAAACCTATTTTTTTACAACAGTATACGCTTACACACACACACACACACACACACATATAGATAGATAGATAGATTACATAGATAGATAGATAGATAGATATAGATAGATTAATAGATAGATAGATAGATAGATAGATAGATAGATAGATAGATAGATAGATAGATAGATAGATAGATAGATAGATAGATAGATAGATAGATAGATAGATAGATATAGATAGATTAATAGATAGATAGATAGATAGATAGATAGATAGATAGATAGATAGATAGATAGATAGATAGATAGATAGATAGATAGATAGATATAGATAGATTAATAGATAGATAGATAGATAGATAGATAGATAGATAGATAGATAGATAGATAGATAGATATAGATAGATTAATAGATAGATAGATAGATAGATAGATAGATAGATAGATAGATAGATAGATAGATAGATAGATAGATAGATAGATAGATAGATAGATATAGATAGATTAATAGATAGATAGATAGATATAGATAGATTAATAGATAGATAGATAGATAGATAGATAGATAGATAGATAGATAGATATAGATAGATTAATAGATAGATAGATAGATAGATAGATAGATAGATAGATAGATAGATAGATAGATAGATAGATAGATAGATATAGATAGATTAATAGATAGATAGATAGATAGATAGATAGATAGATAGATAGATAGATAGATAGATAGATAGATAGATTAGATAGATAGATAGATAGATAGATAGATATAGATAGATTAATAGATAGATAGATAGATAGATAGATAGATAGATAGATAGATAGATAGATAGATAGATAGATAGATAGATATATAGATAGATAGATAGATAGATAGATTTATATATATATATGAGTGCTCATGCAAAGATGTGTGGAGTTAAAAATGAACATGAAATAAACACGTAAAGAAAATTAATGGTCTTCATTCTGTATTGTCTATGCAATATGCAATGTAGACATATAATGTATTTATAATCTGTATCAACTAACAGTTTAAAAAACAAAAGTAAAGTTCCCCTTTTCAGACCTTGTGGCCTACAGTATCGCTCCGTAAATATATTTTACATACTAATGTAATTATAAATTTGATTTAAGATCCGATGATCAAGTAGGAATGCGATATTTCACGTGGCTACGAAGTCCTAGCTGTGACCTACATATTTTGCCACCCACCGTTGCCTGTTAAGTCTTATTATGGTCGTCTACGCCAGTATTCGGCAGTAGGTTTAGGTTTGGACTTAGAATGTTTATGCCGCGGCTTTTGTTAGAGACCTCCCAGAACGTGGCATACTACTATAATACCAGTCTAAAAAATGTTTGCGCGCGAGTAGGAAAAAAGATCATTGATTGTAAATTTGGCTTGAGGTAAATAAGTCTTAATTACACATTATTTACTTCGATTAATCTCCGCATGTAATATGTAAGAGAATTGAAATGCATTTTTTTATTTTTTATTTTTTTTAGAGTACAAAGATCGTTAATCTGTAACGTGGTCTCGGCGTCACATCCGCCCCACAGAGGACCCCGCGCAATGTCAACATAACATCTATCCTGATACAAGTGTCAGATATAACAATTACCCGAGACGAGTAGAACTTCGATCTGTCGCGGGAACAGTGCGGGAACATTGCTTCTCCGTGTGACACTATTTGCTTGTTCCATTAATACGATCTCTTTCCCTTCCCCCCCCCCCACACTCCCGATTGCCTCTCTATTTCTCTGATTTGTTTGCATGAATGAACAGAGCACCTCTGTAGCCTCTTTCTGATATTTGTCCTCGAATTGAATGTCGTCTGTCATTAAAACGTGTTTATACAAGGGCTGTAACTCTTCTTCTATCTTCTTTTTTTTTAAAAAACAAGATTATCCTTATCTTGTATATATAAGTAACTATTTAGGAGGCGCGGTGGCTGAGTGGTAAAGCTCCTGAGGTCCCGGGTTCGAATCCTGGTGAAGACTTGTCATTTTTAATACCGGGATCTTTGGGCGCCTCTAAGTCCACCCAGCTCTAATGAGTACCTGACATTAGGTGGGGAAAGTAAAAGCGGTTGGTTTTGCTGGTCACATGACACCCTCGTTAACCTGAGAGGAATTCCGATTGTGCCCCGTAGTGCTCTGGACTCTCGTTAACAGAGGGCCACAGAGAAACAAGTGACCATTACATCATCTGCTCTATAGATCGCAAGGTCTGATATGGAAACGTTGCTTCAACTCTTTCTCTCCGTAATTACTTACCACATTCTGGTGGAATCAACGCTGGTATCGTCAGTTCGGAGAGAAAGAGTTAAGTAATTGATTATTTAATATTTGTATACGATATTCAAGTCCAGGATTAATGTATGAAGTGCTCCCTGCTCTTCTAAGCTAACCCGCCTCTTGATACATTTTCTCTCTTCGTTTACATCAAAACAACTAGAGAGATGTCACAAAAAAGAAATGTCAAAACAATGTTATGGACTAATAAGATTACAGTCCCTTGGAGACTAAACTGACTGTCTGTTCGTGTGGCATGCACTCTCGTCTGTCATTCGGTGTGGTCTCGATGGTCCCCCGGTTCGAGGCTTGCGCGCTTTCATTCCCGCCGTCATATGGGCCTTTCTCCAACTAATGTCAGGTACCCATTACAGTTGGGTGGACTCAGAGGTAAAATCCCGGCGTACAAAATCGTGTTTTCTTTCCAATAGACAAAAAAAAACAGACGAATTAATTGTTCCCAAACTTGTGACTTCTATAGAAACAGGATAGAGCTTACCTCTCTATCTCTCTCTCGTAGCTAGGTACATTTCTTTCCTTGTCTCTCTATCTTTTCCTTCTCTATTTTCCTTCTCTATTTTCCTTCTCTATTTTCCTTGTCTCTTTTCCCCCTCTCTCTTTTCCCTCTCTCTCTTTTCCCTCTCTCTTTTCTCTCTCTCTATTCCCTCTCTCTCTATTCCCTCTCTCTCTATTCCCTCTCTCTCTTTTCCCTCTCTCTTTTCCCTCTCTCTTTTCCCTCTCTCTTTTCCCTCTCTCTTTTCCCTCTCTCTTTTCCCTCTCTCTTTTCCCTCTCTCTTTTCCCTCTCTCTTTTCCCTCTCTCTTTTCTCTCTCTATTCCCTCTCTCTTGTCTCTCTCTCTCTTTTCCCTCTCTCTTTTCCCTCTCTCTTTTCCCTCTCTCTTTTCCTTCTCTCTTTTCTCTCTCTCTATTCCCTCTCTCTTTTCCCTCTCTCTTTACCCATCTCTCTTTCTGTTTCTCTCTGTGTCTTTCCATCTCTCTTTCTACCTCTTTATCTCTCTTACTCACTTCCCCCCCCCCCCCCATCTTTCTGTTTCTCTCTATTTTTTAGTCTCTCTCTCTCTCTTTTTCTGTTCTTTTAGAAAAAAGAGAATTCTGCTCCTCTGTAGGGGACATCACTTATTCCGTCTTTGAGTTTGGAAATTCAGACTTAAAAAAAAGCTTTGCAAATTTAAATTCCACCTAAGTCAACTCCTAATTATGGGTTGTCTTTCTTTGTTATTGGATCTTCCTTCTAGCTCATCAAGTGATCCACTTTCATCCTGTCTCCTTTGTACCTTGTATCACTTGAGTGTCTTACTTTTGTTTCTCTTGCTGAGCATCATATCTGGCCTTCAATGTCCAACTGTTCGACCAAAATAGAAACGCCATTAAATATTTAAGTCTCCTTTAAGCGATGTTGTTTGGGGGAAAGGTCAAGGCCGCGTGTCGGAGAACAAGTCGAGATAAGAACTAGATCTGTGGTCAGGGCTTTTTTATACGCAGAGTAATCCTTCCCTTCCCCTCCCCCCACCGCCCCATTTTGTGTGTGTTGGTATCCTTGTCTTCTTCCAAACGTCTAAGTTGCTGCTGTAATATGTTTATAGTATAACCCCCATTGTAAATAGCTACTATGACATTAGATCATTCTTATGTTCATTGTATTAGCCCATATTGTATTTATTCATTCTTATATAATACAGACGTTACTTCAAAAAAGAAGATTATTACGTACTACGCGTCATGCATTTAGTCCTGCATACTAACCAATGACTTAAGTTTATGCCTTGGCTATGTTTTATCACGCTCACATTTGCAATATCAGTAAAAAAAAAAAAAAAGGGCAGCAAAGATTACGATTGCTAAGAAAACTGTCCTCCTTTTAAGTTAGCGAGAAGGCCTTAGCTATGTTATATCACGCTCACATCTGCAATATTTTAAGTTTTAATATCACTGCCTGGTATGGCATTCTGAACATTAAAAATAAAAATAAACGTCATAGAATCATAAATGTAGCTGGTAACTTAGACTTACTTAGACTTAGGTCCTCCCGCACCGTTCGGAGTACTAGGCGGCAAGCTGTCTTCATAAAGATCTGTTATTGGCAATGTCTGAAGCCTCCTCCCACCTGGTGTCCACTGTTCTGAGGTCCTCCATGAAGGTGTGTCGCCAAGTTATACGAGGACATCCCTGTTTGCGCTTTCCTCGTATTGGCCTCCATGTCATTGCAACTCTAGGTATGCGTTATTCATTTTGTCGTAGAACATGTCCCGCAAACCTCATGCGACGCTCTGTCACAAGCTCACTAAGTGTTCGACTCCCAGTTCGGCATAGGATTGGAGACCCGATCTGTATAACTGACTCCCAAAATCCGTCTCAGACATTTTCGTTGAGCCACATTTAGTCTTTTCTCAATTTTGACAGATGACTTCCATGTCTCACATGCATATGTTGCAGTTAGAATGACGATTGTGTTGAGAAAGTGTATTTTGGTCTCAAGTCCAATGGCTTGGCTTGTCCAAATACTTTCAGACTTTGGAAAATTCTCCCTGCCTTTCCTATTCGGCACGCTACATCATGGTAAGCATCTCCATCATTTGTTATGATGCTGCCAAGGTACGTGAACTTGTCCAGCTCTTCAAGCTTTGATTCGCAAGGTGTAACTGGGGCACCCTTTACCTTCTATCCCACTCGAAAAATTTTAGTCTTATCCAAGTTTATGCGGAGGCCAATTTTGGGTGCCTCTCTATCTAGGCTCTCCGTCATTTCTTGTATGCATTTATTTGTAGCCCCGAGTTGTTGCTGGTACAGTCATTGGCAAAAAAACTCCATTTGGGCAGCTGTTTGAGACAAACATCCATAAAAAAAGCTAAAAAGTTTCTATAAATAAAAAACCACCCTTTGGGTCAGGATTTTGTGATTTTACCATCACAAAAGAGATACAAGACACCGATAGCAAAGACAAACAGACACAAACACTCTTTTGTTCCCATGGCAATCAAATCATTAAATATAAACTATATGATATAAACTTTTCACATGTGAATTATAAATGAGTGTGGTGTGAATGTACATTTTGCTTTTCTATACTTATAATGTTTTGTTTGGTGTAATGCACAAATTGTAAGACAAATTTCCTTATGGATAATAAAGATTGTTATTATTATTATTATGTTAGAAATAAACGAGTAGTCATTCTCTGGCACTGCCAGGGTCGAGTTTCGCCAAAGAGAAACTAAATTTATCGTAGTCCCTTTAACAGTTTCCACTGAGGAATTTTCTGGTGATGTGGCAGGTCTGCAGCAGTACCACCCTCTGACAGACAACGAGAATGTTCCTTGAAGGTGTCTGTAAGGTCAGTTATGATCCTCTCGGTTGATATAACAATGGGGTATATTGTTATTTTGAACAATTTTCATAGACGCCTTATCTCCAGCCAATAGCTTAATTTTTTTTATTGATTTCTTTTTGTTTGGTACTGTGAATAATTGTCTAAAATTTCAACTTGATCGGAGAATTTGAAGTCGGAGAAATGACGTGAACACTATTGTAGCAGACAGACAGATTGAGTGACCTGATAAAAGCTTTTTAAAAACCAACAACACAAACCTAGCCTCTTTATGGAGTGGGCTACACTGAGAAACACAAATCTAGCCTCTTTATGGAGTGGGCTACACTGAGAAACACAAATCTAGCCTCTTTATGGAGTGGGCTACACTGAGAAAAACGAGCCTAGCACTTTATGGAGTGGGCTACACTGAGAAACACGAGCCTAGCACTTTATGGAGTGGGCTACACTGAGAAACAGGAGCCTAGCACTTTATGGAGTGGGCTACACCGAGAACGTTTTGTTGCTTGAATATGACTTGAAGGGAGACGAATACGTTACAGAAGCCCTCAACACAGACCTGCAACGTCACAACCTGTGGGCATTGTAGGCCAATAGCTCGTTGCCGCGTAGTACAGACCTGTGACGACGTGGGAACCAGATTGGTCCAAACTGCCCACAGGTTGTGACGTTGCTGGTCAGTGTTAATGCCTTCTGTAACGATTGGTCAAGCTTGAAATCTCTTGTTTGTTTGTCTTTTTCGGACGTTTTTTTTTTCAGAAATAAAGATTATTACGACCTTGCCCAAACGTCCAGCAGGACGACGGGGTTGGGTGGGGGGGGTGGGGGGAGCAGGCATAATCCGATAGTTAGGATGGCATACCACAGACCAGGTAGACAGGTTAGAGGGCAGGATTTTCTTTGACGATTTTCTTTGACAGATCTAGTTGTGTAAACCTAGATATAGCTATAACAGGAGAATTTAAGTATTTTTTTCTTGTTCTTACGACAATTTTTTTTTTGAAAAAATTTTGTTTTTGTTTGTTTGGAGATTAAAGCAACATCTACATAACTTCAGTGCTTGTCACTATGTAGCCAAATGTAATTATCTGAGTTAAAACGTAGTTTTCTTGTTTCTCTTTCACAACAAAAAGGTGGTTTATTACTATAAAAAAATACTTAAATTCTCCTGTTATAGCTACATCTAGGTTTACACAACTAGATCTGTGTTTTTCATGACCCAATGTACGAAATGATTCCCAGGGTCAGGGTCTAGACCCTAGACACACCAAAATGATTTACTACGGACTCACCTGGTGGCTAGTTTTACTGGCCGATGAGTCCCGTCGTAGCTGTTCCATGGACTGCGTCGGGTTACGCAGGGCCACGCTGCAGGATCTAAACTTTGGCCTATTAGCTAAGGCCTGCTCCATTTTCGCTCTTTTAATGTAGTTTCTGGGAGCAAAAGCAATTATAAAGTTATCTTTGTCTGTCTGTCTGTCTGTCTGTCTGTCTGTCTGTCTGTCTGTCTATCTATCTATCTATCTATCTATCTATCTATCTATCTATCTATCTATCTATCATCTAATATAATGTATCTAATCTATCTATCTATCTATCATCTAATATAATGTATCTAATCTATCTATCTATCTATCTATTTATCTATCTATCTATCTACCTATTATTTATCTATCTGTCTGTCTGTTTGTCTATCTATCCATCTCTCCATCCGGGAGCAAAGAAAGCAATAATATCCCCACGAAATCAATTTTGTTATCTCGTAAAACTTGCTACGTTAATGAATACATTATTTTAGCGTTTAGTTGATTTTGAACTCAAACTTTGCTTGTACACTAATCTACATAATTTACCTGACTCTGAGAAAGGCAGCAACAAGGAAGAACATTCCAATAATGGCTGAGCAGGTCGATATGACCACGATTTGAGTTCGACTTAGACCTGGAACAGTCGAAACAAGAGACTTACATTTCACGTAATCACCTGGAAAGTTTATTGCACATAGCAGAAACAAAAGGGATAAATACATAAACCCCTCCACTTAAACAGACACAAAGACACACACACACACACACAAAGAGACACACACACACAGACACACACATCTCCACGCTGGCAGAAGAAAAGCGTCAGAGACAAAAAAGCAAGGAACTAGCTCCAGTTGGAATAACCTGCCCAGTGTGCAGCCGAACATTCCTAGCTGACATAGGTCTCACCAGCCACACGAGGAGACACAGTGCAAAGTCCTCATACCCCTGGATGACTAAAGTGGTCATCATCGAACCGCGATGAACGAACTAACTATATATATAAATATAACTGGAACACGCATGCTTTCTTGCAACAGAAGGGGGAAAGTTAATTCCATATAAGGAGCGAGATTATTAGGTTGTTTCCAAATATAGTTTGAGGTTGATTAACCCTTAAAGTGCTGATCTGTTTTACAATGAGTGCATACAAAAGGGAATTGCAATTCTGATTTTTAGAGGTTAAACTACCGAACCCGTTTTAAGGGTTAATACAAAGCTGTGGAAAGGACGAGGCAAGTCAGTTGTAGTTAACTCTATTCCTTCAGGCTCATAAAGACAGTTAACTTGTTTAATTTCCTCGTATTGTACAGTGTGTATTTTTTGTTAGAGCGTTTCCTAGTTCCAGAATTAAAGCTTTGTATTTTTTGTTCAAAGATCTTCGTTCAGTGGCGTAGCTAGTGTGGGAGAGAAGGGGGAGAACTGCAAAATCCCCACGGGCTCCCACATCAGGGGTGCCCCCAAATGAGTGGGGTTTTTTTTTACATTAAATATTCAATATTGCGCAAATTGAAGGGGCCATAAAAGATTTCAAGCCCCAGCGGAACCAAAATGATGGAAAATTCCTAGATAATCCTCCGTCTTCGTTGTTTTTAATTAATAGTTTGCATTTGAATCACATGCATAACGATATTATTTGAGTGTTCAGTAATTGTTTAAAATAGAAATGTACACTAAAGTACAATATCAGAAACGCATTGCCTGATTAACAAAATCTCATCAGAACATCAAAACATTTTCACATCTAGTCCTCAAATACAATTGATCGTCACATGTGCTTTGTGTAAAATGATGCGAAATACATGAATGATTTTTAAAAAAAACGGACACATAAACCAGTGTATGTGTATGATGCAAAATACATGAATGATTAAAAAATACGGACATACATAAACCAGTGTATGTGTATGATGCAAAATACATGAATGATTTTAAAAAAACGGACACACATAAACCAGTGTATGTGTATGATGCGAAATACATGAATGATTTAAAAAATATGGACACACATTTCACTCACTTTTTAGTAAAACAGACGCATATATTTACAAAAAAAAATAAAGAAAATTACAAGACATAAAAAGAATTTACTGCACTAATAAGTCTTCTTGAGTCACCATGAGTTGTCTCTCTTTTTAGGTTTCGTACTAAAAATAAACACGACGCTCTTATGTCTGCCAGACACAAAGATGGTTCAAGCGAACAAATGGACTGACCTCTGACCTCAGTTAGTTTATGTTGTTTTAACAATGTTTGTACGTTGCACACATATAGATGGAAAGAAAGTCAAGAAAATAAAACGAAGATGTTGAAAATTATGTCCCCTGTTGAACCTTTTAAACCTCGATAACTTGCTTTAAGTGCCACTTTTTGAAAGCCATTTAGACACAAAATTAGGTCACTCGTAAGAGATCCATTTCGTCTCTTTCCAGTCTAGACTTGAAACCGCCCTCTTCCCACCCTACTCTCGCCTACATTTTTTGGTGAGATATGACATGGATTACATAGGATGAACAAACAGCTGAAGATGCAGAACACCTTAAGTTACAAATATAAAAGTGGTGACATGGGCTTTGAATAATTGCTTGAGCAGGTCGTATTGAAAAGAATAAGCTTCTGTAGACTTTATGACGTAGCTAACATTTTAAATTAGTTGAAATGCTATAGGTAAACGTATCTTTTTGTTTTTACAAAGCTTATATCATCTCTCTCATTCTGGTACAACTATTTTGTACACGTGATATCTCCCACTTCCCATTCTCAGATCAAGTTGTGGGAAGCTAAGAGAGGCTAAGTGCGCTTGAACTTGGCTTGGCTTGACTACCTAGAAGGGGGCTCAAGGTTCGACACCCGACTCGGGCAGAGTTGTGTTTACTGAGCGCCTAAAGGCAGCACGGAAGACCAAGTCCTAGATACCCCCTCCCCCCATTGGTCCACAAAAGAGATTGGACCAAAGCGCTCTGAGCATGCTATAAGCATGAAAGTAGCGCTATATAAAAGCTATAAATATATATCAAGCTGTAACTCTACACAATTATTTACAACCTAACAGAACCTGAATCGATACAAAATAATGTAACTAAATTCTCAAATCATAATCTAACCTATTAATTTTTGTTGTGCATTAGTAGGAACCCCTGAACCCCTAGCAGCGTAGGCAGGAAATGATGTTAATTCAAGAGTCAGAAGTTTTGTCTTTAGGATTCTGTTGAGCGCATTGACGACAGGGGGCATCCAACTGTCAAGAAATTGTTTAAAGTTCAAATTGATGTTCTTGGAGATGTTCGGGTTTGTTTTCTTCCATCTTGTCTGTGTTTATCCAAATTCCGTTTTTGTAACAAAGTTAAACAAATTTAAATAGGTCTGAATAAACTAAGAAAGCCAACGACTTGGAGGAGTTTATGATTAGCATGCATGACTAGATTGACACATGAACACATGTAGGACATTGAATGTACGGTTGTAACTTATAGTAATTATTATCGTTCTTGTCGAATGAATTGGTTGCTTTGCACATATTTAAATGCAATTCTTTTTTATTTTTTTTTAAATCCAAGCTTTTTGGATGTATACATTTTTATATACATCTGGAAATGTTTGTGTAAATATTTTTAAACAAAGAGTTTTACAAAAAAAAATGAATTTTAATTAAAATCTCATTTTCATTATAAAACTCATGAGAAATGGTGACGAAATGTGAGTGATATCTAAAGATCAAATTTGATTTTGTTAACAGTTGTCACGGAATGATTTCCCTTGTCAACTGGTGCGTAATTATCTTCTTTTTTTGAAGCAGCATCTCTAATATATAAGTATATCCAAAAATCTGTACAGACAATCCTGGATCTTTTTCCCTGCTACTCAAAAAAAGCTGTCTCAACATGTCTAATTCTGTGTCGCATTGTGTCTCAGCCGTGTCTCATTCTGTATCTCAACAGTGTCTTATTCTGTGTCTCAGCAGTGTCTCATTCTGTGTCTCAGCAGTGTCTCATTCTGTGTCTAAGTCGTGTGTCATTCTGTGTGTCAACCATGTCCCATTCTTTGTCTCAACCATGCCTCATTCTTTCTTTGTCTCAACCATGTCTCATTCGTGTCTCATTCTGTGTCTCAACCATGTCTCATTCTGTGTCTCAGCCATGTCTCATTCGTGTCTCATTCTTTGTCTAAACATGTCTCATTCTTTGTCTCAACCATGTCTCATACTGTGTCTCAACCATGTCTCATTCTTTGTCTCAACCATGTCTCATTCTTTGTCTCAACCATGTCTCATTCTGTGTCTCAACCATGTCTCATTCGTGTCTCATTCTGTGTCTCAACCATGTCTCATTCTGTGTCTCAACCATGTCTCATTATGTGTCTCAGCTGTGTCTCAGCCGTGATTACACTTTTCTACATTAGCCTCCGATCCAATTCCGTTCATAATATTTCTGCGGGTGGTCCAGCTCGTATGTACGTTAAAGAGTGCTTCTGTGACTTCAGTGTCATGTTTATTTTCTTTGGCATTTAGTTTCAAAATGTTATTTCTATATTTCTGTAATGACATCAGAAGTTACGAGTTCCTTAGTAGATCTAGATTTGTGTACTTTGTTATGGAGTCGGTAATACAGTTTAAAAATAGATATTTATGTATCATTTTGTATTGTCAAAGGTCGCGAAGTCAATCAAGACTAGAACAGAGCGGTACAAAAACTCGTTCGTTCCTCACTCGGTCAGACTATATCAACGCCCCTTGTTGATCAGGAAACATGAAAAGGACCAAGATGCCTGTGTGTAGTCGCCGAATGAATTCTTTCTGTTGTGTGTTCTGTTTATGTGAATGTTTCTGTTGCGTAGTCTTTATATGAGAAAAGAATCCTTGTAATCACAGCAAATTTCCATAAGGATCAATAAACCAATCTTAGTTAGTCTTTACAAAAAATCTTTTCGACTCTAAGTAAATATTAATATTTTGCTCTTTTTAAAGCTTATCTGAAATGTTTTATTTTATTAATAATGAAATCCATTAATTTATCAAACTTGGCTTTTCTTTTAAGTATCGATGAATGAATGAAAAGTGTACGTATATTGGTTAGAAGTAGAGGAGACTTCTATTTCTGTCTGAGATTCCCTGAAAAAAACTTTAAAAAGTTGGATTGGAATAAAGATAAGTATATTAAAGTTTATGATAGAGTTCATACACATCTGTATTTCCTTACATATTTCTAAAGAAAAAAAACATTTTAAAAAAAGCATTAAAAATACTTTTTTTAGAAAGACAATACCTCCTTTATGCATCGTATACAGCAATTATGTTCTCTCCATTACTAATCAGTGTTAGATTAAAATAACAATACAACATTTTTGCCCCGAGAAAGAAGCCTGGTTAAAAGAATGTATATATCTAGCAGACTTAAATCACACGCACAACATGCCCATATTTGAATGAGCTTTATGAACAGAAATATCTAAGAAAAATGGGACAAATCTTGGAAGACAACAGCCACCCGCTCCATCAGAACTACGTCAAGTCATCTCGAAGTGGGCGACTGCTGTCAATCAAGACAAAAACAGAGCGGTACAAAACCTCGTTCGTACCTTACTCGGTCAGACTATATCAACGTAACTGCGCGGTGGGGGGGGGGGTAACCCTACTCCCCCTTCCCCGCCTACGCCCATGTTACATTTATTATTGAACTTATTATTGAGTTCGTGTTATATGTTGTGTAAATACATGAAGTGTATTGCGCTTTCTCTTGTTTTATCATTTCAACTTAGAAGATGAAAGGATTCTATTTCACTAGTACTAGCATCTTCGGAATACAATCCGAGATAGGGTAACCAGATGTAACTTCTGGATATGCAAAATCGTCTTCACCAGCTAAAACATTTACTCGAATTAAACCCTCTCACTTTACAGGGATATCATTCTTTTATGGTAATGCTGTATTGATACTTAAAATCGGTTATCATAAGTTACTGCAGACGTCGCAACCTACATCTGCCTTAGGGCCTTGAACTTTTATGTTATATTTATCAACGGCCGCGTAACTACGAAAACTAAATTGTGGAGTCTAATTATAAACACTGTGATCAGAAGTTTGGGGAAGCCGGACAGGGGATGTGGGAAGCCTGGGCGAGAGACTAACTACGCTTTAACTAGGATTGGCTTCGCTACCTATGAAGCCGGCTCGAGGTACGACACCCGACTGGAGCAGAGTTGTGTTTACTGAGCGTCTAATGGCAGCACGGAAAAAAAAACAAATGGACCATAGCGCTCCGAGCATGCTATAGCATTAAAGTAGCGCTATATTATTATTATTATTATTATTATTATTATTATTATTATAGCACCGAGTCAAAGGCAGGATATTGCCCGCGGGCCAAGGTTTTGGCAACCATAAGATATTGTAGTCTTGAAAATTTCCATAATGTTCCTTACCGTTACGTGTGTCATCATCGTCATTATAGGTGTTCCTGGGATCTACGGAGGCAGCCTTGTCTCCTGTAGCACTAGCTACATTCTGATTCAGACTTCCTATGCCACTGCTACCTCCTCCACTGTTAGAAACTCCAACAGGTCCTGACCTCGTTGTATCGCTGAGTAACTCGATCATAGGGTCTATCAAGCACACAGATTGTGTCCTTGCGCTCCTGTTCTGCGGACTACTTTCTTTGGAGACGTTTCCCTCGGAGAGAGCCACTTTTTCGATGATGATATCCACGTCGAAAAATCCGACCAAATTCCCGGATGGCGCGTTCGAGAGTTCCGAGTTCCTACGAACGATTTTGGAAACGCGATAGCAGGAGTGCTTTGAGCCATCCAGCACGTGCAGCTGTTCCAGGGTGGTGATTAGGTTAGAGATGAGTTGGGATTTCTCGGAAGAATCTGTAGGGGGAGGGTGTGAAACAACGGGAATGTCGCTGCTGGAAGTGGAAGCTGAGTTGGAAGAACTATTCCCTGAAGAGCTAACTGAAGTGAAGTCAAAAACGTTTGTGGAATGAGAAGTCGTGCTCGGAGATGTCTTAGACGGAAGTGACCTTTCAACTCGGTTACTTTTGTGTTGACCCTGGTGGTCCAAGACAGATCGAGCGTCGCAGCAAGTTGAAATCAGGATGATAGATATCAGGAACAAGGCCAGCGTTTTTCTCGAGAGGCTGGGCAAAAATCTCCATTCGGGGGTTTCAGCAAGAACCACGGACTGACATGGAGAGGCGCTCGGGGAGACGGTGAACAGACTTTGAGAGAAGATACTTGTGATACTGCGGCCCTGTTCGTGCTGCTGATAGACATCGTTGTGCTTGTGCTGTAGAGAATGGTAAAAATGGTTGTGATGGTAGTGACTGTCGAGAGTGATGGGGTTGAAGTGTTTCTCTTCTTCCACCATCCTATTCAATTACTTGATGGGTACCATCGTCCTTTTATCTAAAGAGAAAAAGAAACACAAAGAAATGTTTATAATTCCGATGGTCTATAGATCTAGTATCATAATGTAAAACCACGTTGTTGGGTTTTTTATTTGTTGGGTTTTTTATTTGTTGGGTTTCGCTTTGTTTTGTATGTAAAATCTGTATGAGAAACATATTTGAAAAAAAAAAACGTTTAAAAGCCAGATTAGGCACCAGGTCAGGGGCCACCTTAGGGGCCAGCTTAACTAGCATTGAACTGCAGACCTGGCGAAAAGTTGCTTGCAAACGAGAAATCTAGAGATTAAAAGATCGATTGAAACAATGGAAGTCAAAAGGAAAGTTCCTGTCGAAGATGTAGAGCAGACAGCTAAAAAGGAACTTAAATCAACCAGCGGTAAAGGTTTTGTCTGCGTTGTAGCGGCAGAATATGTAGGTCACGGGGGGCAGTTTGGACATTGTAGCCATTCGTATTACGGCGCTCTACGCCAACTATGAGAAAGATTGAATGTCCCAGATTTATGTTGAAAAATATATTTCCTATCCAAATGTAATGTACTCATAAATTAATCTAAAGTTCCTTATAAAAATGAGGAGACAAAATGTGTAGGTCACAGCTGGGTGAAATAAGTCTTTAAAAATTTATATAGGAAGACACACTTTATTATGTTTTGATGTAAAGTGTTGTTGTTTTTTATTTCCTATTATTAGTATAAACACACTGCTCATGGGGTGAAGAAGTGAGAAGACGATGGGTGGATGAGTTCCCAAAACCGAAGTTGACGTAATTTGAGTATTTTAATAACAACGCGAATGTTTTGGGTTCGATTCCTAGACACTTTTTTGGACACATTTTTCGATCAGTGACGATCTTATCACTCAAAGAATTTCTATTTTCTGTCTGCAGTCTTAGTCTTAACACAATGCAGTACGTGTCTGAAGGGGACGATTGATAACAAACTATCCAATCGAACTAAAGAGTTTTAAGTTCGATTCCAAAGGTGGCTGATAGTATAATTTTAGGATAGAAAGAAACATAGTGAAGACATTGTTTGTTGCATTAGCTGATATTTAAGAAAATGCAAAACGCTTGTTGAGTGTTGGAATTATTTCCCTTGACACACAAAGTGACGAAGTCATCAGTTTAAAAAATTTTTTTAAATTTTGAATCAGCTCTTCGTCTGGGTCAACGTGTTTAGGGGAGGGGGGAATGGGGGGAGGGGAGGGGGATAGAGTAACGTTCTTACCACCTGTAGGCAGAGGTTAATGAGTCACGTGACGTCTGGTACACTTCCCGGGCTAATAACCTTGATTGACATTGGCAGGTGAGCAAATAAAAACAGTGTACAATTTTCGGGTTATGTGTAAAAAAAAATTATTTTTTAGGTAAGATCAACTTATTGTTTCTTTGATGCGCTCTCTCTCTCTCCTCTCTCTGTCTCTCTCTCTCTGTGTTTCTCTCTCTCTCTCTGTGTCTCTTTCTCTCTCTGTCTGTCTCTGTCTTTCTCTCTCTCTATCTCATTGTGTGTGTCTCTCTCTCTTTCTTTGTGTCTCTCTATCTTTCTCTCTCTCTCTTTCTTTCTCTCTGTCTGTCTCTCTCTCTGTCTTTCTCTCTTTCTCTCTCCTCTCTTTGTCTCTCTCCCATCTTTATCTCTTACTCTCAAAATGATGGGTTTCTATTCCTAAAACATCTACATTTAATTGCCAACTGGAGAGTTCTCACAAAGACCAAGGAGCACACATCTGAGGCCCAAAAAAACGCCCTTGTCGAAGACGAGAAGAACACTTAAATAGACACCTAACGGTCAACGGCCAGTCTGCATTAGATCTGACAAAATGTGTACGTCGCAACTGAGCTTGTATGTTCATTTTAAATAGTGTACTTATCCTGAATCTTCAAAATTGAAGACATTTCCATTCCAGATTCCATTACATATATATTTATTTATAACTAGACCAGCATTTCTCAAACTGTCGTCTGCTAATGTGGCGGGGCGTGCTGCTGGCAAAAACAAAACGAGGGGAGAAAAGGCGATCTTTGTTTTTCCACAAAAATATTGTCTCTAATTTGCAGTTATAAATGTATTTTTCAGTATATATTATAGTGTATATATTCAAGTCAAAACGATATTAATCGAAATCGATTCATCGGGCAAAACAAGACTCCCTATTGCCGTGCATCTGACCCACCCGTCAGACAGAACAGTGTACACTGTTCTCATTCAGGCCGGTGAGAGAGAGCTCTTGTTCACTTTTGCTGGCCTAAAGTTCCAAGAGCCGAGGGCTCAACTCTACCTGACAGTTTCAAGAAGAAGAAGAAAAAGCACGAGCCTTAGTATCGTGTTTCTCAAGAGTTAAATTCAACAAGATTCGATTCAAAACGTGTTATTAAAGATGACAGTTTAATGAACAAAACGATTCTAGAGTCAATTCGACTTTCTAACGTCAGAACGGTCGAATATATCTTGATTGATGTAACATCGTTCTGTTGACGTCTTTTGGTGAATACAAAGGGGCTGAATACGACGATGATCAAGAGACAATCAGGCTCTAACGGGTTTATTAAAAGACATTTCTATAAATCAAATAAGAACATAAAACTAAAATGTTATTTAACCTTGGTTAGGCCAATAATAGAATATGCATCCTCCGTTTGGGACCCCTCAACTCAAAAAAAGAATAAGAATCTGGAACAGACACAAAATAGAGCAGTGCGATTCATAACAAACGAATATTCACATTTGACTAGAGTGACACCTTTAGTAAAATCACTAAATTTAGAAAGCCTTCAGGACAGAAGACTCAAAAGTAAAGTAGCAATTATACATAAAACACTGAACCATAATCTTTAAATACAAAAACAAAATCTAATAAAATACTCTGAAAGACACAAAAATATTTCAAACACATGCTAGGACAAATTTGTACAAATACTCCTTCTTCCCAAGTGCTATTAGAGCATGGAATGAGTTGCCTGAGCTAGCCAGGAAAACCAGTGACTTGGCAGAATTTAAGTCATTGGTTAATATGCATGACTTAATGCATGACGCGTAGGACGTAATCATCTTCTTTTTTGAAGTAACGTCTGTATTATATAAGATAAGATAATGCCCTATTACCGAGACCAATCTTTAATCAAAAGCATAAACATGGCTGTTGGGTCTCTCATGACTAAAAGTTGCCACATCACAAGTCAGTGTCCAAGCCAGGGGCGTAGCTAGGAATTTTCCATCGTTTGGGGGCCCGGTTGCATTTACCTCTTTGGGGGCCCCTGCATTTTGTGTACTATTTCATTTTTAATGTAAAAAGTGGGGGCCCGGGGAAATTTTCAAAGTCTCCCCACTCCTCTCCTCGGGACCCTACCGATTGCAGCGCTCCACTAGATCACCAAGACGGTTAACAAAGAAGGGGAAGTGGAGCGTACATGTCATTGGTAAAACTTTGAAAACACTGACTAGCTATGAATCAAAAACTAAAAAAAAGAATAGATCAGTATTTCTCAATGTATGTAAGTACCCCCGGAGTCAGCATTTCATGTCTAGGTAACTTTCTTTTTCTTTCTCTCTGTGTGTCCTCACTTATCACCCCTGGTTCACCAATTCCCTCATTACGAAACTATGTATTTCGTAATATAATGTGTCGGGGTGAACTAAGATTTACTAGAGTTACCTGCCTTACTGTCACGTATTACGAATTGAATTCTAATTTTTAAATGGCTTGCCTAGGGGAACGTGACAATAGAAAAAGCTGTTGTGTCACTTATCTTAAGTCTGAATTTAATCAAAGACTTACAATGAATAACACAAAAAAATGACACAAGAAATCGGAAGGTAAAATATCAACTTAAGGTTTAATAAAATATAACTCGAATAGTACTTTTAACTGAATCACATAAAGCAAGAAAAAAAAACATTTACTCAATACAAAATGGAAGGGTTGACCAAAACCCTTTTACAAAAATGGCATGTAAAAATATTACAATACAATAGTTTGGAAATATAATTACAAATACAAGCAAGGCCTTGAAAAAAGAAAAATCTTAACTTACACGATCAATTGGTATACCACGCACGGGTCACGCAATGTCTCCGCTATTCTGTCTCACGGCTGTCTCCGTATGTCTGTCCGTCAACGTTACACGGGCGGTCTTTATATAATATACCGCGCGTCGATATCAAGACAAATCTAGTAATTTCTAGAACAGAATAAGTCATCAACACCCAGATCTAGAACGCTCTTCAAAGAGACAGAAGAAAAAAAAACCACCCTCCTTTCAACCAGAGGTACACACATAGGTCAAGGACCGGTCACACTCTGTGTGGCTTGACTCACCGTGAAAAATAAAATAAAAAAACTTATTACACAAGGGGCAGACAACCTACAGGTCAAAAGAAAAAATAGTATCTAGGTAACAATGCCTAGATACGTAACACTTACCGAATCTGCGATAACCAATTTGGTATGGATTATATGCATAATTGTATTTCTGGGATGATGCAATTTTTTTCCAAATGGTGCTTTTTTAAAGAAAATAACTGAATAGGGAAGGCTAGGTGACAGGAATATGTGCACTGAAAGGCGACAGGAAGTAGATTTCAGAGAATTAAAATTAAATTATGTATATGAAGTGACGACAAAGACCGAGCTTTGACCTACATATTTTACCACATAGTACTCAAACAAAGCTGCTGTCTACCTGTCTACCAGGATCATTTAAAGATATCTTCTTGCCTTTCTTGAACTTAAGCTTTCCATGTAATCCTACATTTATTTAGAACTAACTATCATCAGGTATAGACTAATCCAAGATGAAATGTCTTTAAAAAAATCTGTATAGGTCATCGATAAAGTCAAAGCAATGAGATAGACTAAAAAAAATTTTAGAAATATTTCATATAGTTATAGACTTATTTTTGTACCTTATTTTTTGTTATTTGACAGTAATCAATGGACGTTCAACAGACTATATAATACAGATAACTATAATACGTGGTTGTTGTTGTTTTTTCCCGCCAAATGTGTTCCGGTGAAAAAAAAAGGTAACGAAGGCTTGTTATTGCCCATTTTGTAAATAAAATAAACTACATCCTATGACGTCATCAGTTGTTGTGTGAAATGTGTGTAGAACAAAAAAAAAAAAAAAACTGGCCGATCTCTCAAACACTGCGAGCAGAACTAAAGCAAAGAGTCAAACAGAATGGCCTAAGTCCAGGCGTCCAATCAGAAAGCTTGTCAACAGGAAGTGACGCCGGGACATTAGTGAAGTCACTTGTTTTGATACGTGATAGTGAGAGAGAGAGAGAGAGAGAGAGAGAGAGAGAGAAGAAAGATAAGAGATTGAGAACATGAGAGAGAAAGAGAGAAAAAAAAAAGAGAAACATATAGAACTTGAGAGAGAAATAGATGTAGAGAAAAGCAAGAAAAATGAAAGATAGAGAGATGGAGAGAGATATTAGATAAAAGGCGGAGATAGATGGATCAGAGAGAGAAAGAGATTGGTGGGAGAAGCAGAGAGAACTGTTAAGAAGAAAAACGGAAATAGCAAAGGAGAAGAGCAACAAAAAGATAACTGGAAATGATAAGATAGAGAGAGGGGGAGAGAAAGAGATAAGAGATAGAGGTCAAGAGAGTAAGATAGGGAGATATATAAAGAGAGCGAGAGAGAGAGAAAAAGAGAAAAAGAAAAAAGACAGAGAAAGAGAGGGAGAGAGAAAGAGCAAGATATAGAGAGAATGAGAGAGAGAGACGGAGAGAGAGAGAAGGAGAGAGAGAAAGAGAGAAAGAAAGAAAGACAAAGAGAGAATGAGAGAGAGAGACGGAGAGAGAGAGAAAGAGAGAGAGGAAGAGAGAAAGAGCGAGGTATAGAGAGAATGAGAAAGAGAAAGAGCGAGATATAGAGAGAATGAGAGAGAGAGAGAGAGAGAGAGAAAGGATGTAAAAATGCGACGAAACTAAAAACACACGAAGGCGGTGACTTTAATAGGCCTCCCAATCCCATCCCCCCCAAACCCTGTGGACCGAGTCCTAACTGAAGGCAGGTCATGAAGTGGTTGTCGCTGTTCCATCTATTTGACTTTCATTTTGCAATTACATTTAGCAAATGTTGCGGGACACGCCAACCTTCAATCAATTCGATGGTTCTCAAATGAAATGATTCAAGAGACATCTCTATGTGTTCAATCGATTTTTTTTTACCTGAATTAAACATAACATCTTTTTTTTGTTTTCTACTGGTATACTGTTATAAACATCGCTCGCCACAATAAGAACGTTATATAGAACAATAATGCACCCTAATAGACCCTAGTCTCGTTATGATGTATTCAATAGTTGGGGTGTGGTGGCCCAGTAGTAAAGTCTTTGCATTCCACCGAGGGTTCGAATCCCTGTGAAGACTGGGATTTTTAATTTCGGGATCAATACGGCGCCTCTGGGTCTACACAAATCTAAAGAGTGCCTGGCATTATTAGGGGATAGGCCCAGGGGTTCTCAACCTGTGGGTCGCCTAAGACCATCGAAACTATGGATTGTTATTATCTATTCTTCTATCGCTGTATGTGTGTGTGTGGGGGGGGGGGGTCGCGGCAGAGTGGGGGATTGTAAAAAGGGGTCGCCGAACGTAAAAGGTTGAGAACCGCTGGGATAGGCGGTTGGACGTTGTGCTGGCCACATGTCACCGTCGTTAAGTGTGGAACATAAAAACATAACATTTACATCAACTGCCCTGTAGATGACAAGGTCTGGAAGGGGTACTAAGTAACAGGCGTGCACATAGGAAACCCTTCTTCACCAAAGAAAAACACGTCTGGGTCACGAGACCTTCATCACATACAAAAGAAAAAGATAATAAACAGAAAAGAGTGCGTTCTAAATAACTTATCTTTCTGTTGTTGTTGGTTATCGAGGCATTCATGTGTATGTGTATCATCACCACCATCACCATCACCATCAACAACACCATCACCATCACCATCAACAACACCATCACCATCACCATCAACAACACCATCACCACCATCACCATCAACAACACCATCACCACCACCACCATCACCATCAACAACACCATCACCACCATCACTTCAGAGATACAAAATCGTCAGCTTTTCTTAGTATGTGTGGGCCCCTATGTCTATTATGCTATTCAAGACAGTTTTACCCGTGCTGTACTATATAGCTATAGTAATCCTTTATCATCCATAGTTTATACACATTTGTGCTCAGGATGGTGGCCTGGTAGAGCGACTGTCGTGTGGTCGTCTCGATGGTCCCAGGTTCAAACCCTTCCCGCTGCCGTCCTCCGTCGACCTAGAGTCAGTTTCGACTAGTTTTTAAGTATGAAGGAACAACTGAAGCGTGTCAAACAAGTTGCTTTCCCCATTCTATAAGTGGTTGCAAGTTATCAGGTAGTCAGCACAACGACATGTGAGACTCCTTAAGCTAATTCATCTGAGGACAGTGCTAGGACAGTTCATTCAGGTACCGCCATACGAGTTGAACTCAATATTGATCAATGGCGTGATCGAACTGAATGATGAAGTCAGACACGGTGGAGGGACGGGATGACTGATTGAGTTGGAGGCGCCCTATTTTAAGGAGTACATGCGTCTCTAGAGCCCCCATACCCCGGAGACATATCCTAGTCTACATACATCTACACATTAAGATTTGGGATTAACTGCAAAGCAATGCCAATCTATTAACTTCTTTAGTTTCTACTTTAAGATGTTAACTTTAGAGAACAAGTGTTATAGCTATGTTATAGTCTTACTGGGTATTGATTTTTTTTGCACAAATGTATTTTGAGCGGTGGCTGCGTGGCTTTAATCAGCCATAGTATCTCTACATGATATATTCAACTATACAATAGTAGGACGTATTTATTTTCTTTTTTCAAAGTAACGTCTGTAATATATCAGATATAATATGTGGGGTGTGGTGGCAACGTGGTAGCGCGCTTAGTCTCCGTACTAAGGGAGCTCGAGTTCGAGTCCCGGTGAAGACTGGGATTTTGAATTTCAGGATTTTCAGGGAGCCACTAAATCAACTCTGGGGGGGGGGGGGGGGCTACCAGACATTTTTTAGGGAAAGTATGGACGCATGACGCATAACCCTCTCGTTAACATTGAGCCACCGAAACAGATGACCTTTACATCATCTGGCCTTTAGATTGTGTCACGGATGAATGTCTGCATGTTTTTGTAATCTATTTTTACAAATGCGCGAATGACAGGAAGTGTGTTAGTGGTGAGACAAGAAGAGACCAGTGTGTGATTTGTGCCATGACGTATAATAAAGTTTCTGTATTTTGATTGGGTTGTTAATTGTTTAATGTAATTGCAAATTATCCCGATAACAAACAATATTACATTCAATAAATAAACAAACAAACAAAGTTATTGGCCATACGACACTCTTGTTAAACGCCGGCCATAGAAATTGATGACCTCTTCATTATGAGCTTTCATTAATCGCAAATTCTGAGAAACCAAAAAGTATTAATTAAACTTACAAGTAATTACGCCTCCTGGCAGTCTATGGGAAAGATGACACACTCATTTGTTTCTAGCCAAATGCTAACTAGGGTGTTACGTCATTAGTTCAAGGGAGGGAACTTTTTTTTTTAAAGTCTTTCATGCTTACATCATGCTAAGTGCGCTTTGATCCAATCTCTTTTGTGAACCAGTTGAAAGTGCAGACTTTCTGGAAGAAGTTTACCGTGCTGCTGTTATACTCTCATCAAACACAACTCAGCTCGAGTCAGGATTTGAACACGTTGTCCTTTGATAGGTAGCCAAGCGACTTTTGCCCCTCTGCCAAAAATCCCCAAAGTTTTACCGAATGACCGGTTCGGTTCCTGCCAGGGTGAATGAAATTTTTAAGCTCTGCGAATGGTGAAATGAAAAGCTGTGAAAAATCACGTAAGCCAGTGTTTCTCAAACTGAGGTCCGCGGACCCATCTTCTTCTTCTTCTTCTAGCCAGCTTTTTGCAGACTGTTAGGATTAGGAAGGGGCATTCAAAAAGAATATGGTTTATGGTATCAGAAGGGTGGACGTAGTGTCAATAAAAGGGGAGTTGTGTGGAGTTTATTTTGTTCAGATGGTAATTTAACACAGGTGTGTGTCCTGTACTTAGTTGGAAGATTGTAGATTGCTCTTTGAGGGGGTCCATGGCCGTATAGTTTCCGCTAGACGACTGAAAACGTACGGGTACATTTGAAAATGGCGTACCATTAAAATCACTTCGCATCTAAGCCAGTTGTCCGACTAAATAAGTTGAATACTTTTGAACTACTGACTACTGTTTGTCTATTCCGTATTATTCTAAGCTTGCCCGGAATGTGGCAAAATATGTAGGTCATAGATGGGGGTGCGTAGCCACTGGAAATATTGCATTCCTCATGAATCTTCGGACTCGAAGACAAGCCTTATATTATTATTCATTGACGACCTGAACCAAAGGTTTTTTAAACATTCTTCACTTGGATATTTCTGATTGGGTTTTGAAGGTTTTACGCTCGGACAAACTCGCAATCCCAATCACAGACAAATCTAGACCAATACAGGAGTAGCTTCAAATATCCAAAAAAAAAAAAAAGATGAACATATCTTAATGTTTAAACAAGGAGACAACTCTGGTTACAAAAATATACTCCAAATTTGTATTCTGCGTTATGGATCATTGTTAAGATTTGAGATTTTTTAAACTTTTTATATGGTAGGATACGGATTCATTACCGTAATGAAACTCGTCACATATAAAAGAAACCAACTCGAAATTTGTGTTCTTTGAGTCAGGCATAAATACACTCATAAAATCTCATCCCCCTCAACCAGGTCTCTAGGATTTTTTAATTTAATTTTTTTTTTAAACAAAAGTTATAATCTCAATAAATACTACTTTAACAATTTTTTTTTAAGAATACATCTTTACATGTATAATATTTCTTTGTGTAGCTTTTTTTTTACTTAGGGGTCCGAGGTATGCTACCACTTTATATGGGATTCTCGATTTTAAAAAAAGTTTGAGAACCTCTGGCGTCTGCAACGATGACACTAGAACAGCTCTGTGCCTCAATACGAAAGAATCGTGTTTGTAATAGGAGGGAAGTCATCTTGCTATCACCCGGAAATGACGTCACAGAAATGACCAAAAGTGAGATATGCAAAATCGCTCTATTAGGTATGGGTCAGGGAGCCGACAACACTATCAGATCACTGAGTATGTATAGAACTGCGTCGAAATGGCGTTTCGGGGTTACAGTCAGGAAGAGGGCGTCGGTTTATCCTCCAAAAGAATGTTACATGTTTGCATACATTAAAAAGGTTCGAGGTTACAGGCGATACAGGTAATGTAAATAAATAAGACAGGTATAGGTCTAATAGATTATCTTAAGATTAAAATCTTGTTGGTAGGTAAACTTTTAAAAATAAAAATCAACATCTTTTTAGTTTACAAGCGCATCAGGTTTCCACCATCGCCCAAAGCGTATGTTCGACACGAAATTAAGCTATTCTGGGTTGGCTGGAATTATCATAACTCTCTAGGTCACAGTGATTATCCTCCTCTCTGCAAAAATATCAAGTGTGAACTTTAAAGCGACTATATCTTACCACAAGTTTTATCTAGATCTAGTAGATAGGATAGTTATTAATAGCCTGTAACAAATACGCTCGTACATAGATAACTGTTTGGATAGGTTCTAATCATTTTCCTTCTTACATAAGACCTTCTGTCATGCGGACTGTTATGGTTTTTTTTCCTCTTTGCGTACTACGTGAAAATGGACCAATGGAAATGGTTCCTTTGTGCGCTTCATCGCTTCTGTTGACTGGATTTTTATAGGTCTTTTTTTTAATTTTTTGTTGCCTTTATTATGATGCTTCTATTTAACTCGTATTTTTTGTGGAACCAAAATCTTTTTTTGGTGTTTTTATTTGTTCTTATATGCACGAACATCTCCACCAATCTAAATTCGTCACAACTTCCATTTTTCCGATCCGAGCATTAAAACGAAAGTGTTCTATAGCCACTACTAATTATTCTATTGTTCTTTATGATTTCCTGGGGAAACGATCAAATAATTGGTCTGACATTTCAACATCTCATCTAGATCTAATTGTAGGATATAGATTTTACTCGACGATCCAACAGGCGATTGACCAGAGTATATTCTCGCGTTCATTGTCGCGTGGTGCGTATCAAATGCTTCAAAGATCATCGAATGGGTTGTCTGAGCTAGACAGGAAAACCAGTGACTTGGCAGAATTTAAGTCATTGGTTAATATGCATGACTAAATGCATGACGCGTAGGACGTAATCATCTTCTTTTTCGAAATAACGTCTGTATCATATACAATAAGTGTATCGCATCTAGCTTTGGATCTAGACATCCCGGGCCATGCTTCTCAGCCTCAACGTAAAGGAGGCGCTTAGGCCAATAGGGAAGTCAAAAGAAAAGAACCTTTGTTGAGATGCCTTAGGGTCGAGTCCATTGCATTGGCGGAGATGAAAAAAAGCCCCAACAAACATTCACTATCCACAATTTTTTTTAACATTTTTGTTTTGTGCTGCCACAAAGCACAAAGTGCTAGAAAGTCATTACGAATAATAAAAGTACACAAATAACAAACCGCACTTCAGGATGTGGAACAGAGAAGGAATATGGGGGATTTTTCCTGGTGTGCTCGGCCTTTTAATAATAATAATAATAATCTGTATTGTCCGTATGGAAATTTGTTTTACAATTTGTGCATTACACCAAACAAAAAACATTATAACTATAAGAAACCAAAATGTACATTCACACCAGACTCACTCATAATTTACTTGTGACAAAGTTTGAATAGCTTATGACCAGAGCGTCTTGGGATAGAAGCCATCGGTAATAGGGGTGTAATCATTTGCATCTGCTAGGATCTTTCCCAGACAGACGTTTGTTCAGACAGATAAAAGCAAGCTTCCATTGACCTAGACTTCCAACAATACAACTTTTTTTTTAGAAAGGCTAAAGAAGATTTTCATAAATGGAGGGAAATGCGTAAATAACAAGCTTTTTTGGTGTATCCGGTTTACAGAATTAGGAGTAATAATAAACCATATAATGCTTGTTGTTAATTGTTCAGCAGTATAGAATCAAATTTCTAAGCTTTTTGTAGCGTAACACAAAGTAATGTCTTATTTTTAGTTGGCAACAGTCCTCTTTCAATATGGCGCCCTTGATATTGTCTTAATTCGAATATTTCAGAATCTCTCCCTATTTTGTAAATTTTTTTATTTTTTGTATTTTCCATTATGTATCCTCCACATTTCATCAAATCGCTTTCTCTACTTTTTCTATTATACTGAAATGGATCTTTCAGAATTGGTGAACGGGATCTTAGAAATCACAAAGAAAATTCGGAGCAGACTACTCTGATTAACTTTTGGTGTGAAAATCCTCAATATATTTTTTTTTTAATTTAGACTTCCAAGCCTTGTCCAGCCTTGTCCAGTCTGTTTCGATACATATGTAAAGGTCTGCGAATTGGAACGATCTAAATTTGACTCCATCGCAAGAGAGCTCCTCACGTCTGCCATCTTGCGACAATCAATCATTCATCCGACTTGCCACCTAGGCTTGTCACCCGAACTTGACGCGGTTAGCGCTGCTCCGGGGAAATCCGATAATACTAATCAATTCTATTTATAGGATCATCCACAGAATTGGACTAGAAACACAGAGCTAATTTGACCCGGAATTTCTACCTAGAAAAACTTGACTAAATAACTTTAACAATAAGTCTGTGAACAATGAAACTGTGTCCGTTTAGTCTCAGTTTAAGTTTACGTTTAATGACCAATAAAAAAACCCCAAAAAATCAAGATTATAAAAAAAAAACCACATAAAACAAACAAGACATTCTCATCTATCACTATTAAGGACTGTTTAAAATTAGACTTCATTTGTCTATTCAATTGTTTAAGGAAGATAGAGCAGTGTCTGACGTTCTACATTTAAAATTTATGTGTAAAGAGAGATAAAACGAAACGAAATAAACATTAACTTCAACTCAATCTGGCTATCAGTTCACATTAAATTTTGAGCCATAAAATCATGACAAATTGTCAAACATTTTTCATTTGTTTGTTTTCTGTTATGTGGTCAAAGTACCCATGGCAACCAAAAACAACTTGAATAAAGGAAGTAGTTCCAAAATTATAATCATCAGAAACTTATAAGAAAAGAGTTTATTTCAATCATTCAAAGACATTCAGAAACCATAAAGTGTATTCGCAGTCGCTTCAAAGCTTTAAACCATCATCTTATATTATAGAACGCATATACCTTTAGAAATACTTACACCATACGCAAACTTGATAGTATTGCAGCTAGATAATTCAAAGAGCTAGAACCAGTTTTCCGAATACTTTTTCAAGCAACATTAAATCAGGGGAGAGTACCGAGGGATTGGTATGAAAGTGATGTCACTACCTAATTTAAAAAGGAGAACAAATCTGACCCACGAAACTACAGACCGGTATCACTAACAAGCATCACATGTAAAATACTGGCACATATAACACCATAAATCCTTTACATAACATTCAAACACGAAACACATACACACTCACAGCCAGCGCTTTATGAATTAGACTTTCAAATGAGACGATCATTAGGTGTGTCGTTAGTTCAATTTAGTCATACATGTTAATCAATGACTTAAATTCTGCCTACTCAGACAACCCATTCCATGCTCTACAAGCTCTAGGAAATAAAGGTTACTTTAAATTGCTCAATTTGTTATTTAATTTCTTCGTTTAAACTTGTAGAGCGACAACTTTTTAAAGAACTGGTGTTTCTGAATATAGAAAATGTTTGCATTTTGAATTACTTTTAAAAACAAAAAAGCTCCATTTCAGAAGATGAAATAGTAGCAGTTGCAACTATTTTTTTAGCACGCACTAAATAAGATAAAATCGGATATTTAATAGCGCTTTTAGATTTTGAGACAAACGATCTCACGAACTGGCGGACGGACATACAGACAACACAAAACGAATGTCGGTTTTTCCACGTTCGGACGTCTCTAGGAACATAGATAAAATAAACAGACTATGTAAGTAGACCTATTTGACTTATCTTCTTATTAAAAGTACCTCTTCGACTGTGTACTTTGATACTTGTTTCTGCCAGTGTTTCCCAAACTTTTCCTTAACGGAACACCACGCACATTCTGAGTATTTAGCGGAACACTTTGCCTATTTTTTTGAGAGATTAATACACGTGATGCCTTACTAGTTCATTATCCCGGTAGTTCGTGGAACACCTTGTTCGGGCCTCGCGGAACACTGTGGTATCCGCGAGACACAGTTTGGGAAACACTGGCTTAAATATTCAGTTTTCCAGACCAAACACTAGAAGAGTGAAAACTTGAAGCTGCTTTCCGCAAATGCATCTCTCAGAAGTTATTGAGGTCAACGACTCCCCAATATTCATTAGCAGCTAGCTTGCAAGTGTCCTCAGGGAGTTTAATATTCCCCTTCATGTAAATCTCGGCCTTGACATTCTGACTTCAATTTCGAACGATTATTGCAAAAGGGAGGGGGGGACAACTTTTGTAAATTGTGTTCAACAGCCTCAGCAGACTATAAAGCAAACATGGCGGTGTGCGGCTGCGCAGGGGATGTGCAAAGTTAGCCAAGTAGAGGATGAAATTTAGCGATAACAAAGATTGTAATCGCCGAGATTACAACGGGAAGGGGGGGGGGGGGGAGGGAGAGATCGCATCATTCCGTTGCTATCTGACTGACGACAGCTTCCGGTGGACTTCCGTTTGGGTCGTTCCAAAAAAAAGTGTAAATAAGGCCCCAGGTTGATAAGGGGAGAATATTCGTCATTTGGTTGAGTCTCCCAGACTTTTGAGCTGATTTTCCTGGAAAAAACACATGAATATCGCTCTTTCTGTGTGTGGCACTTTTATTGAAGTGTTTCGGGAGTGTAGTCTAGAAGGTTTGGAGTCTAGAGCTAGTAGTCGGTCTGGATAATGTTTTGGTGCTAAGCTTCGAGAGGATTATTCGTCATTTGAAATAGATTTTTTTAAAGATGTTAATTGGAGAAATCGATTTGTGCAATTAATTTTGTATTATACTAGATCTATACGTAGTCGGCGCGTAGGGCGTAATTATCTTCTTGTTTGAAGTGACGTCTGTATTTTATAAGATAAGATTTGAAATTGATGGATTAGAGTAGAAAGAATTTATGAAGCAAAGATTAGAGACTTTAGCACTCGTGTTTAATTTAGCACGTGAGTTTAATTTAGCACTCGTGTTTTATTTAGCACTCGTGTTTTATTTAGCACGTGTGTTTAATTAAGCACTCGTGTTTTATTTAGCACGTGTGTTTTATTTAGCACTCGTGTTTAATTTAGCACTCGTGTTTTATTTAGCACGTGTGTTTTATTTAGCACTCGTGTTTTATTTAGCACGTGTGTTTTATTTAGCACTCGTGTTTAATTTAGCACTCGTGTTTAATTTAGCACTCGTGTTTAATTTAGCACTCGTGTTTTATTTAGCACTCGTGTTTTATTTTGCACTCGTGTTTAATTTAGCACTCGTGTTTAATTTAGCACTCGTGTTTTATTTAGCACTCGTGTTTAATTTAGCACTCGTGTTTAATTTAGCACTCGTGTTTTATTTAGCACTCGTGTTTTATTTAGCACTCGTGTTTTATTTAGCACTCGTGTTTAATTTAGCACTCGTGTTTTATTTAGCACTCGTGTTTAATTTAGCACTCGTGTTTTATTTAGCACTCGTGTTTAATTTAGCACTCGTGTTTAATTTAGCACTCGTGTTTAATTTAGCACTTGTGTTTAATTTAGCTCTCGTGTTTAATTTAGCACTCGTGTTTAATTTGCCACTCGTGTTTTATTCAGCAAACATTGAATTAATCACACATAGGACACGTTTTATGTAGCACTTTTTTTTACTCACCACATATTTTTACTTAGCACCAGTGGCGTTGCAAAGGAATTTGGGGGCCCGGGAGGCATGGCCTCTTTAAAGGCCTCTGCACTTTGACACTCTACATCTCACATGAGATAATGGCGTAATATTTAATGTAAAATAAAATTCGACCACTCATTTGGGGGACACAACAAGTGGGGGCCCGGGGAAATTTTCTAATTCTCCTCCCCATCCCCCCATCATAACTACGCCATTGTTCAGCTCATATGTTTTCTTTAATCATATGCTTTTTTTAGCTCGTGTAAAAGAAAGCCCTGCTTAGACTCCAAACTAGATATTTAGATTCGTGATAACAGGCATGTATTAACCAGATATAAAGTTGTCATAACAAAATGTCTGTGTGTGGGCGTCTTAAAGTGTACGTGTTTGTGCGTTATATATGATTACATTGATGGAATCTTTCGGTTATGCTCAATCGATGTCAACATCTGGACTGAGCTCCATACCAGTGTGAAAATGAGTGTTTGTGTTGGAGAGAGAGAGACAGAGACAGAGAGAGGGAGAGAGGCAGAGATACAGAGAGAAGGGGAGAGAGAGAGACGGAGAGAGAGGGAGAGAGAGAGGGAGAGAGAGGGAGAGAGAGAGGGAGAGAGACAGAGAGAGAGGGAGAGATAGAGAGAGAGAGATGGAGGAACAATGGAAGAAAACATTTTTATTTGTGTGGGAGTCCTAAGTACTGTAAGCAGTAAATAGCATGTAACGTTTTGCCAGAGATTACGTATCTAGAGTAAAGGCACCACTTTCTTGGTTTATTTCTTACCAACGCAAAATGAAGATTATTCTCAAGATGCCATGTAGACGATATGTAGCTGCGTTCTAGCAAAAAAATTTATTGTAATCTGACATTTGGAAGTATGCCCAGGTCAGTTGACTGAGAGGTCTCGAGAGAGGCTGCTCCGGCATTGTTTTTGTTTTCTCCGCCCAATGCTAATTACCCGGTTGAATTCCTAGTAGCCGAACCATGACAGCTCTATGGCTAATGCTATGGTTAGACTGGACATAAGCTGGTGTTAAGATTTGATAGCGCCTTTACTTAACAAGGTTTAACTTTTGGCTAGTGAAATGTTTTATTGACGTCTATGCCAGTGACGTTTTTAGATGACGTCTGTGCAAGTGACGTTTTTAGATGACGTCTGTGCAAGTGACGTTTTTAGATGACAACTGTGCAAGTGACGTTTTTAGATGACATATGTGCAAGTGACATGTTTAAATGACGTCTGAGCAAGTGACGTTTTAGATGACGTCTGTGCAATTGAAGTGTTTCTATGACGTCTGTGCAAGTGACATGTTTCAATGACGTCTTTGCGAATGTTATGTTTAGATGACGTCTATGCACATGTCAAGTTTAGATGATGCCTATGTAAATGTTAGGTTTGAATGACGTCTATGCAAGTGTTATGTTATAGTTATAGTTCAATTTGTTTTAATTTTAGTTGGCAACTAGGAAGTTCTATTTAGTTTTCTTGACATTGATAATCTTTTCGTGAAAATCTCCACATACAGTGCTCTTTGTTTTCTGTTGTATAATGTATGTACCATAGACGCCACTGTTGTCAATAATAAACTCGCTGTTACCTGTATCTGGTACGCTGTCTTAGTGTGCAAGAAGTTTATACCATGTAATTAGTGGCTAGGTTAGGGCGAGACCATTCATTATAGAAGTCCTCAACACTGACCTGCGGCCAGGGGCGGACTGGCTATATGGGCATTCTGGGCAAATGCCGGTGGACCGGTACTCAAATGGGCCCAAAGGGTCTCATGAACGCCATTATGGCACACATTAAATTTTAAAAGGTTTTATAATATTTTTATATATAAGGGGCTATATGGGCATCAAGTTAAATACATCTTTTACAGACTACAGCGTAATACTAATTTAATCTAACACATTTTCAAAAAAAAATATAGTAACCTACATCCGTAGACAGTGCTATTAGTAGGGTTCATCCTTTTAGGGCCTAGAAACATAGCGATTAAAAAGCAACATAAGGCCTATATTTCTTATAAAGATATAGAGCATACATACAGTTATCAGTACATTATTTTAAAAAATAACATAATGATTTTGAGAACAGATATGCCTATAATTGAAGGCCCATCATATGATATACAATTTATGGGCTGTAGTGTATAGAAATGCCTGAGCCGATTTAGACATGCAGTCAGCCCCTGCCTGCGGCGTTGCAATTAGTGGACTGTGGGGACCAATAGCTAGTTGCCACGTCACAGGTCTGTATTGGTCTCCACTGCCCACAGGTTGCGATGTTGCAGCTCAGTGTTCAGGACTTCTATGACAAGTGGTCTCGGTTAGGGCAAGAACAGACGAATACTGGACGAGTGGTAAACATACAGCGATATTACAAACACATGAACATAAATATAAAACATTTTTTGAATCTTATTTTCTGGTAGGACCTGCGGTGGCAGCATATCTCCTGGGGCTGTTGTTTTTTTTCTGTGGTTTTATTTTCTTGTTTCTGTATTGTTAGCGGTTATCTCGTGCACCTAGTAACAGATATGGATAGAGAGAAAAAAGAACAAAGAAAAAAAATAAAAGGAAGTGAACGAAAGAGAGAAAGAGAGAGAGGGAGAGAGGGAGAGAGAGAATATGACAGACAAGAATATAAATAAATTGTTTGGTGAGCAATACATCTTTAAAAATGTAAATAAAATAAGAATGATTACTCAGTAAGTTGCTTTGGCTGAGTGATCAAGCCGATAGTTCCAGGTTCGAACCATGATGAAGACTGGGATTTTTAAGTTCGGGTTCTTTATGGCGCCCTTGGAGCCCGCCCCTCCCAGCTCTAATGAATACCTGATATTAGTTGAGAAAAAAGTAAAGGTCGTTGTGCTGGCCACCTGACACCATCGTTAACCGTGGGTCACAAAATAAGATAACCTTTACGTCCTCTTCCCCATCGATCGCAAGGTCTAAAAAGTGTACTTTACTTATACAGTAAATGAACACATAAAGACCAACTATGTAATCAAGGCTTTTTTTTTTACCCCATAAACACTGCCCCTCCTTTTTGAGTACTGTTAGCGTTACATCTAAAGATTTTTTTTCAAGAAATTATACCTTCTCTCCCTCCTCTGCTCTCTGTGTTTACGCGAGAGCCCCGTGATGTCGGTGGTCATTGGTCAGTCATTAAGTCCCTTTAGTGTGTCTGTCTAGCTACAAGACTGTTTGATTGAAGTCTGTTGTTGATTTGTTTTTTTCTGATCTTTAAATTTAACTTGCTAAGAGAGAAAGAGAGATATACAAGGAGAGAGAGACAAGGAGAGAGAGACAAGGAGAGAGAGACAAGGAGAGAGAGACAAGGAGAGAGAGACAAGGAGAGAGACAAGGAGAGAGACAAGGAGAGAGAGAGAAGGAGAGAGGAGAGAGAGAGAAGGAGAGAGAGAAGGAGAAGAGAAGGAGAGAGGAGAGAGAGAAGGAGAGAGAGAAGGAGAGAGGAGAGAGAGGAGAGAGAGACAAGGAGAGAGAGACAAGGAGAGAGAGAGAGACAAGGAGAGAGAGACAAGGAGAGAGAGAGAGACAAGGAGAGAGAGAGAGAGACAAGGAGAGAGAGAGAGACAAGGAGAGAGAGAGAGACAAGGAGAGAGAGAGACAAGGAGAGAGAGAGAGACAAGGAGAGAGAGAGAGAGATAGAAAAGGGGAAATTAGAAAGGGAGAGAAAGAAAATGGGGGTAGATTGAGAGAAAGAGAGAGGAGAGAGACAGAGTGCGAGAGAGAGTGAGAGAAAGAGAGTGAGAGAGAAAGAAGGCGTAGATGGAGAGAGGGAAAGAGAGATTGGGAGTAGGGAGATGGCGGAAGATAGAGAGACAGAAGACTAGAAAGAGGAGAGAGAGAGAGAGAGACCGAAAGAAAGAGGCAGATAAGGGAGAGAGAAGAGAGAGGAAGAAGGACTGGGAGGTACAAAGAAGACAACAGCAGAAGGCTTAAAACACCATCATTCAACAAGGCATGTTGGTTTTAACCATTACCACTTGGAACTTTGGCTCAGTCAGTGGACCAGCGGGAGCACAGTCAAACTAGCACGCCTAGACAAACGTTTGTGTCACAGTGACCCGCGCCACATCTGCCAACATTTTTTTTTGGCCCTCTTTTGTTCCCTCATTTGCTGAGATGATTTTTTTAAATTCTCGTGACGTTTTCATAAACATTTAATGGAAATTGTTCGTTTTATCCACACACAAAAAAAGAAAAAAAAGAAACCCAATCAGTTATAATAAGCCCACTGTTTCCTGTTAGCTTTTCTTTTTGTAAAAGTGTCTAGTGTTTTACACATAACCATGGAATTGTAGAACTTATTCCAGTGACATGATATCCAATCAATGTGACGGGATAGCCCGGTGCAACCCTGACCATTCGTTTATCAAGGCCCCAACACTGACCTGCGACGTCACAACCTGTGGGCAGTTTAGACCAATAGCTTTTTGCCGCGTCACAGATGTTTATGTGCGTGAGATCTTCGTTAGTCAATGGGAGATAAGACATTATTATCTCAAATTTAAGTAGTGTAACAGAGGGCACACTTTAATTATAATACCACAATATACTTATTTTGCATAAAAAATTCTCAGAGATTGCTGTGAAATAAATCAAAATAAAAGAATGACCCCAAATTTTATGTTTTAGACTTTTTGATTATCTTGTGATCTAAGGATAACTCTGAAATTATCTATAGTGTCGTTTCTTAGAAAATGCAGTTCATTTTTATCTCCCTTGGGCTTTTACTTGCCTATTTTAATATGTTTCAAATGCATTGAAATATCGATTTTTTTTTAATATGTATAGAATTAACCATTTACTTTTCCCTAGTAACAATCATATTAAAGTCACAATATTTTCGTCTGATTTTACTCTGATAAAAAGTAAATATGTTCCTCGAACCTTAAATATAAGTTCTGTAAGACTATTTTTAAAAATACATAGTTTCAATAAACTTTTAAATTAGATTTGTTTGGATTCCCTCCCTTCGTAATAGTCTCCAGAGTTGAGTCTAAGACTGTTGAAACTCTAGACCTACTGAAGCTCGCCTTCCTCTGGAAGCTTCCATGGGCCTTGATATCCAAGAATCCACTTTTATGACAATCTCAGACAAAACAGAAGTACAGAAGAACAGGATGGAAGCTTCCATGGGCCTTGATATCCAAGAATCCACTTTTACGACAATCCCAGACAAAACAGTAGTACAGAAGTACAGGATGAAAGCTTCCATGGGCCTAGAGTTCCAAGAATCCACTTTTACGGCAATCACAAAGAACAAGAAAAAAAAATTTCATTTTTATACTATGGTTAAAAAGAAAATTATTGTATATCGATCAATATATCAAGAAACACCTGGTGATGTTTAATTATCTCGATAAAATATCAACTATGTCTTCTATCTGCTTATATCGAACAGCCCACAGGTCAGAACGGGGACACCTTTTCTTTTACAACAGCCATTAATTTCAAGATGATCACTGTCTGGTGAAACAGAATCATTTAATGATACGGTAGACTTCGATCGGCAGGTGAGATTTGAAAACGTAGTTTCCAACGGGTGACCTTTTACCCCCGAGGTTATCCTTGACCTTTGTCGCCATCTTCTCACCGAGATTTACAGAAAATGAGGTATAAAAAAATGGCACCAACAGGAGAAAAGTCATTTTATAATTAGTGTTTTGTGAGGTTTTAATTGGCCGAGTTGAGTAGTTTATTTGTCGACTGGTCTATCTGTCCGTTGGTTTATTTGGTTGAAATTTTTTGGTTGCTAGATCAAGGGCTAGTGATAATCTTTTTATATTTAAATGATAAGGAATCCGAAAACACTATTATTTTTCTTTGCCATCCTCCTATCAAAAGATAACTGAAATTCAAAGAGAGTTTGTGTTTCAACAAAAAACTCATAGGTGGACACCCATGGCGTCATCTGTTTGGTAAATATCCGTTGGGTAAGCCATATCTTCGTTACAACTAATTTATTAAATATTTATGAAACTGTAATAATGAAATTCGTCATTTGTGGGGTTTTTCAGTGCATGGACCAAAGGTTTGGAGCTCACTCCCCATTCATCTCAAACAACAGGCTACACTACATTCAAGAAGAACATTAAAACTTATTTATTAGTCATTTTAACTCTCGTGTTTAAGTTTGTAATGTTATCACAGCGCCTTGGGCCTACATTTTGTTTGTTAACGGTGCTCGATGAATTTAATTATTATTTATAATTATGTTAGAATCGAACATTCTCTGACGCTGCCAGGGTCGAGTTTCGTTAAAGAGAAACACATTTGTTATATATATGGCCTCCTTCAGTCGCAAAGCGACTATGGATCGTCTCATGGAAATGGAGATGAATGCCTGGGCATTAGCTGTGGTCGCCCAAACATCAGTTCCCCCCCCCCCCCACTCCACGCAGCTGTTGTATCCAAAGGAACGGCAGTGCCGATACAGTTAGGGGTCAGCGGCGTCGCAGGTTCTGACAGAGTGTAGCACTGGGTGCTGCAAACTGCCTTAGGGTCGCCAGCTCCTCATTTTTCCTCAGGGTTGACTCCCGAAGCCTTTCCCATGATTGGGTATAGCTGCAAGGCAACAGAGGTTTGAATTCAGAGTTTTCCTTCTCCTAGGTGGATAACCATCCTTGGCTAACGAGCCCCTCCTGCCCGAAGCTTTTTGGTTAAGGCGCCAGTTACCTGCCTTTGCACCTTCTCCTGTTAGTGAAAGCAGTTCCGCCGGACTGAAAATCTGAGCCAGATGTGAAGGCCAGGAGTTGGACTGGTTGTCAGAGGCTATTTGAGACGCATACCATTAGGAAGAATTTTTAGGTAGTGGAGTGCTTACATCCATTACCACTTCCGGCAATGACAACCTTATAGTTTATTATTATTATTTATTATTATTATTATTGTTATTATAAAAGAGCGAGTATTCATTCTCTGGCGAAGCCAGGGTCGAGTTTCGTTAAAGGGAAACAAAATTCATCGTAGTCCCTTTATCAGTTTCCACCGAGGAATTTTCTGGTGATGTGGCAGATCTGCAGAAGTACCGCCCTCTGACAGGCAACGAGAATGTTCCTAGGAATGCCAAGGGCCTTTAAGGTATCTTTGAGGTCAGTTGTTATTATTCCCTCGATTGATATGACAATGGGGTATATTGTTATTGTAGATAATTTCCATCAACTCTTAATCTCCAAGCCAAGGTTCCCATATTTTCGTTGTTTTTCCAGCTCAGTTTTTTTTTAAATTATGAGATAGTGGTACGGCGATGTCAATAATGGTAGCGGCCTTTTCTTTTTTATCAATGAGCAGCAAATCAGGGCGATTAAAATCTACCGTTTTGTCAGTCAAAATAGGTCTATCCCAGTACAGTAGATGATCCGTAGACTCGAGAACCTCTTTTGGTGAGTATTTGTAATATGGAGGAGTATCCTTACCGATCAAATTGTGTGTCAAAGCCAAGTGCTGGTGTATAAGCTTTGCAACTTGGTTATGGCGACCGAGGTAGGCAGATTCCGATAGGGCTGAACATCCCGCCATTATGTGTTCAATTGACTCACCCACATTTCCACATTTTCGGTATTTGTCAACAATATTGAGTTTTAGGATATGTTTCTCGTAATTTTTTGTCCTAATCACTCTGTCCTGTATTGCTGTAACAAAGCCTTCAGTTTCAGGGTAAAGATGACCTGCTTTTAGTCATGCTAAGGAAGCAGCCTTGTCAATGTTGTCCCCATGTAATAAAGCCGGAATTTTTCCGTGAAGTGTTTTTTGTTCCCATTGGCGAATCTCATGCCCGACGTCGTCCAAACCGACATTAACATCAACATAGTTTAGGTTCAGAGGGTTTGCATTATAGTCGTATTTGCGTAGGAAGGAAACTAGTTCATTGCTGGAGGCGTGCAGCTTTGATCGTATTTTGGAAACTTGCGTCTTACACAGTTTGAAGATGTTCTGCAATCCACGGCCTCCATCCTTCCGGGGCAGGTATAGCCTTATGGTGGAGGACTTTGGGTGTAAACATTGTAATTATTATTATTATTATTATTATTATTATTATTATTATAAAGGAACGAGTATTCATTCTCTGGCGCTGCCAGGGTCGAGTTTCGTTAAAGTGAAACAAAATACATCGTAGTTCCTTTATCAGTTTCCACCGAAGATGTGATGTGGCTGGTCTGCAGTAGTACCACCCTCTGTTATTATTATTATTATTATTATTATTATTATTATTATTATTATGAAGGCGTCTGCCGGCTAAACAGCAGAATGTCATCGACGTCTCCATGTTACATAACTGGAGGTAGGATTGTTGTAGTTGATAGTTAGCACTTCGTAGCTTCTGAAATCTGTCAGTGTACTTGCATTGCTTACCAAATGTTTAATATTTTAACATGTTTGGATTCTTCAAGATAGATAATTTACTTCCTAGTTCAAGCTTCCCGCAGGATGACAGTGGTGGCAGCGGCCAGGGTATAAACTTGGGAACATCGAGAAGTCCAAACGACAGTCCAGCGCGCATACTGCACGACCAGGCAGCCAAATAGATGACACATGGGTGTACCCTTTGGAACAGCCTGGTTTCACCTGTAAATGTGTCATTCTTTTCTGATCTTGCTTTATTTGCTTTTAAAGAATTATTTACGTTGAAAAAAAGGTATTTAGGGTTATCCATTTATTAACAAGGAATGTGTGTGTGTGTGAGCCTGTGTGGAAGGTAATTATCTTTTTCTTCAGACCAAAATAGTTAACACAACATTCATTTTTGGACCGTATATCATTTGTGAAGAGTTTAGCAAATCCGAACCATGGCCATAGAAAAACCTGGTTCTAAAGATGCGTACTAAGAACCAAAGAATGTTTTTGTCAAAGTCTGTTGCCAAAAACAAAAATGGAGCGGGGGGGGGGGGGGAGGGGAATAGAAAGCCCTACATCTTTTTATTTTAACTTCAGACGTCAATACGTTCACTCCAAGGTGAAGGTTGCAATGTGTACTGCACTTGCTGGCGTCAAACGACTACGCATGCGTGGATGCTAACCTGCTAAATATAAATCACACACTTTAGTTAAATGCTCCAGATACCATTGCGATCAGTAACGTCATGGGAAGCACATTTGCGGCGTAGATTTACTAGAGCTAAATATAGATCTGTCACGCTAAGAAACCAGGAACTAGGAGACAAGGTACTGTCACTGTACCAACATTGAATGAACAAAGGGAAGCAATCGTCGGTGCTTCTGCAATAATTTCTGTTGTGACGCATTGGCTGAAAAGTGATGAATGACGTAACATTTAAAATATAGCTACCGAGACAAATTGGTGTGGAGCAAGGACATCATGTTGGTGTGGAGCTAGGACATCATGATGGTGTGGTGCTAGGATATCATGTTGGTGTCAAGCTAGGTCATATGTTGGTGTGGAGCTAGGTCATATGTTGGTGTGGAGCTAGGACATCATGATGGTGTGGAGCTAGGATATCATGTTGGTGCCAAGCTAGGTCATATGTTGGTGTCAAGCTAGGTCATATGATGGTGTGGAGCTAGGTCATATGTTGGTGTGGAGCTAGGACATCATGATGGTGTGGAGCTAGGATATCATGTTGGTGTCAAGCTAGGTCATATGTTGGTGTGGAGCTAGGTCATATGTTGGTGTGGAGCTAGGGCATCATGTTGGGATGGACAAACCTTTTTACAAAGCTTATATCAAATCACTTTGGTAAAAATTGAGTGCACGTTATTTCTCGCAAACCCATTCTCGGATCAAGTTGAAACTTCGCACTATTATTCATTGACATAGACAAGACACGAATCAATAAAAAAAAGTATCCAATTTGACATTTTATTACTGGTAGTTAATTATATTGTTTAATAGCAACAAAGGAAACTAATACTTCAGTATTTACATATATGGCTAAATTTGTTGGGTTTAATCAACTTAAATAATTGTTAACGTTATTTCTCCCTCGCGCATTCTCCGATCAAGTTGATACATTAAATACTAATTTATTATACCTAACAAAACACGGATCATTCAACAAAAATACTCAATTCATTTTTGATAATTAATTCTTTTGTTTGATATTAAATAAGGGAAATAACTTGTACATTATTGGTAGATAATAGTTTTAAGTACGGACTTCTTCCCCATTAGATAAGCTTTTTTTTTTTTTAAAGGATTTTTAAAATTTTGCTTTTTTGTTGTTTTTGTTGTTTTTCTTTCTTTTTTTCCCTGCTCATGGCCACATTTCTTGCGAATTTTGAACAGATAAAACAGAAGGTTCCCAAGGTATCACGTTCAAAGACCGCATCACAAACGAAGAGATTAGAGACTGGGTAACTGCAGCCATTGGACCCCACGATGACCTGCGAACTATTGTAAAAATAAAACGCAAACTCAAACTCTATCTTCATATTATAAGGTCTTCGGGGCTCGCAACGATTTTCCTTCAGGGAACAATACCAGGAAAAAGAAGAGGAGGCAGACAGAGAATGCGATGGGAAGACAGCATAAAAGAATGGTTCTAAAAGAGGTTCTATCCAAGGCGAAAGACAGAGAGGAATATGGAAAGACGGTTGACAAATCTTTTGTGGTGCCCCGACGTTCCAACAGCCTACAGGGATATGTAATGAAGGTGAATCCTGAACGCGAACAAGTCTGCTTAAGTAAAAAATATCTTTAAAAAAAAAAAAAAAAAAAAAGCTTTATACTTTCATTACGACTTAATTTACTAAAACGTGGATTTTATCTGGGGAGAATGACAACTAGATTCTGGGTATTTTTTAAAAAACTATTGAGATCATTGTACAAGTGAATGCTGTATCAGGAAGTATCGAGCGAGCACTTGTCTTTGTGCTGTGTCACCCTACGGCTAAATGTCTCTTCTACCAATTTCAAATCTGCCCACCTACACGCGCGAACACACGCACACTAAGGCTAGTGTCCTGTATCTGTTTCAAATAAAGATAATGGCATGCCTCACCTCTTTCTAAAAATAAATAGAAAAAAAACACAAGAACTCGCCTCTCAAAAATGCCCAGAAAAACCTAGTGACACCTAGCTAACCAAACATCGATTGAAAACCATTGTGTACAATAAGTGTATTAAATGTGGTACGGGGAGGGGGTGGCGAATTGATCGGGGGAGAGAAGATTGGGGAAGAGAAGATTAGGGGAGCGGGGCGGGGGGGGGGGGTCGGGGAGACAAGTAGAGAGGGCAGACTATCCAATAATTAATGCCCTTACAGAACACACCGATTGATCTATGAGCTACATGGGGTTGCCATGGTAACAAATCGAACTCGACTGAAGAACGATTTTTTTTTTTTTTGCTTTTTTTTTATTTTAAAGGCTAATAACCAGCAGAATAGATTTTATACGTTTCAAAATAATGTGATTGTTAAAGGCGGTCGATGCATGGCTCCACTATCAAATGTATTTATCACTGCTAGAGTGTAGGAGAATAATCACTAAAAAAAAAACCCACAGAAATTTACATCAGGCTAATTTTTTTTATAATTTTTTTTATAATGATACATCTAAGCGTTTGCGAAAAGGGAGGAAGTATAGAGGATATCTGGGACTATAAGAAGACTGTAGTTGTACAAGGATTATTGTCTGTGTATAAAAAAGGTTTGGACTATATGCATATAAAGTGATCATATTTTATTCTACTTTTTTGCTTTCTTCGTGGTTAAATAAAGAATCTATCTCTCAACGTAGTACATTTGGTTACATATTAATTTAAATGGATTATTCATTTTTATGTAACCATAAAATTAATTAATAAATATAACTTTTAAGAATGACAATCTCACAAACTTATAAGGGCACTATAACTCATGAAGATATACTATGGGGGCATAACAAATCAGGGCCGTTACAATTCTACGTAACTCAAGGGCCAAAAGGTATGTATGGGTAAAAGTAAACTTGCTGGCATTGGTATTAGGCCTATACGTTTCAAAGAAAGAAATGAACAATACACTTTATCTGTGTGTAAGTTGTTTTGATGCACTGCACAAGAGGAAACATTAAGAGATGTTTTGTGAGAAAATTTAACTTTTGTATCATCAAATTATTTTCCTTTTAAAATGCTAAACAAAATTGCAACATATCAGTGTAAACTTTTGTTGTTGTGAGTTATGAGATTAGTTGGACTTAAGAAAGGTTATTTCTAATTAGGTGAATAAAAATTGGTTTAGAATATTTTAAATAGCTAAATATTTATTTTTAAATGAAATTCTTTTGAGAAAATATTAGCCGGAGGGGAGGGTATGGAGAAGTTTTCGGAAGCGTCTTTAGCGATTAGAATTTAACCACAGTCAAAATTTCATTACAAATTGCTAGTGTACATGAGATTTGAGCTCCGACTTCCTAGTTAGGTAGCTTAAGTGTTTATCCCTGCCACACATCCCAATGAACCTCATTCACCAATCGTAAACAAACAACATTTAGCCACAAAATACGCAATCCATAAGGGTTGTCACGTGATACGTTTTTTTTTTGTCATTGTTTTATCAATATTATCAGGTGGCTAAATGTTGTTTGTCTACGATTGGCGAATGAGGTCCATTGTTTGTGTTAAAGGTATCTAGGTTTATAGAATTCTGTGGTTTTTTTTAATTTATTTTTATTGCCTATGAGCTCGATGATACGTGTAAATCCGATCTGTTCAAAGGAAAATGAGAAATCTGCTCATCTTCGACCACAAAGGAGTAGCTACATGTCATGTCTGTGTTCATAAAGCATCATGGGATTAATTCAGCTTATACCACCACCTCAGTCAAGTACAATCTCTTGTTCAAAATACCAAACAAAATAATTAATTTCCAATAGTTAATTAACGAATTGTTTGTTGTTTTTTTTTTAATTGATTCTTGTGTTGCCAGGAAAAAGAAATAAATGAGTTAAACTTCAGCTTGATCCGAAAATGGGTGAGGGAGAAATAACGTGTACAAACTTTTACCCGACAGAGTTGATATTGAAGCTTTGTAAAAATCAATCTTTTTGAGGGGATAAGGGGGAGAGGAAGAATGCTTAGATCAACCATTTGAAGCTAATCTTACATTGCGATAACTGAATCGATCATTACATCACAATCGGATGAAATTATCAGGCTCTCTCTGTGTCAATATTGACTCTGGCGCATCAGAGTTCAGAAAACTATCAAGTCTACAGCCAGCCGACAGAACGACGAAAAAACTCAGGAGCGATGTCGTCTGCTTCACGTCAGAGTACAATCGTTTTCCGGTACCATCGATCTTGACGAACAAGATAACAGACATAAAGCTCAACAAAAGTAATAACAGACTCTGGTAAGATAAGAACAGGTCGGACTTTTTTTTTTTAATTATCTGTCCGCCTTCAAGGACGAGACATTGAAGAAATGGTAGACATTACACATAAATGTTTCTTTTTTTAATTAGCAGTCTGGACGGAAGTACATTAAATGTTAAAGTTGAATGAGGGGATTGCTATTAGATCTTTTAAAAAAAAACACATTTTGTAAACAGAAGTCAACTGTAGTATCACGTGATTCGAGCAACAATGAATGATTTAGTTTAAACTTGTGAATGACATTTGTCAGTAAGGTTATGAATGACATTGGTCAGTGAAACTATGAATGACATTTGCCAGTCAACTTATGAATCATTAATTTAGTCAATTTGCGAATGTCTGTTCGAAAGATTCGATTCATTTAGAAAAAAGAGCGACACTTTAAAAAGAAAGTTCAAAGTTTGAGAATCCTGTAAATTACTAATTAATAGGTAGTGTCTTAAAGAGCTTAAAGAAACTAATTAAATTAGGATAGGAACAAACGTTCAGCTGTTTAGAGTTGATTGCAATATGCATATAATAATAAAAACAACGCACGTAATGGTATAAGGTCACTCTATATCGCGCAATAAATATTAGATGAATAACAGAAATGGTAATCGAATTGGGGCAAATATTTCCACCCAGAAATACGCAAAAAAGAGATTTAGATAAAACTTATCTTGTGATTAAGAAATAACACAGACTCAAAACTCAAATACCCAAGTGTTAAAATAGATGAAATGTTTCATGGAATATTTATATTTATGTATAATAATTGTTATAAAATATTTATTACCCGTCAGAAAACTTGCTTTACAATATAGGGCATTAAAAATAACAATACATTATTAGAGAGAGAAAAAAAACTTATAATAATAATAATAATCCTTACTGTCCGTAAGGAAATTTGTCTTACAATTTGTGCATTCATACGACAGCTTCTATAAAACATTAGAAGTGTAATTTATTAAATAAAAGTTTTAGAAAGTTGAATGCGATTTAACCATTAATAAAATACCATCCTTTTCTTGGGAAACCGTAACAGTTCAAAAATATAACCAGGAGGCTTATCACAATTTAATTAATAACCATTCTCTAGACTAAAGTAACAGCATTAGTCGAAGCACGTACATGTAAATAGCAAATAATTTCAAATGAAACAAAACACTAATGTATTAAAAATCTTCGGAAAGACACAAAAAGATAAGGGCATTTTTTAATTTTCATATGCTAGGAAAAGTGTTGTTTCTTTCCTTTTACTATAATAGCAGAAACGGGCTGCCTGAATCAGCCAGAAATTTCATTGACTAAATAGAGTTTAAGTACCCAACAAAAGCTTTAAATTAACATGTTCAACTAACTTAACACATCGATACGCGAAGGACGTAATATTGTTTGAAAGGGTCTTGTGTAACTTATAAGATAAGACGTTTCGCATTGTTTACCTCATTATAGTATAAGATAATGTCTAGAAAAAAAAATGATTTGGAACGCTTAATTTATAGTTATATTCATTTAATTGATACCTCAGGTTGTGAGGTATGCGCGCTGGACTGTCGTTCCCTGGCTCATATCCTGCGAGCTGTCATCCCCTGTCGTCTATGAAGGAATACCTTTAAAAGAATTACGAGATACGAAGCAGAGTGACTATCGTGAAAAAGTGCCGAACTAACAAAAAGTCAAGAGAAGAAGCAGGCCCATCTGCAACTGACCTAAACCAACCGTGCCACGTATGCGGCCGGCCTTTAAAAGCAAGGATTGGACTTTACAGTCTTCGTGTTCCCATGGAATGAGAAATGTGCTCAACTTCCACCACGAAGGAGGAACTACATCTACTAATTAAAAGTCACACGTTTCGGAAGATCCTTAAAAAAGGAAGATAATTACGTTCAAGTTTAAACTAGGATTGGAACCCGAAACCATACATACAACAGTCCAAAACACAAGCCACACGACCAGGTAGCCATTATTCCTTTTAAGTTTCATTTTCATTCCTAATAAAAACTTCTCATGACTTCCATCTCCTAAGACTAAAAAATAAATTTGATTATTAAGTTTTATTTGCTGTTCCAAATTAACTAGCTAAATCACTCACTCCGCCAACAGCCATGTAACCTCACAACATGTAAGTAGTTAAATCACTCCGCCCACTCACTGTTACAGCATTGCGACACTGCCAGCATGTAGATAATCTTTGCACTATTTCTCCTTGTACATCCACAATTACTTCAGGGAAGAGGGAGGGGGGGGGGGGGGGCAGCCGTGAAGTAAATACATGAAGATTGACAAGGGAGATAAACATTTATAATACTTTAACAACCTCTCGAGTGCTCTTTCTTAGAGATTCAATATATCAGCTTGATATTATGGGATTGCGGCAAGTGTTAGTCAATGTATGTATACAGGCGCAAAATACGAAAAAAAAAAAACTTAAATAGATCCGGCGAACTACATCCTTGTCTGCACCATGTGTGGCAAAATATCCAGGTCGAAAACTTGCGTAATGATGTGAAACACTGCAGTCATTCTTCGGAATCGAAGACATTGAAGACATCGAAGACATGTATTTCTTTCAAAAGCGGAAATTGTTAAAGACTTTCATACTTGGAGGAAGAGCTATAAATAGCCAGCAGTTTTGTGGTGTATCCGGTGTACAAAATAAAGGAAGTATTGATAATGTATGCATTGTAAACGGTATATCATACATTTTTGTGAACACATTCTTATTCATGTTATTTAGAGTTGAGAAATCCCTACAGAAAATCTATCCCCTATTAGAAGACGAAGGTTGAAATTTTAAATTCTTGCTTTACAAGTACAAAGGAAGTTTTTATAGTAGATCCTTACTCTATCCTTCTTTGTAACAATATGAAGGGTTAATCTTTCCTTTGTTTATCTTACTTTATAAATCAAAGATGTTCCTTTTTTAGAGGATAATGACGTCATTTCCGTATCTATGATAATTTTTCATTTATTTTCAAACTTAAAGTATTGATAACCAATGATTGCTTGAATAAGCTGACAATGCCGGCCTATGGGTATAGGCAAACTAAGCAACCAAATCAGAAACCCCCATTGGTAACGAACCAGTTTGGGAATTACTCCTTTACAGCACGTGAGAGGAAGCGAGTGAGTTTTAAGGTCGCCTTGTCCCTGAACAAGGACAGCCCCTAGAGTCGGACATGTACCAGTATTCTCTATCTATCAAATCCTTTTCCCAATCGTCTTTCGTGGAGAACTCGGCAATCGTAAAGAATGTGTTCTGTTGAACTAAGCGACCGACTAGGGCCTCCAATTACCTAAGGCCAGCCCTGAAGTAGAGTTCATAGACGCGTTTGAATTTGTGTGCGTGTGTGTGTTATATGTAACTGCAGCATCACAAACCCTATTGCCACTAAGAGATACACTCATATTTTTGGCACCCCCAATAACACTACACTAGTAAAACACAATATAACGTTTACTCTGTTGCAGATACGAGTCGCCCTCTATGGCACCCTGACAGCGCCATAACTGTCGCCGGAACTCATTATCTGGAGATTTTATTGTTGACCAGGAACGATGGATGCTTGAGAAAGGCGTAAACCTGGGAAGAAGGGGGGGGGGGTTGGCCAGTGGTGGTCATCGCAAAGTGGAGAGTGGGAAAAGAAGGTGAAAGACGGGGAGGGGTTGGGAAGTTATTAATGACCCGAGCCGTCCAAAGCACACAAGTTATCATGGCCTACTTTAGACCAGGGCTTCACTGAATACAAATACCAGTTTGAAGTCAATAACCTGACGTATTGAAGGGAGCAGGGGGGGGGGCGTCAATCACGTAAGGCAGGGGTTCTCATCTTGTTATCAGACCAAACAGCTAAATTTAACGACTTGAAATCTAACCTCAATATTAAATCACGAGAACTGCGTGCAGTGGTTGAGATATTAGCAAGTCAAACGGTAAAGAATTCTTGGAAAGTTTTAGATTTTAGAAGCCGTGTACAGGAAATGTAAAAGTGTCTTAATATCCTAGTTTCACTTTCAGACCTCGAGATCTATCAGAGAGAACGAGACCATCCGTAATAGCGGGCCTAAACACTGAGCTGCAACGTCACAGCCTGTGGGCAATGTAGACAAATAGCTCCTTTTACATTGTGTCAGTGTTCTGGCCTTCTAGGACAGATAATGTTAAGGTCATCTGTTTCTATGGCCAACGGTTAATGAGCAGGGTGTCATGTGGCCAGCACAACGACCAACCGACTTTAATTTCCCCTACTTAAGTCAGGCACCCATTCGAGTTGGGTGGACTCAGGGGCGCCCTAAGGATCTCAAAATAAAAAATCCAAGTCTTCACCAGAATTCAAACTCGGAACCCTTTATCTGATAGTTTTATATCTCATCCATCCACAACAACTCTGTAAGCATCCTGTTTATTAGTAAAAGTTTCTTGTGTTACATCTGGTTTTCAACTAATGGAATATAAGTGACTACCATAAACGTATCCTAATCTTGGGTATATTTTTATGGTGTATCTTATTAAGTGGTATAAGCCGAATCATATTTTAAGACGTATATATCTTATTGTTTTCCAATTTCTCATTTTATAATACACATATCTTGTCTTAAGGCGTATGTTGTTCATAAGTAGTCTATTGTATATGTATATTCTTTAATAATGTAATTATTCTACCATGTAAAAGCACTATGATATAAGCCGTTTTTATAGATAAGCCAGTGTATAACATATTGAACGTGTTTTATTTTATTATGTAAATACCTTTTTTATAAGTATTATTATTATTATTATAGCTTTTATATAGCGCTACTTTCATGCTTATAGCATGCTCAGAGCGCTTTGGCCCAATCTCATTTGTGGACCAGTGAGGGGGGAGGGGGTATCTAGGAGTTGGTTTTCCGTGCTGCCTTTAGGCGCTCAGTATCATTATAAAGGGTTAGATATTAAGACATCCCTTTTTTTTTAAGAAATTAATAACATAAATGTGACGAGCGTGGAAGTGGCCTATTACAGATCTCTGTAGAGACACCTTGCCGCGCTTTGCATTGAAAGGAGCAGGAGGACCTATGTTTAACCCTTAAAGTGTTGAACTGTTTTAAAATGAGTGCAAATACAAGTCTGATGTTTAGAGGCTACCCTACCACACGCGTTTTAAGGGTTAAGTAGCTAAGTAATCATTTGAATATCTAGTCATTATGCAAACATAACGTACTAGTCGACCCGCGGCGTAGCATACGCCGTTATTTTGCAGGGCCGGCCTTAGTTCACTGCAACTTATGCGACCGCAGTGGGCCCCGCACTTTCATAGGATCCGCACTTTCATAAGACACGCGCAAATTCTAGGTGTATAAATTATTAAATTAAACCATTTTATAACTTAAAACAGATTTTTCAGAGTCTAACTTCTATCATTTCTTTAATTTTCGAATTAATTTCAAAAGTTTAATTATCGAACTTTAAAATTCGCCTCGCCTGAGGTGTTTGAGGGTTAGAAATGTGTCATTTTTGCCTTTAGTTTGAGAACCTCTGAATTCGTCTGGCACGGCGTATTGAGTCGATGTCAACAAGCTCGGGGTTGACATTGCGTGACAAAAAAATAATCCCTATAGGAAGGAAAGCCAAAGTTTGTACTGTTGAAAGATTCTCTGATAGTTAACAATTTTGATAGATGGATAAGTAAATGGATTGTTAAGGTTCGATCAATTGATTGCTCAGACTATTTGATGAGCTGTCACTATATGTATATCTGAGCCTACATTATGTTTGTTAACAGCGCTCTATAAATAATTATTATTTATAATTATATCAAATGAAATATTGTTATAAATGATAGTGTGTGTGTGTGTCTGCACGTGTGGGAAACATTTGCCATGAAATCTTCCAAGTTTATCAATAGAAGGAAGTTTTAAAAAAAAGGATGTTAACACAGAGATAGCAATTGTAGAGAAAGAAATTGTAAAGATAGAAATCTTCAAGATAAAATTCGTAGAGATAGAAATTGTAGAGGCTTGGGCTTAGCTAGGAATTATACATCGATTGGGGGCCCGAGGCGCTTGAACTCTTTGGGGGCCCCTGCATTTTGCTTAATATTTGATATTTAATGTAAAACACACTGATTTGGGGGCTCCCCCCCCCTCAAGTGGGGACAGGGGGGATTTTCAAATTCTGCCCCCTCCTTCCCCACCCTGGCTACGCCACTGTGTTGAGGTAGAAAAGAGAGGAAGAGAAAATAGACCCTTTTTTGGCGAGCTTAAAGGAGAGCAGTATAACAGAGGCGCTCCTTGCACACGCTTGATTTAAAGATAAACTCAGGCGCCATTTTACCCTAACTGGCATAAAGAAAAGTACCTGAAATCATATAGCTTCTGAAAGAGACAGTTGGAGAGCTCTTGCAACGGCCGCGGGACACAAAATTGTGCGGATACAAAAAAGGGTTTCTGTAAAGAGTCATTTCCAAAAGTTAAAGAAAAATGACTGAGGAGTGCGATGTTATACATGGCTGATGTTGACGGCCGTTAACTTTGAGATTGGAGACACAAGACTAACTTAAACTTAGATACTCAATTTCCTTTGGGCTCTTAGGGCGAAAAGCTCTTTTACAAGCGACTTCCACAATCTCTTCCCAGGTAGTGCCTACTGATATTTATCGGTGTTCATGTCATGGCTATCTTTGTGGAAAGTGGCCCATGAAGCTTAGAGCAGTGTTTCCCAGACAGTGTTCCCCCGGAACCATAGTGTTCCACTCGGCCTGAATAGATGTTCCGTAAACTACTGAATAATTAATTAGTTGGACACGGCGTGATCTTATCTCTATAACAAAAATAAGCAAAGTGTTCCGCTAAATACTCAGAAAGTGCGAAGTGTTCCGTTAAGGAAAAAGTTTAGGAAACCCTGGCTTAGGAGGAGCCCCCATGTGGTAGACGATTTCTTCTAAAATCTCGGTTATGTTATTTCTAGAATCCTCCTCAATCATCGCTGCTGAGATATTAGAGTGAAAGAGAAAACAACAACTCATGATAGCTTTGACACAAAATTACAAGATAAAAGAGTGGGCCAATGGCCTTCAAGATAACGACATCAAGATGTTTGACCCAGATGTCGGGGGGCCACAATTTTCTTCTCACTTTGAAATCTCATTGTTCCACACGTGCTCCACGAGACTTGAATGTCTCCAGACACTTCTCCGAGAATCGTGTCGCCAGTAACGATTGCTGCAAGTCTGAAATGCCAAGGACGAACGATTTCTCTATTATAAAGTTTACTATGTACCAGTCTATGTGTTTATATCGTAGACTTGTTATACGGATATATATTAAACCTGGAAAAGACGTTTGCTCGAAGTCTGGAGCGTTTCAAAAAATTATAGAGAATCTTGTTGCGTGGATTAGTCTTTAAGTAGTCGGTAAGTTGTGTTGCGTAGTTTGTGTAACTAATAAGGATATGACGGAAACGATGATGGCGTTGTACAAGACCTACTGACCTACATGCACAGCACAGAGTGCAGACAGGTTGTCATTGTCTTCTTTATGGTTTAACTATGCAAATTAGACAAGAATTGATGCCATCATAGTGTCATTGGTTGCTACTAACAAAATGATTGGACTATAAGCCTGATCAAACAGGGATTAGGGAATATTGTCATCGTTAGACTTCAACTATGCAAATAAAACAAGAATTAATGTCATGATAGTGTCATCGTGGTATTGGCTGTTGCTGCTAACAAAATAATTGGATTATAAGCCTGGCCAAATGGATTAGAGAATAGTGTCATCATTATGCTTGAGCTATGCAAATTTGACAAGAATTGATGTCATCATAGTGTCATTATGATGTTAGCTAATGTTTGTTTCAAAACGAAGTAATGGCCCGTGTGAGTCGATTTTGAACATTTACTTAAATATACACCTATCACTTAATTCAATGTATAGCTTTTGACCATAATGTCGGTTCTATATGAAAACTATGCAAACGCGACATGAAGCTCTTCAAAATCGACACTGGCAACTGGGAAGAGGTGGCACTGGACAGATCCTCATGGAGAGAGAGCATAAAGGAAGGGTCAAAGATTGCAGATGTCATACACAACAGAAGCAGAAAGAAGGGTGAAAATGCAACGGCGCCTGGTGATTATATATGCCCAACCTGCGATCGCAGCTGTGTATCAAGGATTGGCCTCTTTAGTCACACAAGAAGTTGCAAAGAGAAAAGATCGTCTCTCGAGACGTAAAATGCCACAGAATGAAAACTAAGACTACCCTGTCATATCCTTGTTAGGACGTTGGTTTCCGTTAATTCGCTATTTGGGATATGCGGAGCAGTGTGATAAATGAAATACTTTAATATGAATGTATTTATATATTTGTTTTAAAATTGGTGACGGGTCTCTGTTTTATTGAGACACATTGAGCATGTAACCAAAAAGGAAACTTAGTAGTGGCGGCCCTTGGTTCAATATCCCACTCAGTCCAGATGGCGCTGCCGTCCTACCTAATTATTTATAACCCTATTTATGACGCAAACAAAGACGCATGCAATATAGATCTTAAGTATGTATGTATATATATATATATATATGTATGTGTGTGTGTGTGTGTATGTGTTTGCAAATGTAGAAGCTGTTTTCGCAGCTGTCACTTTAGAGCTATACTGCTTGTGTCTTTCCCTGTGTCAACTGGTGGCCCAGGTCGATCGCATACAAGCTTGAACAGCGTGGCGTTGAGAAGTTAAACCGTGTCACAAGTGTTCTTAAGGTATGAAAAGAATAGGTATAAAATACCTTGGACATCTTATCTTATGAATTATAGACGTTAATTCAAAAAAGAAGATATTTACGTCCGAAGCGTATTCCTGGGTCAATCTAGTCATGCATGTTAACCAATGACTTAAATTCTTATTGGTTTCCCTGGCTGACTCAGGCAACCCATTCCATGCTCTAATAGCACTAGGAAAGAATGAGAAATTTTACAAGTGTGTCCATGCATATACAGAGATGAAACTTGTTTCTAGAAGGGAATTTGTCCTAGCATATGGAACGAGGAATGTGCTTTTATCTTTGTGTCTTTCTGAGTATTTTATTAGGCTTTGTTTGTGTATTTAAAGATTATGGTTCAGTGTTTTATTTATAATTGCTACTTTACTTTTAAGTCTTCTCTCATGAAGGCTTTCTAAATTTAGTAATTTTACTAGAGTTATTACTGTCATCTAAATGTAGATGTGAATATAGAACTACTGTTGATGATGAGGAAACTAACTAGAGTTCTCTTCTCAAATTAGCAGTGGATGAGCTTGACGCTAAACTAACTCAAGTTTAACTAAGATAAGAATGACACATTTTAATAACATAAGCAAAGCTAAGATATAGCTTAGCTAAAGCAAGATAAAAGATACGCTAAACTATGTTACAGCTAAACAAAACTAAGTTAACATTAAAGTATTATAGAGAAATGTAAAACGTCTCAAAACAAAAACCTAATAAGATACTCAGAAAGACACAAAGATAAAAGCACATTTCTTATTCTTTAAGCTAGGATGATGTTTTGTATCTTTTTTGAAGTAACGTCTGTATTATATAAGATAAGATAAGGATACAACGAGGTTGTAATTATCTTCTCTTTTGAAGGAAAGATTTACAAGATAAGATTTTTCATCTATACTGGTATTGTACAGTAGTTACGCTGATGTTGTCAATTGTAGTCTAACTGAATTTCCATTTGATTGGGTCAATAAAATTATCTTATCTTATATTATCTTATCTTGTAAGGTAAAAAGATATTTAATTAAGCAACATTCGATAGTTCCCTTTATAACCTACTAAACTTCTTGATCAACCTCGTACATTAGTCTTGAGTAACTCTATAGTTTGGCCTTTCATCTGTGTTATTGGTTATTGGAGAGTTACCTTTGTTTTGACTTGTCTAAGCGCGAGGTGCCTAACATATGTCGGAACCTCTCTCCGTGTAGTGCAGTCTTGAAGTCCCTCTTCCCAGTACATGTAGGCGGCATCGGTGACCCGACAAAATAGCGCCGACAAAATAGCTCCGATAAAATAGCGTGGACAAAACAGCGGGGACAAAATAGCTCCGACAAAATAGCGCCGACAAGTTGTGTGTGTGTGTAAATCTGACAAGTATCTTTGCTGTGTTTTTGAAGTGCATTTTTGTAATATAAATAAATGCTATATTATTAAATTTTAGCTGATTATGATATTGTGCATAATGTTTGTATAATTACATTTTAAGATATTTAGAGTGTTTCCTGCAAAAAGACTGACAAATAATTATAAAATTTTAATTTTAAAAAAATATTGGTACTATTCATATTTTAAGATATCTAAAGTATTTCTTTGCAAAATGACTAAAAAAATATTTTTTCCGCGCTATTTCGGCGGCGCTACTTTGTTTGCGCTATTTGATAGGCGCTATTTTGTTCTCGCTATTTTGTCGGCGCTATTTCGTCCGCGATATTTCATCAATGTTCACTGCTCTAAAGTTGCCAGGAGTAGTGTGTGTTTACTTTCGTTACGTATCCAATCCCAGTCTTGTTTTCAATTGTCACGTCACAGTTGCCAAGTCAATAGTTTAACTTTTTAAATGAAACAAACAATAGCGATTACTGATCGTGTCCTAACACAAGGCAAGCCTTGAACAGCAAGACATCGAGGATCTCCGAATTATGAGCCAAACATTAACAAGCTCCTACAGAACTCAAGCAGGAGCCGCCTTTATGCGTGGTACGTGTGAAATTTAAATAATAGCTTTTATATAGCGCTACTTTCATGTTCAGTGCGCTATGGTCCAATCTCGTTTCTGGACTATTGGTGGAATGGAGGGGTTCCTGGGAGAAGGTTTTCCGTACTGCCCTTTGGCGCTCAGTAAACACAACTATGCTCGAGTTGGGTGTCGAACCTCGAGCCTCCTTCATATTAGCCAAGCCAAGTTCAAGCGTACTTAGCCTCTCGACCACGAGAAAATATCTACCCAAAGTAGGGATCCACAGTCACATGGAAAAGTGTTGTACGAGACGACATTCGTTTTAGGGCCGAAACAACACAAAAAAACCCACAAAGAATATAATTCTGAAAGAACTAGATTAACCTCTATTCATGCCACACACTCGTACATTAGTTTTTAGAGAGGAAAGAAGCCACAAAATCTGGAAGAAGAAGCATTACTTTGCCCTTACAAATCAGTATTGATCGTCTGTTAGTGAAGACACCATTACTTGACTTCCGTATGGCTCATGTTCAGAAAATCAATGCCTCAACATGTCAGTCTAAGTTTGAAGTCAATAGATAAGACTATTACATCATCAACTTGGGATAGTTGTCCTTCCTTGTGCGAGTCTTTTGTTGTTTTTTTATATCCCAGCCAATAAAACAACTTTATTTCACAGGAACCAGCCAATCAGACAGCTCCTTTCGGAAACATCATACGTTCCCATCTGCCCACTTCATCGTCTGCTTTGTTCACTTCCGCTTTTGTCAAGCATGTAGAGTGCTATCGTAGATTGATCGTTCAGAATCTTACAGCTTAGTTTAGCTTACTTTTATTTAAATCTAAATATGGATATTTTTTTTTTCTGTTCTTGACCTTAAGAAGCTCAGCTTTGTTCTTCCGGAAGCAACTGTGACACAATATGGCGCGAAGTGGCCGAGTAGTAAAGAGCTTGGCTTTCGAACCGAAGGGGTCTCTAGTTAACACAAATCTAATGGGTCCCTGGCATACGTTAGGAAGTAAAGGCGGTTTGTCGTTGTGTTGGAGATAAGATACCCTCGTTAACCGTTGGACATAGAAACATAGCCTATAGGGGACGTTCGGATATTACTTAAAACCAAAAAATCATGTTTTTTTTTAACCCCGAGTCTCCCCTTCATTTAAATCGTAAAACTTTCCCCCTCCCTTTAGTATTATAGTAACATAAGAAAATTAGAATTTAATAAAAGAATTATTTATTAATTATCATTCAGCCAAATTACATTTTTTATCATAGTATCTATAGAAATGATAGGAAATATTTCGACTTCTAACCGCGCTTCGATGACGTATTCAGTTGTTTTTTTTTCCCTAATACTGATATAGACATCGGACGGCCGTCGGAAAACCCGAAGTGTTCAAACAAAAACGCGGTGTGTATTTTTTCCAATAATATTTTTTGAAAACCCGTGTGTGACGACTTTCTAATTGTTAACTCTTTCTCTCCTAACTGACGATACCAGCGTTGATTCCACCAGAATGTGGTAAATAATTACGGTGAGAAAGAGTTAATGGACAACAAAAATCTAATTAAAATAAGAAGCTCGTCTAGCTCTATATAATATCAATCTGGAGCACTTTATCCACTACTAAGTTGCCATCTCACAGTACACGGACAGGCCTGACTTCACGTTACTACCCCCCCCCCCCCCCAGGCTGACCCATTCACTGGACAGGTACAGGACAGGGGCGTAACTTAAGCAGGACACTCATACTCCACAACAAACACACGCACACCGAAATCCTTTCACAACACCGTGGCAAGTAAACGTCGGGCCTTCGAAAGTCAAGTGACCACTGTATCTGTATCTAAATATTTATATAAATGTATACAGCGCGTCAACAAACAAAATGTAGACTCAAGGTGCTATGATCATATAACAAACATAAACACGAGATTTAAAATTATCAAAATAATGAACAGATCTTCAGACCCCCTCTACTTTGTAACAAATCGTAACAACTGTGTATA
>JASAOG010000030.1:1205000-1257500 GCA_030265305.1 Biomphalaria pfeifferi | reverse complement strand
TGGTTCAAATAAAGAAATATGTCTTTGTCTCCTGGGGCTGAGAATGCTGATGCAAAGTATTTGTTTAGGATGTTTGCTTTAGTTTCATTATCATTATGTATTATGTTATGTTCATCTTTTAATGGCGCTATGCCTGTTGTTTCATTTTTCTTAGACTTAATGTATGACCATAGGTTTTTGTTGTTATCTTTAGATATTACATTGTTTATGTATTCACTCTGCAGCTGTCTGCTTACTTTTTGGGTTAGGTGTTTAATTTTTATATACTTTTTGTAAACTCTTTCTGCCTTGGTTTCTTTAAATTTTCTATATAGGTTTTCCTTCTGTTTACAAAGCTTCTTTAGTCTATTATTAAACCAGCATTTATTTATTTTTTTGATGTGTATTTAGTTGGTATATGATTTTCTATAATGCTTTTAAGATTGTTTTTTAATGAAATTCCAGAGGTCATCGACTGGTTGGTTAATGTCTTTTTCTAATAAGAATGTTTGTTGAAAGTTTAATGCAGCTTGGTGTAGTTGTGTTAGGTTACATTTATTCCAGAGTAAGATTTTCCTTTGGGGTTTTGAATTGGCTACTGCTTTTATCTGACTGTGTATTTTTATGATCTCATGGTCTGATAGACCAGGGATAATATCATAATCAACTACTAATCCAGGTCTGTTGGTTAAGAAGAGATCTAATGTGTTGTTTAATCTAGTTGGCTTTTTAATGATTTGATCTAAACTTAGGTTGTGTAAAGTTTCTATGAAAAGCTCATTTATGTCCTTAAGGTTTTTGTGTTTATCTATGGTTAGTGTTTTCCAATTTATATCAGGTAGGTTGAAATCACCCATAATCCAAAAAACTGCATTTTTATTTGTCTCTTTAAGTGTAGTAATCTGATTACATAGTTCCTGCATGTATTCTAAACTAGAATTTGGTGGTCTGTAAATGCTGCCTATTATTAGGGATGTTGAGGTGGTATTAATTTTACAAAATGTAGGTTCTATATTTTTTGACTTAGGTAAGGTAATTTCTTCCGCTATAAGAGTGCTTTTTATTGCTAAAAGAACTCCTCCATGATTATCAGCCCTATCTTTTCTAAAAATTTCATAATTACTATTGAAAATTTCTGCATTATAAATTTCAGGATGTAGCCAAGTTTTTGTTCCTGCAATTATGTCTGGTTTCTCACATTCTAATAAAATTTCATCCTGCTGTTTTGTTCCTAATGCTTTGAAAATTTATTACTAAGGTTTTAAGGTATTTTGGTATTACTTCTTTAGTAGGTTAGTTTAGTGAGGCTGTTAATTAGTTTATTAATTTTAGTAGATTTAGGTTTAACAGGAGTGGATCTGGCTAGTGGTTGGTGAGTTTGTTTTGGGATGGTGTTTAGGATGTTGTATGGGTTAGAAGTGTCCGCATCAAAAGAATCAAACAGTCCTGATGTAAACTGAGGTAACCCACATGGTACATAGTGCCATGATGCATCTTTGTTGCCTAAGGCATAATAAACAGGTGTATTCATATGGAGACATGATGCATGGTACCATTCATCGCAGTTGTCACATTGAATGGCTTTCTGTTTCATGGTGCATACTTTTTTGCAGATGATGCATCTATCTTTAGATCTAGGCCCTGGATTTGACTCTACATCTCCTGCTATTAATATTAACAGTGATAGGAATTTATTTCTACTGTGTCTGATTGAGAACTTCCATTTGTGATGGGTAATCTTCTTTAATGTTATGGATGTGTATGTTAGGTTATTTTTGAAGTTGCATTTATTTAAAGTGTGATGATTGATTATGACTGTTTTTTCCTTTTTAAGTTTAGTGTTGATTGAGGTAGATCTAGTTCTGTGTTCAGCTAGTGTGTATTTAGTAATTATTAGGATAAATAGCCAGAGCGATTTCATGATGACTATTGTTGATTTTAGTTTTTAAAGGTCTAGTCTAAATCTAGTTTAAGGTTAAAAATGCCTAAGACGGCCTAAGTTAAGTCTAATTCTAAATTGAAAGCTAATTTACAATGATAATCAAATGGTTTATTCAAAATATAGACCTAGACTAGATCCAGATCTAATTCTAGATCAATATATTTATGTGTTTAACTAACTATATAGAATATTACTATTAGTTATTTTAGTAGATGATTAGTAGATCTAAAGCCTTAATTAAAATCTAAGTCTAAGACTGACTAGATCTAAAATCTAAGGATATAATAATAAATATAGACTAAATAATATTAGATATAATTATAAGGATTAGTGAGACAAAATAGTCCTAAACTAAGAGTTGTTAATTTGAATTAATTAGTGGAAATAATGCTGAATTAAGTTAAATCTATAATTTAAAGATATTAGTTTATTAGTTGAATAGCTTTTTTAAGGAATTTTTAGAAATAGTTTGGGAAAGTAAAGCCTTGTTAACCGTGGATCACAGAAACAGATGGCCTTTACATCATCGCAATGTCTGACAAGGGAACTTAAACTATTTTTTATCACAAAGCTCTACCGATACAAACTATACAAACTTTGTAGTTAGGATTCATCACCAATTAAAGAATATTAAATGTACAGTGACTCTCTAAATAACAGAAGGTATTCTGTAGAGAGACCTAAAAAAAATGAATCTTTGAAGACAGTTTAAAGGAAAAATAAATTAAGATCCATTTCTACGGGACTAGCTTTTTATTGGTGGATTATCGTATCTTATCTTATACTCCCGTATAAGTGTATCAAACATTCTAGAGCATTTTGTTAGCAACACGAGAGGGCAGGGATCAATAAACTAAAACTTTTATATTTCATTGCCTTATAAGTTGACGTCTCTTACAAGAATGTTCTCTTACAAGAACAAGAAAGGATGGCTGCCTGGTCGTGCGGTTTGCACGCTGGACTGTCGTTCAGATTTATCGATGGTCCCGTGTTCAAACCCTGCCCGCTCCCATCCCCCGTCGTCCTGCGGGAGGTTTGGACTAGGAAGTAATTATCTTCAACTCTGAAGGAACATCCGAAACATGTCAAACATTTTACAAGAAAACAAAATAAAGAAGGAAACAAAATGTTTTCCACTGAGTTTATATTTTGACATAAAGTATTTGTGTTTCCATCAATCGGAACTCAACATTTTTTGTAATAAACTAGTTATTTTGTTTTTTTTCGGGAAATCCAGGTCGTTGAGTTTTTAGCGTTACTAACACACCACTGTTAACAGCTTTGTTGAAATCCTATCCTGGAAATTAGGAGTCGCTCATTTGATTTCATATACTAAAGAAATAAAACTTAAATCAGTTTGGCTTAGCTTACTGACATGAGAGAAAGATGTTGAAACAGTACATTCATAAAATATTTGACACCTAAATTAAAACTCCAAAAGAAGATATAAGGTACTGATCACAAAAAGAAATACAATCTATAATGCAGTAATTTCTTGGGTAATTAAATCGTTGAGCAAACTGTAACATACTGTTGTAAATTTCGCATGTAATATTAAATAAAAACTGGGGTATGAACGTATATATTGTGTACTATTGTACAAATATTAGCTCTAATTATGTACTGCTTTTTTGTAAAGCACAGTTGTAAAAGAAATTTCCTCACAGATAAGTAAGATCATAACTATTATTATTACAGATCATCTATCAGCAACTGCATTTACAAAGAGACTGTCGAAGAACTCTCCAATTCACATTTTAGACCAAATTGTTGAACAAACTGCTACTTACTGTTGACGCATGTAAAGTTAGATAAGATAATTTTATTGATCCAATCTAAAGGAAATTCAGTTTGACTACAATTGACAATATCAGCGTAACTACTGGACAATAATATTATAGATGAAAAATTCGAACAACATTCACTCACGAAACACATACACATTCACAACCAGCGCTTTATGAATTTGACTTCTATGTACTTCTCGATGACGACAGCTGATCTTGTAACACTCTGACCGATAGTGGGATAAAAGGAGTTTTCAAATCTTTCTGTTGTAGTCCTAATGGAAAGGAGACGACCATTTAGTTCAGATCTTTTGTAACAGTGGTTAAGTGGGTGCAGGTTGTCCTTAAAAATCGGGAGTGTTTTGGAAAGGCATCTTTCATGAAAAAGCTCTTCAGTGTTGATGAGGAACTGGGGTATGGACGTATATCTTGTGTGCTATTGTAGAAATTGTTTGCTCTAATCATGTTGTTGTTTTTTTCACTATTGTAAAACAAATTTCCTCTCGGATAATAAAGATTATTATTATTATTTTTATTATTATTGTTATTATTATTATTAATACTAATGCAATTTAAATGCCAGAAAAGGGAGAAAATAATTTTCACATTTTTATTAACATATTAACTTCTTATCTTAAATCTAGGGACAACACTGACATAATACATTGCAGTGTAACTATTACAGCTACCTCTGGTTTTGTCCAAAAAAAAATATTACATAGACAAGAGATATTTTACTTCGCATTATTATAATCGTAATAATGATGATCTCATCTAGTACATTTTATCCTGACTGAGAGCCAGAATCCCCATAAAAATTATATTTGTACTTTTATTACCATTTATTGATTATTTTTTTAAAAAAACATATTTTTTAGCTTAATTGATAGTTGCACTAATTAAATGTAAGAGGTCAACTTACTTTGCTAAAGAAAAATCAATCCGAGAGTTCGATAAGTCTACTTGTTGGTACTCCAAAGTTCATATGGTTCTGTCTATGAGTTTGATATGTAGATGAGTGAATGAAAACATATGCGGCCGTTAGTGTTTGTAGCTTATCCCACAAACAACAAAGGATCTATATCACCCGGCCTCAGGCCCGCACAAAGACACGTGCGATGTACGAGGCGAATGTGATGAAGTACTCACTCACACACACGCGCAGACACTCTCGCGCACAATCTTCGTACGCACATCAGCGTCCGCGCGCACGAGAGCGTGTTTCAGTGTGCGTGTGTGTGTGTGTTGGTGATTGAGATGACGAGAGATAATCACTTTACTGACTCTCTCTCTCTCTCTCTTTCTCTCTCTCTCTCTCTGTCTGTCTCTCTCTCCCTCTCTCTCACTCATCCCGCCATGCTGTCCCCTTCTTTGGTGTACTCTTGGCGTACGCATCACATCCGCTGAGCGCGCTCTTCTCCATTTGTCTGCCAGACAGTTTCTCGGAAGACACAATGAACTGGCACACTCACACTCAAGCGCGGACACATCTACGCGCACAGGCCGCACACGCACGCACGCGGGAACGTAGAAGGGATAAAAAAAATAAAAACATCGTCTGGCATTAGGAGGAGGTGGTTGGGTCGGCTGTGGGTGAGCAGTCTTGTACACATGTTTACCATTTGCCGGGCCGCGAGGAAAGGAAGAGATTTACGAGTCTAATCTTTTCAAGATTTTGAGTTTTAATAGCCTATTCTTTGAAGCCAGGTTAGAGCGATGCTTAGTGGAGTTTAAACTATTACAGGCAATGTTAATTTAAAACCGTACACAGGTGGGCGATCTTTGATTTGCCTAGCATGAGTCAGATAAACAATCGTTTTCAACTCAAATGTTCTCTACGTTTAGTGCACTTGGTGGAATCGTGGGGTTGTTCCGTATTTCTGACCTACTTTAAGCTAAGTCACGTGGTAATGGTCTTATACATGACCATTATGGAAATGTCTTTCCTACGATTACGTGGTCGAGAGGCTACAACTTGGCTTGACCGTGAAGGGGGCTTGAGGTTCGAAACAAGACTCGGGAAGAGTTGTGTTTACTTAGCGCTGAAAGGCAGCACGGAAAACCTTCTCCCTGATACCACTGGTACACATTTGAGATTGGACCAAGGCGCTATATAAAAGCTAGAATTAATTTTACTATAACATGTGGATTTGGATGTAGTACTAGATCTAGACATTCTAGATCAGAGGTTGGCAAACTTCGCGTTCAAAAGAGACAAATATATTTTAAAAATACATAATTTAAGCTGATTTAATGAACTAAGCGTATGTGCTTGTCTGATTGGCATTAACATTACAATCTCGAGTTTACCTTTATTAAACAAGTTTTAAATTAGCTAACAGAACATTAAACAAGGTTACAAAGACAGTTTGTGTGGAAACACAAACTGAAAATCGGCCCCCGAACTGGTCTACCTAGAGTCTTCACCAGGATTCAAACACGGGACTGTTGGTTCCAAGTGCTTTACCACTCAGCCACAGCATCTCCATATATTCATTTAGCGTACACTTATATTTTTGTAAAAATAGTAATTATTAACCTTATCCATACATTCAAAATTAATAACATGTAATAAATTGAAACTAAAAAAGATTTATTCTTCTTACAAAATTAGATAAATTGTCAACATGAAAAAAAAATTATTGACCTATTTTAGTTAGGTAGTGAGCTAGCTAGAAATGACTTGAAAGACTAGGTCTACTTGGACCAGACATTCACCTCGCAAATAATTAATAAATAGAAAATATATTTTATAATGAGCCATTGACACTTTTACCATTGTGACCTTAGATGCAATTTTTTTTACCAATGCGTGAATCTATGAATGCTGCTTGAGTGATTAATGAAGAAGTCCATGACATTTTTTTTTTTAAAAGCTACCTCCCCTGAAGTTTTTTTTTTATTGAAAAGTGGTGTAATGTTTTGAAAAATCTGCTTGCATATATAATTTTAAAAATTAGATGGTTCAATTTCGGAAAAAAAAAAGCAGCTGTTGCATCAGAACTTTGAATGATCTATAATATCAAGATGTCCGATTCTCATTTTCTCTTCTAGTTTCTGAGATCTAAACAGGACAGACGGGCCACACAAAACTAATAGCGTCTTTTCCCCTTTTGGGGGCCGTTAATAAAAATAAGTCTCATACGTTCATAAAGATAATATTTTGTTAAAATATAACAAGTTAAATAATGTTTTAAAAATACTAACAATGTCAACAATGGCCTTACTTGAAAAGTAAGGGTAAGCACGATTTTTTGTTCTAATCGATAAGCCCGTTTCTTAAGTGACTTCCGATAACATATGTGCTTAAAAATGATTGCTCGAATAAATATATAGGACCGCGTTAGGCCAGGACAATGCTTCTCAGCAGTGGCGTAGCAAGGTACCCGTGGGCCGGGGGGGCATAAATAATACGAATTCAGTATAAGAGAAAAAAATAGTGAGTAATCTGAATGTATCGGTACATTTATCTAAAGACTTTCCAATGCAAGTAGTTTACCTGTTATTGTAAGTAATAATAGCATTATCTTATCTTATCTTATAAAATACAGACGTTACTTTAAAAAAAGAAGATGATTACGTCCTACGCGTCGTGCATCTAGTCATGCATGTCAAACTAAGATTAAAATTCTGCCAAGTCACTGGGCACTTGGTAGAAGGAGCATTTGTACACATTCGTCCTAGCTTATGGAACGAGGAATGTGCCTTTATCTTTGTGTCTTTCTGAAAACTGTATTAGATTTCGTTTCTGTATTTGGAGATTAGGGTTCAGTGTTTTATGCATAATTACTACTTTACAATTGATTTAATAATAGCGTCCTAAAAGTCAATGTTTGTACAACTTGTTAACAGAATTAAACGACTTAAAGATATTTCAATATACAAACAACTTTGCATAAGTTCCAGTTCCCATTATGGGCATAAACGAAAACATATCTAGGTGTACATTTATTAAAAATTGATGCCAACTATTATCTAGTTCTTTGCCGATTATTAAACTGCAAAAGATCTAACATTTTTTTTTTTTAAATTCTCGCCTTCTGAGTAGCAAGGTCAGAAACAAGTGAATCTTTTTCTAAAATACTGTTTTTCGCTAAATGGAAAGATTTTATTGTCAGATCTTGATTCTGTTCACTACTGTCAAGTTGTGCAAGGAAGGGTATTTAAACTTCCACTTACCCAGCCCCATAATGGATGACTTTTCTATGTTAATTTTTGACCCGCTAGCCAGTCCAAAAGATTTATACTTGTCAAAAATATTGATGATATCGCTCTCTATAGATGGGAAAAACGTTGTATCATCTGCGTAAGCTTTTAATTTAACAAGAGGTTTTGGGCCAGGAATATTGTTACTTACAATTGAAGTGTCTACTCTAATAGATCCCAGAAGAGGTTCCAAACAAAGCGTGTAAAGAAATGGTGACAACGGACACCCCTGGCGTACTGACCTTTTTAATAAGAAACTAGAACTAAGGGAGTGATTTATTAACAATGTACTTGTTGCTCCTGAGTAACATAGCCTAATAAACCCCAGTAAATAAGAACCTATTTTGTTCTTATTCATCACTTGGAACAGAAAAGAATGGTCAACTCGGTCGAAAGCCTTTTCTATATCGATGGACAGAAGGGCAGGATTTAGGTTTTAATTTTTGTTGAAATTGATGAGATCTAAGAAAATTGTCTATTATTACATTACCTCCTTTATTCATTAAAAAAAATAAGTTTAGCATAAATTGTAGTATAGATGAATCGTCTTTAATAAGCTTTAGACCTAATGATTAATAAGTAGATTCCTATCTAATCTCTATTTGAACATTGTTCCCAAAGACTTTAGTTTTTAGGAACATTCCATATATTTTATCAGCACATTGAAGAGACTAGATAGGCATAAATGGAGGGAGAGAAATGAGAGAGAGAGAGAGAGCGTTGAGAGATAGTTTTAGAGAGGAGATGGGATAGATAAGAGAGGTGGAAAATGAAGATAAAAGGAGAGAAAGAAAGATGTAAGATAAAGATATGACAGAGAAGGCGAGATTGATGGAAGATAAAGATATGACAGAGAAGGCGAGATAGATGGAAGATAAAGATATGACAGAGAAGGCGACATAGATGGAAGATAAAGATATGACAGAGAAGGCGAGATAGATGGAAGATAAAGATATGACAGAGAAGGCGAGATTGATGGAAGATAAAGATATGACAGAGAAGGCGAGATTGATGGAAGATAGAGATATGACAGAGAAGGCGACATAGATGGAAGATAAAGATATGACAGAGAAGGCGAGATAGATGGAAGATAAAGATATGACAGAGAAGGCGAAACAGATGGAAGATAAAGATATGGCAGAGAAGGCGAGATTGATGGAAGATAAAGATATGACAGAGAAGGCGAAACAGATGGAAGATAAAGATATGACAGAGAAGGCGAGATTGATGGAAGATAAAGATATGACAGAGAAGGCGAGATAGATGGAAGATAAAGATATGACAGAGAAGTCGAGATTGATGGAAGATAAAGATATGACAGAGAAGGCGAGATTGATGGAAGATAAAGATATGACAGAGAAGGCGAGATAGATGGAAGATAAAGATATGACAGAGAAGGCGAGATTGATGGAAGATAAAGATATGACAGAGAAGGCGAGGTAGATGGAAGATAAAGATATGACAGAGAAGGCGAGATTGATGGAAGATAAAGATATGACAGAGAAGGCGAGGTAGATGGAAGATAAAGATATGACAGAGAAGGCGAGATAGATGGAAGATAAAGATATGACAGAGAAGGCGAGATTGATGGAAGATAAAGATATGACAGAGAAGGCGAGATTTATGGAAGATAGAGATATGACAGAGAAGGCGAGATAGATGGAAGATAAAGACATGACAGAGAAGGCTAGATAGATGGAAGATAAAGATATGACAGAGAAGTCGAGATTTATGGAATATAAAGATATGACAGAGAAGGCGAGATTGATGGAAGATAAAGATATGACAGAGAAGGCGAAACAGATGGAAGATAAAGATATGGCAGAGAAGGCGAGATTGATGGAAGATAAAGATATGACAGAGAAGGCGAGATAGATGGAAGATAAAGATATGACAGAGAAGGCGAGATAGATGGAAGATAAAGATATGACAGAGAAGGCGAGATTGATGGAAGATAAAGATATGACAGAGAAGGCGAGATTTATGAAAGATAAAGATATGACAGAGAAGGCGACATAGATGGAAGATAAAGATATGACAGAGAAGGCGAGATTGATGGAAGAAAAAGATATGACAGAGAAGGCGAGATTGATGAAGATAAAGATATGACAGAGAAGGCGAGATTGATGGAAGATAAAGATATGACAGAGAAGGCGAGATTGATGGAAGATAAAGATATGACAGAGAAGGCGAGATTGATGAAGATAAAGATTTGACAGAGAAGGCGAGATTGATGGAAGATAAAGATATGACAGAGAAGGCGAGATTGATGAAGATAAAGATATGACAGAGAAGGCGAGATTGATGGAAGATAAAGATATGACAGAGAAGGCGAGATTGATGGAAGATAAAGATATGACAGAGAAGGCGAGATTGATGAAGATAAAGATATGACAGAGAAGGCGAGATAGATGGAAGATAAAGATATGACAGAGAAGGCGAGATTGATGAAGATAAAGATATGACAGAGAAGGCGAGATAGATGGAAGATAAAGATATGACAGAGAAGGCGAGATTGATGAAGATAAAGATATGACAGAGAAGGCGAGATAGATGGAAGATAAAGATATGACAGAGAAGGCGAGATTGATGAAGATAAAGATATGACAGAGAAGGCGAGATAGATGGAAGATAAAGATATGACAGAGAAGGCGAGATTGATGAAGATAAAGATATGACAGAGAAGGCGAGATAGATGGAAGATAAAGATATGACAGAGAAGGCGAGATTGATGAAGATAAAGATATGACAGAGAAGGCGAGATTGATGAAGATAAAGATATGACAGAGAAGGCGAGATAGATGGAAGATAAAGATATGACAGAGAAGGCGAGATTGATGAAGATAAAGATATGACAGAGAAGGCGAGATAGATGGAAGATAAAGATATGACAGAGAAGGCGAGATTGATGAAGATAAAGATATGACAGAGAAGGCGAGATAGATGGAAGATAAAGATATGACAGAGAAGGCGAGATTGATGAAGATAAAGATATGACAGAGAAGGCGAGATAGATGGAAGATAAAGATATGACAGAGAAGGCGAGATTGATGAAGATAAAGATATGACAGAGAAGGCGAGATTGATGAAGATAAAGATATGACAGAGAAGGCGAGATTGATGAAGATAAAGATATGACAGAGAAGGCGAGATTGATGAAGATAAAGATATGACAGAGAAGGCGAGATTGATGAAGATAAAGATATGACAGAGAAGGCGAGATTGATGAAGATAAAGATATGACAGAGAAGGCGAGATTGATGAAGATAAAGATATGACAGAGAAGGCGAGATTGATGAAGATAAAGATATGACAGAGAAGGCGAGATTGATGGAAGATAAAGATATGACAGAGAAGGCGAGATTGATGGAACATTGTCAACTCGTTATTTTATGTTGGTAGTTGACGATGGACTACATATTTTTGTATTTGTATGTATTTCTAGGCATTGCCGGGATAGATGATTATAACTTGCACTGAACTTTCGGACATGTACTATAAATGACTGAAGAACTATTATGTTCCAGACTCAAGTTTTAGTGCCATAACATAGGCTATTTATGTTCATAATCACCGCAGTAGTCAACTTGTTATAGGATAAATCCAATATAATACAAGCTCTATCATAGACATAGATTCTGTTCCCATTACTTTTAGTTCGTCCATTGCGGTTCGATGATGACCTCTTTGTCATCCAGACGGCTGAGGGCTTTGCACTGAGGTTTTATGCCTCCTCGTGTGGCTGGTGAGACCTATGTGAGCCCAGAATGTTCGGCTGCACACTGAGCAGGTTATTCCAGCTGGAGCTAGTGTCATTGGCCTTGCTTTTCTTCTCTGGCGTTTTTCTTCTGCCAGCGTTCTATTTTCCTCAGCAACCTGTGCGCCAGTTTTCACAGCGGGAGACCATGATGCTCTGTCATGTGTCTCTGTCTCCCTGGTGGCTGGGTCTATGCTGAACGCCTTCCGAGAAGCTTTGAGGGTGTACCAGAAGCGTTTTCTTTGTCCACCTTGTGAGCGCCTTCCTTCGCTTAGTTGGCCATACAAGAGTCGTTTAGGGATGCGGCGGTCTTCCATTCTGCAGACGTGTCCTACCCATCGCAGCTGGGACTGCATCAGAATTATGTGGATGCTTTGCAGACCCTCTCTTTGAAGGACTTCAGTATCTGGTATTTCGTCTAGCCATTTGACATTCAGTAATTTCCTCAGACATGTCATGTGGAACTGATTCAGTTTCTTTGCATGTTTACTGTACACTGTCCACGTTTCTGAGGCATAGAGCAATGTAGGGAATGGAAGGATGTGTTGAAGTAGGCCAGATTTCTCTTGAACTTATCGTCTCCATGCCCGAACTCTAATTTGCTGTAGATCCGCCTCTACATCGTCAATGCATCGTATTCTTGGGGTACTATTAAACTAACAGTAGTCACAAGGAAAAAAAATGGAACTCCAGTGGGGTTCATATATGAAACCAAGTTCAAAGCAATTTAAAGCCCTAGTGTCTGTGGCAATACACCAAGTGACATTTACCCGATGGTTGGATTCCCTCTATTCACCCCTCCCCCTCCAATCCCCAGGCAGACAATGCAAGCCTACAATGTAGTGTTTCAGAGAAAGTTATAGCTACGCGCAGATGAGAGTCTTAATAGCCATACCCCCAAACACAAGTGCAAGTCTTAGATTATGAAAACTTTAATTGTGTTCAACAAACTGTTATGTCACTCAAATCCTCGTCCACAGTGTCACAGCATTGCTTGATAGCCAGTGACATGAATGGACATCATTCACCAATCGTAAACAAACAACATTTTGCCACGTGGTTCTCTATCTCTTCTATACAAATAACGCAATCCATTAATGCTGTCACGTGACACGTAATTTTCATTGTTTTATCAATATTATCACGTGGCTTAATGTTTGTTTTACGATTGGTGAATGAGGTCCATTCGTTATAAAGCACGAGATTTATTTGTTTTATAAAGAGTATGAGGTCGCGCGGGAAAAATCAAAGGGGCCCCAAGGAATTGTGGGGTGTTAATCACATGGTCAAGTAGTAGACCCCAGAGGGATGGAAGAAGACAGACGTGTCTTGTATTTAAGTTCAATATATATGTATTTTAGATATGCACTTATGGAATTTTGTTTTGGATTATATTGAAGATATGTTATATGATTCATTGATGGCTGAGATCGCCAATTATTGTGTGTTATCTTTTTTTATGAAAAATGAATATCGTCTGCTAACTATTTATGTATTTTATTGTTAACTACATTATGGTCTTATAACTCAGTAGATAAAGAGGTGGACATACGCAACAACAAACTTGGCGTGCGTACAAGATATTTAATTAAGAAAACAAGAACATTATAGAAACACCAGAATAGGTATCTACTTTGCACAAGAACAACGCTCAATCAGATAAAAGACTTGACACACAGAACTCCCATCTTTTTTTTTTTCTTTCTTTCAACCCGATTTCGCGCCATTCCACATTCACATTTCGCTGCTTATCTTATTCTTATATAATACAGACGTTACTTCAAAAAAGATGATTACGTCCTACGTGTCATGCATTTTGTCATGCATATTAACCAATGACTTAAATTCTGCCAAGTCACTAGTTTTCCTGGCTGGCTCAGGCAACCCATTCCATGCTCTAATAGCACTAGGGAAGAAGGAGTATTTGTACAAATTTGTCCTAGCATATGGGACGAGGAGTGTGTATACATCTTTGTGTCTTTCCGAGTATTTTAGTAAATTTTGGTTCTGTATTTGAAAATTATGGTTCAGTGTTTTATGTATAATTGCTGCTTTACTTTGGTGTGCACGTAACAATTACATACATTCAACAAAGGCTAAAAGTGACGGGATGAAATACCATCTGTTTATCTAATACATTTAGAGTGGACACAGGCCACTGATTTGAATGGTAGAAAATGTAATGAGCGTGGTGAAATCAACACCTGCCGCGGCCTGGCTCCCTGTCTCAAATGACGCCTCTACCATAAACATCAGTTTGTACTTTTCATGCTTCTAAAGAAAACAAAACAAAAACAACAAATATCAAGGTGAGCTGTCACGCCAGGGGAAAAAAAATATAATACCTCGCAGTCAATAGAAACCAGGACAGTCCTTACCAGACGATAGCAGTTCAGGATGACCCTAGGGATCAAAATATAGGGCCTACCAATTCATTTATTATATAAGCTTCCATCTCAAGGTGACCTTACAGAATTAAGTATGTTCTTAACATTTTGATGACTATAATTAGAACTAATTTTTTTTTTTTAAAATTTAATTATTTTTCTAAACTTTAGAGTGCACGCGTTATCTTACAAACCCAGTGCTACAAACGTAATAGTACCAGCTTTAGAGAACAAACATTAGAGTACAAACAGAGAACAAACTAAGTTATACAAATTTGAGAATATAAACTTAAAAGTGCAGACTTCGAAGTACGAGCTTTAGTGTACAATCCAGAGCGCAAGTTAATGTCCAGCGCCCAGCCATTTTGCGGATTGAAACGTTGATATAATAACTTGCGGTACATTTCATGACACCCCAGGGATAAGACAGTACACAATTCGGAAACCATGTGAATAATTACAAAAGTGAAGCCCCAGAAGACTCTAATGCTCTAGATTCCAATAAGTATGTATGAAACTAAATCTGAAACTAAATCTGCGTGTGCAATTACCTTAAAAAGAGACTTAAAAAACAATAACTAAAATGAATATACGAAACAAATGATTACCTTTTTTTATGTGGGCTGGAGGTTTGGTTTGCAGGATATATAAATTTAGAAAGCCTTCAGGATAGAAGACTTAAAAGTAAAGTAACAATTATACACACAAAAAAACACTGAACCATAATCTTGAAATACAAAAACAAAACTTAATAAAAATACTCAAAGACACAAAGATAAAGGCACATTCTTCGTTCCATATGCTAGGACAGAGTTATACAATTGTTCCTTCTATTCTAGTGCTATTAGAGCATGGAATGGGTTGGCTAAATCAGCCAGGAAATCCAACGACTTAGCAGAGTTTAAGTCATTGATTAACATGCATGACTAGACTGAGCAATGAAATGCGAAGGACGTAATTATCTTCTCCTTTGAAGTGACGTCTGTAATTTATAAGATAAGAAGACAAAATGAAAGACGTTCTCTAAAGATAGCGATAGCACAGAGGGTCTTCCTCCTAAAGGCATGATAGCCATATAATTCACAAAACATTTGTCGCGGGCCGCTGAAACTGATATTCTGCAGCGTCATATGGCATGGCATCTTACCTTCAATGGAAGACCTAAAACATGTGGATACCAGTTGGGAAAAGGCTGTAAACGTCGCTGAGGACCGATCTTAGTTGTGATAACTTCCCTCCAAGTGTGATAGCTTCACGGGTGGATCTAAACCTAGATAAGTGAAATATCACTCTACATGCGTCCATGCTGTGGCTGAGTGGTAAAGCGCTTGGCTTCCGAACAGATGGGTCCAGGGTTCGAATCTTAATGAAGACTGGGATGTATTTTACTCATAAACACAGCATACCGGTGGGTCTTTGTACCTCCTATAGTTGGCTGTGTGGTTGTGAAATGCACATTGTAAAGCTTTATAAGCATCTCATTATAAACCTCAAGAAAAAACAAATAGTACCGATGATAGTACTTTATGTACCGGTATGTTACAGCAAGTTACACTTTGTACATGTGGGTTGTATAAGGGTGCGTGTTGCACGATTCTGTTATTAAATATTTTGTGATTAGTGCATATATACGGGTATAAGCGTGAGCTATGCGCGAAAATACAGTACATATGAAAACACTTTTTAAAAAAAACTTATTTCCAGATTGAGATTACGTTTTCAATTATCCTGCATTATGTTCTTCTTTAGTATTTCAAAAAAAATCAATTTGGTCTTTTTAATCGTTTCGTTCATAATCTTTATGTTCTTTCAAGCAGCATGCATAATTGTGCATTACGTTGGTACATGAAGCTGTTAACAGATGTAATTATGTTGTTTACTGCCGCCATTAAGATGTTGCCGTCTGTTTCTTGTCTATTATATATGTCAGTGCGATTTAATAACTGCAGAAGGCGTCTGTTTAATGTCCTATATCTTTATGTGGTGCGCTCAAATAGTTTCCAGTGTGTATAATAGAATTGATATATTGGTATATGATGCTACTTTTTTAATAAATTCTTTGGTGAAGTGGACACCTAGTGACCATTTGTTTTAAGTTGTATATTTAAAAGTTATATGTTGTAAAAAGTTTATGTTATATGCATTATGTCGTTTGTTGTTTGCTACAAGATCTATGTTTAAAATTGTTTGCTATAAGTTGTATGTTAAAAGTTGTATGTTATAAGCTGTTTGCTGTAAGTTTTATGTGATGAGTTGTATGTCATTAGTTGTACATTATAAGCTCTATGCTAAGAGTTGTATATTTTTAAAAATGTGTAAGATGAGTTGTAATTTACAAGTTGTACATTATTAAGTTGTTCTTATAATCTGCTCTTAGTAAATTCCACCATTGGACTTATTCTACTGTACAGTCCCTGTGTCGTGTTTAAGAAAGTATGTACATAATAACATCAACACATTTTTTAAAAAATCTTTATTTGTTAACATTGATGCAGATTTTTTAAAGATGTACATGTAGTTCAGTGTATACACCATCTTATAGCAACGCTGAGAAAGAGAGAGAGAGACAGAGAGACAGAGGAACGAGAGCGAAAGAGGAAAGAGAGAGGAGGGAATAAGAGAAAGATAGGAAAGAGAGAGAGAAGGAGTAGCGGATTGAGAGGAAAATATTGAAAGAGAGAGAGAGAGAAAGGGAGGAAATATAGAAAGAATATCACATACACTGAAAACACACACACATAAAAAGAGAGAAATCATAAAGAAAAAACAAAGAGACAAAGAGAGATTGAGAGAGAAAGAGAGAAAGGAAAAAAAATATATATATAGCTATGTATGTGTCGTCATCAATTTCATATTATACATGTATTTCTCTAAAGTGATGACCTCAATTCTGATTGTAAATAAACACCTTACGATTCTGTGCACAGCTCAACACCATCAACTTTGACTCAAAAGTAAAAAACCAAACCGTTTTACTTCGCTTGCAGCCAACGCTCTAGCTGCGGTCAAAGTCTCTGACGGTGAATCACCAAGAGATGTGGGAGTGTTTATTGAAAGAGATGTTTTCGAGTTGCGGCAAAACGGCTCTCGCGGTTACATTTCAGTAAAGCTGTTTGCCTAACATGTCAGCTTGCCAAAATTTCCTGTTTTCTCTTTTTTTTTTCCCTCTTTTTACACAAAAAAGGGGGGGGGGGACAGGAAGAATACGAAAGTCACCGATATATTTAGCACGTTTTTAAATAATAATAATGTTTATTAAATGTACAATGTACAATAAGTAAATGGAACATTTCTGAGAAGAGCGAATTCAGTTCTATGTAGTTTATGTATTTAGGTCATAACCTAAAAAAAAAAACATTTAATAAATTAGTTCATTTATATACGTATCTTTCTGAACGTATAAATATAAATGTAGTGAAACACAATAATACTATATACAAACCAATAATAATGTATGTTAATAATATCTAATCATTATTTCCAAAAAGAAAACAAGGGTGTCGTATGTCCAGAACAATGACCAACTCCAAATAGTTTCTGACATCCATTTAAATTTGGATGGACTAAGTGGCACACTACTTTGTCATACCAGTAGAAAACACCAAACTGTGGGAGATGAGTGGACAGAAAAATATAGAAGTGCAGATCTTAGAGAGGAAGTGGAGATGGATTGGTCACACCCTTAGAAAAGATACCAGCAACAGAGCTAGGCAGCCTTAGAGTGGAATCCCCAGGGAACAAGACGCAGAGGAAGACCAAAAGGAACATGGCGACGCAGTGTACCTGAAGAAGCAGAAAAGACCGGGAAGAGCTGGGAAACCATCAAAAAGCTAGCAAGAGACCGTGGAGAGTGGCGTGTTTTGTCGAGGTCCTATGTTCCATGAGGAATTCAAAGGAGTGATAATGATGATGATGATGATGATGTGGCGCCCTAGCATCCCTTCGCCGGGACTCGAACCCCTTCCGTTCAGAATAACTTCAGAAGCGCTTTATCACTCGGCTATCATAAAAAAAAAATCTCTTATAAGAATTTGTGTTTCAATATTCCACGTAGACTATCCCCTCTGCTCGATGCTGAGAGATGTGTTTGTATACATGTACAGCAGATTGGTATGGGCGAGGAACACAGGGCTGCCTGGTCGTACGGTTTTCGCGCTGGACTGTCGTTCAGATTTATCGAAGGTCCAGGGTTCAAACCCTGCCCGCTCCCATCCCCCGTCGTCCTGCGGAAAGGTTTGAATTAGGAAGTAATTATCTTCAACGCTGAAGGAACATCCGAAACATGTAAAACATTATTACTTTATTTTAACTATCTTCTTTGAATCTATAGCACATAGGCGCACGTTTCATGTGAATAACAACTCAAATATATATATATTGAACGATAGCATATAGATCGTAATCTAAATGTATAATATATACTATATACCTTTCAGTTTTATTACGATATTATATTCGGACATAATTGCTCTGTCTACTTGGGTCTAGCAAAAAAAAAAAAAAAAAAAAAAAAAAGGAGGGGGCGATTTCGCAATTATACATTTAAAATTTTTTAAAAAGTTCCCACTTTCAGACCTTGTGGTCTATAGGGCAGATAATGTAAAGGTCATCTGATTCTGTGGCCTACGGTTTACAAGGGTTTCATGTGGCCAGCTCAACGACCAACCGCCTTTATTCTTTTCCAACTAATGTCAGGTAATCATTATCGCTGGGTGGACTCCCGAAATTAAAAATCCCGCTTTACCGCTTGGCCACCGCGCCTCCATTAAAAATTAAGATTATTTTAAATTGTGACATTTCTGTAAATATTGCTGGAGACGAAAAATATTCTTCAAACCCCCCCCCCTCCCCATTGACATTTCTCTCCCCTCCCTAAACCCTTTCCCCTTCTGGCATTCTCTCGGTTATTTACGTTGACAAGGCGTAGAGTAATACGGCTATTTTCGGACATCCATGCTAAATATAGTATCAGTAAAGGAAAAAAAAAACAAGAAAAATATGGATCTAGTGTGGAGGCTATCTTTTTACCGTCTGCCTGACTCAAGTACAAGGTCAGCTGTCGAGAAAGGTCAAGGCAGCTCATTTCTGACCTTAAGAATCGATTTCTTTTCTCTTTTGCCTCACATCCTTTGATGCAAGATGCAGAATTATGTGCAGATTGAAAGAAACAAATAGATCGGATTTTTTTTGTTTCAGTAATTAGTAATTCAGTAATCCCATTTGGGCAGCTGTTTGAGACAAATATCCATAAAAAAAACTAAAAATATTTTAGAATTAAAAAATTACCCTTTGGGTCAGGATTTTGTAATATTACCAACACAAAAGAGATACAAGACACCTACAGCAAAGAAAAATGGACACAAAAATTATTTTTTGTCCCCCTGTCAATCAAATCATTAAATAGAGACTGATACAAACTTTTCACATGTAAATTATGAGTCTGGTGTGAAAGTATATTTTGTTTTTCTATAGTTATAATGTTTAGTTTGGTGGTGTAATGCAAAAATTGTAAGACAAATTTCCTTACGGATAATAAAGATTATTATTATTATAATTATTAAGTACCGTAAATGTGATTGGTATTTTTCTTGGGTTTTCAAAACTTTACAGACTTAACTGTGTAATACTAAACCCATACTTTCGTAGTAATGGAGTAATCCTGATCTATAAACATGTACCATGTTAATGGTGATTTACAATCCTCGATATAAGCATACACTTTGACTTTGTAATAACTGATCAAATGGTTATTATTGAAATTTAAAGAAGTACAATTGACAAGGGTGTGTCCCTTTTTAAACTAATTAATGTTGCGATTGTACAAATGTTTGTACACATTGAGATTTCTTAAGTCTATCTGGTTGTAGAAATACAATATCTTAAATTAGGCCAATCTAAACACACTTTTTTGAGTGCTTGCGTTTGTTGTGCACTAGTTCAGTTATAGAGTATGTTCGCTTCGGTAGATAAATATATTGTGTATTGTTTAGCGACGGTAAAATTTAGTGCCGTAGTCAGAGACACGAATGACGTAGCAGAAGAGGCGAACAAGGAAGAACAATATGGCAATAGCTTAGTGAAAAGGCTTATTAGTATTAGAGGTAAGATAAGTAATAATAAATGTATCATTTACAGTAGTAGTTGAGGCCGTTCATCTTGTTAATTGTAATGTTCTTTGGCTAATGTAGAAATGTTGCTGAAATAATAATAATAATAATAATAATAATAATAATCTTTGTTGTCCGTATGGAAATTTGTCTTATAATTTGTGCATTACACCAAACAAAAAACATTATAACTATAAGAAACCAAAGTGTACATTCACACCAAATAGTAGTGGATTTGCATAAAGCCCAAGATACTAGCCAGAACACGTTCAGTTTTTAATGCATTGTCAAAACTTGAATTACTTTAGGGCAAGAAACAATAAGTAAATAAGTCGTCTAGCAATGAATTTGTGGGCCGGATGGTAGGATAATGCGAAGGCCGAGTTTTGACACGCGGTCCACCCCTGGTTAAAGACGTTTCTACTAAGAAGATAATTACATCCAACGGGAATCCATGTGTTAATCTAGTCGAGCATGTTAAAGTAAAAACTTAAACTCTATGTCGAGCCTATTGAGTTTCTTGACAAATTTAGACATACCTTTCCATGCATTACGGAAGAAGAAGCACTTTTATGATTTTGTCTTAGTATATGGAATACGAAATGTGCAATTATCTTTTGTGTCTTTATGAGAATTTTATAAGGTTGTGTTTTATTTTATTTATTTATTTGTAAATTATGGAGCATTGTTTTATGCATTATCGCTACTTTTGTTTTTAGTTTTCTGTTCTGGGTGTGTCTATAAATTCAATGATTTTCACTAATGGCGTTATTCTAATCAAATGTGAATATTCATTTCGTAGTAATTCTCACTGCTCTGTTTTGCGTCTGTTCTAGTTTCTTTATGTTTTCGCGAATTGAGGAATCCGAAAGAAAGGAAGCAATATATCAAACAAGGTTACATAGTATTTTAGTTTTATGTCGTCAGTTAATTATAGTAGTGTGGAGCGTATTGGCTATCCCTGTTATAGTGTGTCTATTGTAATGTATCTGGTTACTGTAGGGTGATTCTTGTGGTATGACATATCCTTCTGGGAGGAGGCTATTATTTCCTAAGGCTCAATAAATTATTGTTGTTTTGTTTTTTTTGAGTCACCAGACAAGCCAATAACGTTCTTTTTTGTTGTTTTTTTTTTGAGTCTTCAAAATATTTTTTTAAAAACAACAATGGTTTGTCATTGTTAGTAGTACATTAGTTACTTACTTTTCCTCACTGGCAGCTTGCCTCCCCTGACCAGCTCTACGCCAATCAAAGTTTTGGATCACCTTTCCCTTTCAAAACAACATCGAATCAGTGGTCACGAACAGGTGTCACAACTTTAATTTAGGAGAGATTTTTTTTTTCTCTTTTTCTGAAGGTTGATTTTTTTTTAAATATATTTTACGTTTTGATTATTTTTTCCTTCACCTTCACCTGTCCCTTAGACCAGTGTCTCCCAAACAGTTTCTTTAACGGAACACTTCGCACATTTTGAGTATTTAGCGGAACACTTCGTACATTTTGAGTATTTAGCGGAACACTTCGCACATTTTGAATATTTAGCGGAACACTTCGCACATTTTGAGTATTTAGCGGAACGCTTTGCTCATTTTGAGTATTTAGCGGAACACTTTGCTCATTTTGAGTATTTAGCGGAACACTTTGCTTACTTTCTAGAGAGATTCATTCACGTGGTGGCCTACTAATTAATTATTCCAGTAGTTTGTGGAACACCTATTCAGGGAACTTATGTACTACAAATTAATGAATTCATTTGGAATTACTTGCATCTATTAACTTTTCTATTTTTACTCGCCATATCTATGTTACATATTTATATGAAAAGCGTGACGGGGCACGGTCAGTGATCGGGACAAGAGTGAACTATATTTCTACAACATTGTTGAGTGCCTGAGTTGTTTTTTTTTTTGTTTTTTTTTTTTACCTGATGAGAGATTCTCGGGACATCCTTTGAAAGATCACAACTACTGTCATCTTCTGCATCAAGTCTTAGACTTCTTAAGTTAGACTTCAGGACTAACAAGCTGGAAAAACATGTTTCGCAAAAAGTACTATTTGAAATGGAGAAAACAAAATTGCGATACAGACTTAACTCGTTCTCTCCTAACTGACGACACCATCGTTGATTTAACCTCATTAAATTAAATAAGTGTTTAATTTATTAAACTTTCTTTTGTGTTATATGAAAAGAGAATGCATTCCCCTTTAACTCTAGACCTAATGAAACATTTTCTGATAAGAAACGACAAAGCGATTGAAGCCCAATCATAACAGGGGAGTGAAATAGTATTGAGCAAAATGAAGAAATCCTTCGAAACGTGGAAAAATAAATACAGGACATATTCAAATAAAACGAATGGGTGTTATTTATTAACATTTTAGCTTTTTTATTTCGTCACTAGCTCTCGATCGCTCCTCATGTCGTGAAGCTGTGAGTCTCGGAGTCTCACGATTTAAAGCGAGAAGAGTGGCCAGGGCGAAAGAGCGCCGAACCAACAAAAAATCCGAGAGAAGTGCAGGCCTATCTGAAACTGACCTACTAACCCACCCATGTCAAGTATGCCGCCGGCTTTTTAAAGCGAGGATTGGACTTTAAAGTCATCTTCGAGTCCATAGGAAATGAGAAATGTGTTCATCTTCGACCACGAAGGAGGAGCTATATATATATATATATCTTGCGGCATGCATTAGTTTATCCTACAATGACAAAAAAAAAAAGTAAACTTTTATATCAACTTTTAAACGTGTGAATAGGCCAAAGTAATCCATACTTTCGATGGTCTTAGGCCACCCCTGGCAAAACGTGAATCGACTCCCAAGGGATCAAGCTGAAATCTAGCACAATTATTTATTTTGTCTTGCAAAACTATAATCAATTTAGAAAAAAAAATAACTAAGTAGTTAATTAACTATGGGTTAATTTTATCATTTTTAGACCGCCAACAAGCAAAAAAAAATTAATAATAATAAAGGGAGACAATTTACGGGCCTCGGATAAATAAGAAGGCAGCTATTTCTGCCCCGGACGCCAACTTGCTCAGGTATGTAACATGAATTGTGAATCTGTTTCTAGAAATAAATGAACCCTGAACCATTAAATCATGACGGTAAATGCATTTTATTAGAGACTTCATCAGAATTATTACTTTTTTTTTTTTTTCCTGAAATTTCTATTTCTTTGATTGCCAAACTCAAAACAATCAGGAAATATTAAGACATAGCCCTCGACACTAAAATCATGCCAATGCAAATATGCACGGAATGTCCCATTCCTATTTGCTTGCGAACTCTAGAAGTTAACTATAGAACTAGAGAGGAGGATCCTATGATAATACATATCATATCGCATTGGGATCCCATCTTTATCTGTTTGAGATTATTGATTAAAAATAGGTCTACACTATCGATATTTTTAATAACAAAAACAACTTCATGTAATGATTTTTTTGTTGATTGCACGCTATCAATTACTTTGCTTTGGTCACTTGGTTCAGCCTAGCGATCAGCTTCATAGTTGTGATTAAAAAATAAACTTACCTAAGCTCTGTGATACCAGGCTGTAACGCTTTCTATACCATACTTTCTATAAGGAACAGTCTAGCTCTCTAACCATCTTCTCTCAAAATAAAAAAGACTTTTCCACAGGTCGGCGCGTAAGATGTTGACTTCTTTTACAGTAAACGTTAGTTGACTAGACAAATATGTAGCTTACGCCACCCACACATACAGACTAAGGATGGCTACCACCCACACATACAGACTAAGGATGGCTACCACCCACACATAAAAGGCACAAACAGACTCTAGGATGGCTACCACCCACACATGCAGACTCTAGGATGGCTACCACCCACACATAAAAGGCACAAACAGACTCTAGGATGGCTACCACCCACACATACAGACTCTAGGATGGCTATCACCCACACATAAAAGGCACAAACAGACTCTAGGATGGCTACCACCCACACATACAGACTCTAGGATGGCTACCACCCACAAATAAAAGACACAAATAAACTCTAGGATGGCTACCACCCAAACATAAAAGACTCAAACAGACTCTAGAATGGCTACCACCCACACATAAAAAACACAAACAGATTCTAGATAGCTACCACCCACACATAAAAGGCACAAACAGACTCTAGGATGGCTACCACCCACACATATAAGACACATACAGACTCTAGGATGGCTAGCACCCACACATAAAAGACATAAACAGCTTCTAGGATGGCTACCACCCACACAAAAAAGGCATAAACAGACTCTAGGATGGCTACCACCCACACATACAGACTCTAGGATGGCTACCACCCACACACAAAAGGCACAAACAGATTCTAGATGGCTACCACCCACACATATAAGACACATACAGACTCTAGGATGGCTACCATCCACACATAAAAGACACAGACTCGATGATAGCTTCTTGATCGTGCGGTGAGTAAGCAGGAGTGTCCTTCGGTCGTCTCGATAGTCCCGGGTTCACACCCTGCCAGCTGCAATCCCCCGTCGTTCTGCGGGAGGTTTTCACAAGGAAGTAGATTATCTTCAATTCTGAAGTAACATCCAAAACATATAAGACAGTTTACTTCAGCCGCATAACGACTATGGATCGTCTCATAAAAATGAGATGAATGCCTGGGCATTAGATATGGTCGGAACGATGTCGCCCACATATCAGCTCACCCCCCCCCTCCATGCAGGAACGGCAAATCTCGATACATATTGGGTCAGCGGTGTCGCAAACTCTGCCAGGATATAGCACTGAGTGCTAAGGGTCGCCGGCTTCTGATTACAAAAGTTACGTACGTTCAAAATGGTGCCAACCGAAGAACAAGTCTACCCCATGTATTTAAATATTTTTCTAGCTAAAACTGAAACTTACCAATACTCCTGTCTCAGCTATTTCTTTGAGCACAGCTTCCGTTACAAAAAAAGCGAAATCCAGTGTTGTAATCCATAAAGTGAATGAATAATTCCATGAACGAATAAATTAGAACAATAATCCAATGAATTCACATACAATCCAATATCCAAAAAAAATCTTTCTAAACACACACTCAACGTGTGTGTTTCACACACACACTAATACACACGCACAAACACACACAAGAAAAACAATTCAAGTCATTACCCACGTGAACAGGAACATAAGGCTAGTTGTTTGGTTTGTGTAATACAGTGTTTCCCAAATTGTGTTCCGCGAGGTCTGAAAAAGTGTTGCATGAATAATTAACTAGTAGGCCTCCACCGTTCCGCGTGAACTAACCTCTCTGAAAATAAGCAAAGTGTTCCGTTAAATACCCGGGAATGTGCGAAGTGTCCCATTGAGAAAAAAAGTTTGGGAAACATTGGGGTAGTATGTATTAATTAAAAGGATATAGCAGATTTAAAACAATATCTGTAACCCTTTTGATATGATGTGGCTGAATTCAAGTTATATGGTAACCAAATAGACAATATCAAGGAGTTACCTACTTCAGGTTGTCAGTAGCAAGTTAATTCCTAGAGCCAAACATAATACCTAGAGCCAAAAATAAATAGCTAGAGCCAAAAAAAAATACCTAAAGCCAAAAATAAATACATAGAGCCAAAAATAAATACCTAGAGCCAAAAATAAATATCTAGAGCCCAAAATAAATACCTAGAGCATAAAATAAATACCTAAAGCCAAAAATAAATACCTAGAGCCAAAAATAAATACATAGAGGCAAAAATAAATTCCTAGAGCCAAAAATAAGTACTTTAAGCCAAAAATAAATACCTAGAGCCAAAAATAAATATCTAGAGCCCAAAATAAATACCTAGAGCATAAAATAAATACCTAAAGCCAAAAATAAATACATAGAGCCAAAAATAAATACCTAGAGCCAAAAATAAATATCTAGAGCCCAAAATAAATACCTAGAGCATAAAATAAATACCTAAAGCCAAAAATAAATACCTAGAGCCAAAAATAAATACATAGAGGCAAAAATAAATTCCTAGAGCCAAAAATAAGTACTTTAAGCCAAAAAAAAATACCTAGAGCCAAAAATAAATACCTAGAGGTAAAAATAAATACCTAGAGCCAAAAATAAATATTTAGAGCCAAAAATAAATATCTAGAACCAAAAATAAATACCTAGAGCCAAAAATAAATACCTAGAGCCAAAACCAAAACATAGAGCCATAAATACCTAGAACCAAAAATAAATACCTAGAGCCAAAAACAAATACCTAATGCCAAAGATAAATACCTAGAGCCAAAAATAAATACCTAGAGCCAAAAATAAATACCTAGAGCCAAAAATAAATACCTAGAGCCAAAAATAAGTATCTAGAACCAAAAATAAACATCTAGAGCCAAAAATAAATACCTAGAGCCAAAAATAAATACCTAATGCCAAAGATAAATACCTAGAGCCAAAAATAAATACCTAGAGCCAAAAATAAATACCTAGAGCCAAAAATAAATACCTAGAGCCAAAAATAAATATCTAGAACCAAAAATAAACATCTAGAGCCAAAAATAAATACCTAGAGCCAAAACCAAAACATAGAGCCATAAATACCTAGAACCAAAAATAAATACCTAGAGCCAAAAATAAATATCTAGAGCCAAAAATAAATAAAGCCCAAAATAAATACCTAGAGCCAAAGATAAATACATAGAGCTAAAGATAAATACCTAGAGCCAAATATAAATACCTAGAGCCAAAAATAAATACCTAATGCCAAAAATAAATACCTAGAGGCAAAAATAAATACCTAGAGCCAAATATAAATAACTGGAGCCAAAAATAAATACCTAGAGCCAAATATAAATACCTAGAGGCAAAAATAAATTCCTACAGCCAAAAAAAAATACTTTGAGCCAAAAATAAAAACCTAGAGCCAAAAATAAATACCTAGAGCCAAAAATAAATACCTAGAGCCAAAAATAAGTATCTAGAACCAAAAATAAACATCTAGAGCCAAAAATAAATACCTAGAGCCAAAAATAAATACCTAATGCCAAAGATAAATACCTAGAGCCAAAAATAAATACCTAGAGCCAAAAATAAATACCTAGAGCCAAAAATAAATACCTAGAGCCAAAAATAAATATCTAGAACCAAAACTAAACATCTAGAGCCAAAAATAAATACCTAGAGCCAAAACCAAAACATAGAGCCATAAATACCTAGAACCAAAAATAAATACCTAGAGCCAAAAATAAATATCTAGAGCCAAAAATAAATAAAGCCCAAAATAAATACCTAGAGCCAAAGATAAATACATAGAGCTAAAGATAAATACCTAGAGCCAAATATAAATACCTAGAGCCAAAAATAAATACCTAATGCCAAAAATAAATACCTAGAGGCAAAAATAAATACCTAGAGCCAAATATAAATAACTGGAGCCAAAAATAAATACCTAGAGCCAAATATAAATACCTAGAGGCAAAAATAAATTCCTACAGCCAAAAAAAAATACTTTGAGCCAAAAATAAAAACCTAGAGCCAAAAATAAATACCTAGAGCCAAAAATAAATACCTAGAGGCAAGGATAAAGACATTGTGCCAAAGATAATTACTTTGAGATATAAATATTTAGTGTGCATGCATAAATTATCTTTTTAAGCTTGTAGAATCCCCAAATTTCCCCCTTTTCTTAAGTGTGATACTCTGTGCGGCTTCCCTGACTGCATAGGCTTTATAACTTGGCACTGTACTCGCTGTTACTCACATACGGTAAAACAGAAAAGGACAAAGATAAGATGAGTTTGCATACGTCGCCATCATGACAGTCACTTTGTATATAGAACTACTGCAGTTCTAGATAGTGAGAACAAATAGAAGGCTTTGAAAGGGGAGCGTAGGGAGAGAAAAGCTTAGTCGGAACTGCCTATGGTTAAGTCCCCTAGCTCTGATAAGTTGGATCACTGAGATAAGATGTTTCATATTCAATGTATCCTCGCGCAAACCTTCCCGTGTAGAGTTTATGGTTGGAATATTGCTCTTTGATTTATTAAAAACAAGGTTACAAAGACAGTTTGTGTGGAAACCACAAACTCAAAATCGGCAAAAGTGGTCCACCCAGGCAGGTAAAAAGAGCATCAGAATTAAATTCTATCAAAGACAAATGATAGAGAAGAATGGAGAAAGAAGGATCATAGATCTTGTGTCGTGCCCCAGCGTATCAGCAGACCAAAGAATAGGTGAAAGTGAATTTTAAGTTTAATGTGAACCTGGCCTAACTGATGTCTTATAATGAATATCTAATTGATCTAATTGTTTTTTAAAGGGTAAATCTCTTATTCAAATCATGAAAAAAAAAAAAAAAAAAAAAAAAAAAACATTTCCGTAGAAAAAAAAAATCCTTTAGTTTAGTGTTCTTTCATTGTGTCGTTGGACTGCAGTTCACGCTATAATTCGAAAAAGTACTTATTAATTGTTGTTTTCAATTATGTCCAACTTATATGCATACTAAATAGATTTTTCTCTTAAAAAAAAAAGTAAACATATTTTTGGGTTAACGTAGTAGTTAGTAGGACAGAACATACATAACGTAGCAATAGAAAAATGAGATTTTTCGCTTTCAGAAAAGAAAAAAGTAGCCGTTGCATCAGAACTTTAATGGTCTAAAATATTATGATGTCGGATTTTCACTCTCTTTTCTAGTTTACATCTAAACGGGACGGACGGACACAAAACTAATAGCGTCTTTTCCTTTTTCGGGGGCCGCTAAAGACAGTTTTTCTCAGTCAAAGAACGGGCCCATCAGCTGCTACACTTGCCATCTTATGCTAAGCCAACCCAACACTGTCTTCGTTCTTCGTAGTATTGAATAAATACTGGCCTGGGTTAGTGTCTTTGAATGTTACTACATATTGCCAACAAGAATAATCTTCGTTTGTTTTTTTTATATTTTAGAATGAAATGAAATCTTTTTCTTTTTAGCATCTTCATGAGAAGTGAGAAGAAGATTAATTTATTTATTCTTATTATATATTTTCGCGGGCCAAATGTGGAACACAATGTACCCACCTTTTTTTTTAATTTATTTTTTTTTTCTTTTCTCTTAAATAAGTTACTTCCAAAAGTTGGCATTGCCAAAATACAAAAGAGAAACAAGTTTCATGGTCTTAGAAAGAGTAATGTCAAACTTTGTTCAGAAAGTGTTCATGGTTCATGCAGGCATGTTTAAATTCTCATCCGTCACACACGAGCTTGCATCCCACACAACACGTCCTACTTCTTCTTCTTCTTCATCTTCTTCTTCTTGAAACTGTCAGGTAGAGTCAAGCCTTCGGCTTTTGGAACTCTAGGCCAGCAACAGTGAACAAGAGCTCTCTCACAGGCCTGAATGAGAACAGTGTACACTGTTCTGTCTGACGTGTGGGTCAGATGCACGGCAATAGGCCGCGCACACTATGACCCCCCCCCCTCGTTCCTTTTCTATACCAGGCTGACCGTGCAGGACACGCCATTTATGTAACGGCCCCTTGAGGAACAGCGCCTGGATTTTGACAAGGTTATGTGAGCTTTTTGACAACTCCGCGCAGTGCAATGAGGATGCTCTCGCACCCCCCCTTAGGCACCCCCACGGGAGTCTTGTTTTTGCTACCCTTTAGCCTAATCGTTTCCACCCGGGCGCCCCTACGAGGCAGGGTAGCATGCCCAGGTTCACGCCCTTAAACTTTAGATTTACTTAAATAGTCACTGATTTTAGTAAATATCGAACTATTTTCAAGTTGATCAGTGTGCGTTTCAATACATCTATTTTTCTGTTAGAATGCTTTATTCCGTCATAATTACAGTTACACGAACACACAAGAAACAAACAGGTTAACGCGTCCACACTGAGCAGTCAAGGTTATTGAGAAGTTATATATATAGATCTATTTATTGATCATTAACAGTTTTTTTTTTACACTGTTCAATGTTATATATCCACTGTAGTTGATCAATTATAAATTCATAGACGCAGATATATGATCATAAAATACTGCTGAAGAGGATAGATTTTTTTTTTCAGTAGCTCAAAAAGATTTTACATCGTCAAAAACATAGAAAACAAATTTCAATGTTTCTCACGAAAAATAATATTCTGCCCCAGAAATTGTTCATAGTTCATTTGATTGTCCTATTTTCCGGCTGTAGACATCATGGCTATTGTTCTCTGTTGTAGACACATGTATTATACATGTCCTCACATGACAAACGATGAATCAGGGATTTTTCCGAAGGCAGCCGTCTCCAGTTTTCATGGAAGACTGGAAGCCAAAGAAATCCCGGGGGAATACAATGCTAAATATTTTTATTGGTGCGTTTACTAATTGACAGATCAGCGTGAATCTTCATTGTTCTATTGTTGCAATGTCCAACACTATATACTTAAAGCTTTAAAGAAATAATGGACATTCCAAATGTATATGCTTCTCGTTGTAAGCAGTGACAAGATGACATAATTTGCATTCACGGACGTACGATTTATCCATGTGTTTACTATGGGTGTCATCCCAAAGATAAGTCTGTAGCTTTTGGTGTGATATGTTTGGTGTGTAGGTTTTTGAATATGTCCTTGGATTCTGTCACTCCAGGTACTCTCCCCCCACTTAACCCTATCCACTAGGTTTCTTTGTAACAGCTTTTTAAGTGTTGTGTATGATTCTTTGGTTTTGTTGTGTATTAAATGTTCATTACCAGGTAAGATTCTTGAGATAGATCTGTAAAATGGATGAGTGACTGTACCAAAATAGTGAGGAGTGTCTTTTTGTATTGGTAGAGGATTTCTTAATGACTAATCTTTTAGTGAGCTGAAAGGTGATAGGCGTTACAGAGATGCCCCATGATACGCTTTAAATACCTAATTCAGATGTCCAAATGGTTCGAGGCAAGCACGCCCCTTTTATGACCCATGTGACCCGAGAAAGGCTTTTATCTCGTGGCCAGGATGAGAAATTGGCTCTTCAACGATCTCTCTGTCAGGAGGCCCCCGTCGACTAAGTGATCATTTATTCACACTCGTCTTGTGGCTCTTCACCGATCTCTCTGTCAGGAGGCCCCCGTCGACTAAGTGATCATTTATTTACACCCGTCTTGGCATGTTGCACGTTCTTCCGAGCCCCTGCATGAATTCCTCCTTTCATGTGTGGCCGGAAGCTCAAGCCCCACGTGGGGGCCATCCTTATGCCTATGCTGTCCCATCGTACCCGTGGGGGGGGGACCATCACCACACGTATGGGCCCTTTTGGGAAACGGGCTGATGGGGGTTTTGGACTGGTTTAGCGAGCCTTTTTTCCATCCCTACAACGTGTAATGTAGCCTCGCTAGAGGGTACGTGTGGTAGCCCACTGAGAGCAGTAAATAGTCAAGGGAAAGTTTGATGGGTGTGTAACAAATTGACCTACAAATTTTAGCCCAAGTGAATGTTCTTTAATATTTTTTTGGATACCTTATTTTCAAATTTTTTATTCGGCAGATTACAGTGCCATAATTTGTAGTTCCCGCACCACTGACCATACTAATTTATATGAAAATTTAAATTTCTTAAGCATTGCATTAAAGTGTTTTTCTGGGTATTTTATTTTGCATAAATTAAATTTAGACGGTTATTTCATAAGATTTTAAAGTCAAATGTGTTATATATTTGATATTGATGAAATAAAAATCAATTTTAATTAATCTTTGCTCAAAAATCTTAAAGTATCTGATTTGGATAGGACAAAAAAAATTCCTTTTTTTTTAAAAAGATGATTCGCACTTGTCTCCCTTTACACAACTCTAAACCACCTATCTACTCACAACAAGACACCCACACGCTGATAGTCTTACTCTGTTGCGCACCAGCTAAGTTATTGTGCAAGAGCCACTTTTAAGTGTGTGTGTGCGACTGGAAAGGGGTGCGCCAGGCGAAAGATACATTAAAGGTATTGATTAGTTCAATATTTTATGTCACAAGTGATTTGCACTAAGTGTTCAATACACCGAACAGAAGCACGCGCTCTACTTCTGTCAAATATTAGCATAATGATCATGTTAATAGTGTGCTCTCTGTTGCAAATGCAGGAAGCACGTTTTATAGAGCAGCAAGGGTCAAGGTTGCAGAAGTATTCTACATTGAAAGCCATTTTGTTTTCATCCCTCTTCCTACATAATTTTCATTGACAGAATTACAGCAGAAGTTATCGTAATATTGGGTTAGTCCTTTGTGACCTACGGTGTCAAGACCGAACTACAAGCAGCAATATTCTCGTGAACGCTGATATGGACAGTATAGAGGGACTTCTTATGGCCCGACAGTTGAGCTTGGCAGGGGACGTATCCCGTCAAGGGGGAAAAACTTATGCTCACTAAAAATGGTCTCTGTTCAGTCACAGGTCAATGTTCAGTCGTTGATCTCTGCTCAGTCGCAGGTCAGTGTTCAGTCGTAGGTCTCTGTTCAGTAGCAGTTCAGTGTTCAGTCGTAGGTCTCTGTTCAGTCGCAGGTCAGTGTTCAGTCGCTGGTCTGTGTTCAGTCGCAGGTCAGTGTTCAGTCGTAGGTCTCTGTTCAGTCGCAGGTCAGTGTTCAGTCGTAGGTCTCTGTTCAGTCGTAGGTCAGTGTTCAGTCACAGGTCTCTGTTCAGTCACAGGTCAGTGTTCAGTCGCAGGTCTGTGTTCAGTTCTTCTATATCGATTGATCTCGCCCCTTTCCTCTCGTGAAATTATTCGTTTAATCGAACATGCCGAGATGATCCGATTAACCGGATTAGAAAGTACATCTCTAGTGTTCATTATCGCCACTGTGTATGTTCTCTAGTGGCAACTGTTTTATCAACATAAAGTTATAAACAGACAAACCTACTTAAAACGTTATACAACGTAAAGTATTGACCTACTGCTCTTGTCTAGTCTAAAGATCCACGCTGAGATTATTGTAATGTGTTTGGCACTTGAAGATTGGTTTCCAGCAAGACTGGGTGGGGTGGGGGGTGCGAGCAGGGTTAGAACCCGGGACCATCGAAAATCAAAGAGCACCATCCATAGCTAGAGTTCATTTCATTTATGCAAAGAATATGACTGACTCAGACTGACTCAGACTGACTCAGACTGACTGTCGTATCAAGGTCATTAGTAATGTGTTTTACGTTTTGGACTTAACTGGAGCGTCACTGTGTACACTAAGATATGTGTTAACACTTAAGTTTTTATACAACAAAATTGCTACAGCCCCAAAACGGCCAGATTGGATAGCTGCCTGGTTGTGTTGACTGTCATTTTGATAGCCCCCGAGTTCGGACACCACCCTCCTTCATTACTCCTGGACGTCCGGCATGAGGTTTGGGTTAGGACGTCATCTCAGACAGAACGTCCTAGACTTGTAAAAAAAAAAAAAAAAAAAAATTATAGTCTGATAGGTTTGGTCTGGTATGATGGCTGTCTGACTTCGACAGATTACTCAGAAGAGGTTTCAGTTTCTTGTACTGGCGTATTAGAGGCGTTTCAAACTACTAAAAAAATAGACCTACACATTAACAAGATGTAAGGACCAAGTCAAGACCGTTAGATACTTGAATAAAGTTTCATACATAAAGGCCACAGTTGAGTCTCTGTCCGTAAGATAATATTGTTACCTTAAAGTCCTAACAACAACTGAATAATATCAACATCAACTAGCTAAACTCCCGCTATCTGTGACGTCACTAAATGTCGCGTTCATAGTCCGTCAATTATGATGCGTCTATAGACTAAGTGCCTTACAATAATATAGCATATACACCAGTAGTAGAAAAAAGGTTTATATGCAACAGCGCCTGGTGATTACAGATGCCCGTATAGAATAGTGTATATAGTTTAGTATAGTATAGTATAGTGTATAGTATATAGTCTAGTATGGAAATGTATAGTGTAAAGTACAGTATATTACAAAGTATTCATTTTCTTTCTATGACATGTTAATATTAACTCTTCTATTGTAAAGTTCACATTATTGGTCAAGGTGACATGTTCAACCAATCAGACAGTCGTAAAAGGCCAGGCTATGGTGATTAATGAATTGTGCCCAAGGGGCTCACATCTTGACACAGTCTCTTAAGGTGTAAGGTTACTCCGGTCATGTGCAGTTGGCTTCGGGTGCCGTGACATGGACGCCCGGGTAATTAAGACTAATTAGGGTTAGAACTTATCAATGATGTTGCGCACCCCGCCCCCCCCCCCCTTTTTGTTTCATCTTGTCCTCTTAGGCGCAATGATACTGGAACACATCCTGTGTGTATAAAGTGAGATTAATACGAGATAAGTGCAGGCCTATATGTGGTGAGATCAGGGTAGGCCTTAGGCATAGGCAAACTATCAGCCGCCTTAGCCTTCCTATCGGTGGGTGCCTCGCAAATAACTCAAAACATTTTCAGAAAAGAAATAGCACAGCTTGAGCCCAATTCTCTTATCTTATCTTATATAATACAGACGTTACTTCAAAAAAGAAGATGATTACGTCCTACGCGTCATGCATTTAGTCAGGCTTGTTAACCCATGACTTAAATTCTGCCAAGTCACTAGTTTTCCCGGCTAGCTCAGGCAACCCATTCCATACTCTAATAGCACTAGGGAAGAAGGAGCATTTGTACAAATTTGTCCTAGCATATGGAACTTGGAAGGTGCCTTTGTGTCTTTCTGAGTTTTTTTGTTGTTTTTTTATATTGCATTTGAAGATTATGGTTAGGTGTTTTATGTATAATTGCTTGGAGTACACTAGCTTTTAAATAAATAGTGTAATTTTAGGGTTTTTTTTTCTTTAATTTTTTATTTTCCTATCTCATATGAAGCACAAAATTCACTTCACCTAGAGCCTCCAGTCATCTAAGGCCGGCCCTGGTCAGATAAGTATGAGATAAGTGTGTCTAGAGTAAGATAAGCATGTATAAATAACGTATTATGGCCAGGCTCTCATTAACTCTTTCTCTCCTAACTGACAATACCAACGTTGATTCCACCAGAATGTGGTCAATAATTACGGAGAGAAGGAGTTAAGACTTTAGTTTCATTGGAAGGTATAGACTCGGACAAAAGAAGTAAGATCTTGAAGTGTAGACTTTCTTTAATCAGATCAACAAATATAGTTCTTGGTGGAAACACTTCTCAAGTCCTAGTGTCATAGTGAAATCGAAGGGCCAATTAATCTTATTTATTTTTTGAAAGAACTATGTGATGTATAAGATAAGATAAGATCGTCACTGTGTGACAGTTTGAATGGACTGATAGGCTTCCTACTATGAGCCTTTTTTAATACAATGTTTTAATTATTTGCCAATCGAATGAGCTAAGACTGTTTTTTATATGTGCTTAATTTTATCCCAATAGAAAACTTAAAAATGTGTTAATTGCCCTTAGATCTAGATCTCTGTTGCTTCAGTTCAATAGCACGTGACTTTTTTTTTTTTTTTATTTCGCTAAATCTTTTGATGCCATAGAAGTAAAAGAGAAAAAAAAAGCTGCAGAAATCGTCGAAGGCACATCTCTGTGCATTGGTTTGAAGCACTCAGACTCCTGCTGTACTTGACTAGTAACACGTTAATGAAAAATCTCTGCAGCTCTTATTTGATGAGGGTAAACTTCACCGGAAGTGCTTTAGAGACAGCAGAAGAGTAAGGACACACATTTTGAACTGCTGATTTAGTGGAAGCGGAGGTAATAGAAGAGAGGGCAATGAGTAGAGAGGGCAATAGTAGAGAGGGCAATAGTGGAGAGGGTAATATAAGGGAGGGCAATAGTAGAGAGGGCAATATCAGGGAGGGCAATAGTAGAGAGCGTAATATAAGAGAGGGCAATATCAGGGAGGGCAATAGTATAGAGGGCAATAGTAGAGAGGGTAATATAAGAGAGTACAATATCAGGGAGGGCAATAGTAGAGAGGGCAATAGTAGAGAGGGCAATAGTAGAGAGGGCAATGGAAGAGAGGGCAATAGTAGAGAGGGCAATAGTAGAGAGGGCAATAGTAGAGATAGATGGACAGACAATGGCATAAGATGTAATGGGTAGATACCTAAGCTTGAGTCACATTTTTTAGTTTTATATGCTAGGACAAATAAGAACTAATACGAACTCTTGTATAATTGCCAATAGAGCCTGGCACATTTTGATTGAATTAGCCAATGTTTTAATGGAGTGTTTCCCAATCTTTTTCCTTAACGGAACACTTTGTACATTCTGAGTTTTTAACGGAACATTTAAATTTTTTTTTATTGCAACTAATTCACATCGTGGCCTTCAAGTTAATTGTTCCAGTAGTTCGTGGAAAGCCTATTCAGACCTCGCAGAACCCTAAGGTTTTCGCAGAGCACAGTTTGGGAAACACTGACTTAATAGATGAGTCTAAATCATCCCCCATGTAGGTATGGTGTCCAGCCAGCGCATCTGTTATATGGTATTACTTGTCTACTGTCCAGACCAACTTCCAAAAATATGGCTATTTATTTAACCAATGAGTACCTATGAATGTAATAACAGAAAGTTTTCGTATAAATATTTTTTTTTACTATTTCCAACACTCTCAAGATTTAATGGAGTGTTTTAGCGATTACGTCATAGTTAACAAATGAGACTACAATATTGCTACAAGACGCAAGTTTGAATTATTCATCATTTTCACGCACTAACTCGGTCAACACATTGCAGAATACGAGTTGTTGTTTTTTCTGTTGTTTTTTTCCGTTTAATTTTTCCGATTTGTTTTTTGTTTTCCATATTTACTTTTGAGTTATTGTAAAGAATAGAGGATCTCTTTCTCTCACTCTTTAAGGAAACAAGCGAATTTTTCTCTTCGTTCTTTTTCTCGAGCTCTGTTTGTCTTTAACGTTCGCAATCCGCTTTCTTACTCTCTCTCTCTCTCTCTCTCACTTTCTTTCTCAATCTTTTTTCTTTCTCTCTCTCTCTTTATTTCTCTCTCTCTCTCTCTTTCTCTCTCCTAGATATTCTCTGGTGTTTCCAATTTGGAATGACTGCCTTGACATCAGCAGGTGAGGGCTAAGATGGGAGTGGCCGGAAATAGTTCTACCCACACAACACCTAGTAGACATCGTCAACATCAATAGGTAGAGACATCACATCATTCTCTTAGTGACCTACTGATCTCTGAATATGATTAGACCTTCGCGCGAAAAAATCTGAAAGAGAAAAACTGATAGCGATAGTCTGAAAGATATAGTCTACAAATACTTTGAACTTGAATAGATGATAATACACAGAAATAGCAACTAATTTGTTTTTCAGGTTTGCTTTTCGATTTCTTTTACAAAAAAAAAAAAAAAAAAAAAAAACAAGTCTTTTTTTTTTTTTTAATCCATTATTGCATGCTCTTTGAAGCCTCTCCAAATTATGGACCCACCAGCAATAGAGCGAGCATGTCTTTTAATCTCTGAACAAAAATCTAGCACACGGTGTCTATAATTAAACTGAAAGCTTGAAGAGCGGGATTGAAAAGCTATTCAGCATGTTTGTCTGCCAGTGATAAAGACCTGGGATATGAACCCCAAACATATTAGTGATAGCTTTGAAGTCGAGCTAAAGATAGATTTGACCTCCTTGTCACGTGCAGAACCGTGGCACTCGTTTCTTCATCAACGTGTGTATATTATAAACCTCGCTCTTCATACGCTGAAAAATACAAAAATGTTTGGACGTTGTAAACAAACACCGTGGGGCGTTGCTATGACAACAGGGTAATTAATCAAAGGGCAGAAATAACAAACAGTTGACGGTTGACTAATGAGGCCTAGCAGACGGGGGAACCCTCACTATCTCCCAGTAGTTCTAGGCACCCAAATCACGATTTAATGTGTCGAATTTTTTTAAAAGAACGTGACCAAACTTAGATCCGCCTCTGTGACAATAGGTCGCAGCGATTTGTAGACAAAAAAAACAACATATTGTACTAAACGAAACAATGTATATTAGATCTGAAAGTTAAATTTGAATAATACTTGAATTACTAATTCTTCTTAAATCTACCATATCCATTTTTTCTGTTTATGTATGTATCTATATATTTACCTGTATATTTATTGATCTATTTATAAATGTATTGTTATATTTATTTGTGTATTTATTGCAATACCACTATTCAAGTTACGCTTTCGGAGTTGGTAAAATTTTCTGGTAAAGGCAGACTAGAGTAACGCCTTAAGTTAAATCACTAAATTTAGAAAGCCTTTAGGAGAGAAGACTCAAAAGTAAAGTAGCAATTATACATTAAACACTGAACCATAATCTTAATAATAGTAATAATTTTATTTATAAAGCGCTGTTAACAAACAAGATGTAGGCTCAAGGCGCTGTAATAACATTACAAACACAGACACGACAACAGGTATAAAAAACTAATCTAAAAAAGTTTTAAACAAGTAGGTCTTAATGTTCTTCTTAAAAGTGGTATAGCATGTTGTCTGTCTGAGATCAATGGGTAGTGAGTTCCAAACCTTTGGTCCGTGCAATGAAAAAGCCCGCAGACCGTAGCTTTTTAGGGAGAAATTTTTCTCTGCCCGATGCGACACCTCTGATGGTACTGAGGAATCGTATATCTATGAGTCATCGGCAAAGAAATGGTATAGGATGCCGGTTGGCCGTATGACACCACTGAGTGGATATGTATACATAGTGAACAGTACTGGGAGTAGAACTGATCCCTGGGGTACTCCGTACTTCAAGAGTAAGCTTGTTGATTCTGTTCCGCTAACAACGACACTTTTAGGACGATTCCTGTTAAACCAAAAGTGGAAGAGAACCTGGCCATCATATTTTCATGGTCTAGCGTATCAAAGGCTGCGGACAAGTCCAACATGGAAAGAATTGATATGTGGCCTATGTCGGAATTGTGAAGTAAGTCGTTTAGTACCCTGACCACTGCTGTCTCTGTGCTTCGGCACTTCCTATATGCAGATTGAAATTCTTCCAAGAGACAGTACTGTTCAAGATGAGAAAGAATTTGCGCTAACCATGGAACTATACTCATGGAACACCAGCTTCGAGATTTTATGATCAGAGTGCCGTCGCGCATCTTTTTTCGCGCATCGTACCATTTGAAAAATCGATGAGGATGCCAAAGAAGAAATTTACTCCGAGAGCGACTTGGATTGACCTTCATTGAGAGTAAAACTTCCCCACACTATATTTTATTAGATCTGTAAAAACTTTATCCATTTTCTGACTATCTGATAAAATAGATACAATTTCCCTGATTAAGGGATCGTCACAAAATTTTTTTTATTAAGGCCACTTCGTTAAAATAGGTGTTTCCAGTACTTCCTCATTTGGGTATTTTACACAACATCTGGAACTTTTTTTTATGTACATGAAATTATTATCATCTGTCCCGCGCAACCAAACCATCCACTTTTCCCAGTCACCAATGTTCTTAACAAGATATCAAGAGAGAGAGGCTGGTCCATTTTTGCGTAGTCCAGCCAGCTTTTTTTTTTTTTTTGACAACCTTATTTCGTTCTCTCTCATTAAGGATATTTTTAAAAAATTAGTCTTACAAAATACAATTCCAATTTCGAATGCGAATTTTTAAAAAACCGAACTTATATATAGATCTTATACTGATGATACTACTTATATAGATCTACCAGTTGATAATCATCATCATAGATAATAATCTACATCTATAATCATAGTGCCCTTTTTTCAGTCAATATAGTCAAGTCAAGATAGTGTAACGTAAACTCGAAGGTTTAATACAATACGGTATATATAAGTAGAGTCTATGAGTTAGTAAAAGATCTAATTATTTTGTTACTTTGTATGTGACAGTATGTCAATGTCTCAATTAAAATAATTAATATCATCAGCCATATCATTTTGAATATTTAAAAAGTAGACATAGATTTTTATTATATTATAAATAGATAGATTAGATCTAAATAATTTTACAAACTTTAGAAATGATTGATTTTATTTTTAATTGATCAGCCTTCTAGACTAGATCTAGCTAGACTCTAACATGTAGATTGTAGATCTTGGAATTGGATCGAAATTCACCTTCCTAAATTGTCTTTAAAGTCTGTAGCTGATTTGAGAGGCCCAACGAGGCAAGAGTCTATTAGTACTCTGTCTCTTGATCTATCTAGTAGGCCTACTAAGCTATTGCATTAACCATAGTGTAGTCAAATCTTGATAACTAGTCTTCTAGATCTAAGCTTCTAGAATAATTAGATCTAGATCCAGTTTAGATTTAGAATATAAAAGTATTTTACTACCTAAATTACTAAATCTACTGATCTAAATTCTAGATATATAGATCCAGTTTAGATTTGGAATATAAAAATATTCACTAGCTAAAATTCTAAATCTACTGATCTATACTTAATATGTTAGATATTATATGACATCTACAAAAATTATTATTAAGATATAATTATAGATTCTAGACTAGTTATATATGTACATAAAATATATAAATAAAAGATAAAATTTATGCAGGCCTAGGTTCCATAAATTTATAATTGATCCAGATCTATCAGTAAAAGTTACCTTCGATTGGCAGTGTTACCCAATCTAATATATACAAGACAATTTATAATCCATGCCTTGCCTACACCCCATATACATAAAATAATAGTTTCCATGCCATGCCCAGACCCATGAGTTCATGAAATAATAAATGATGTGGTGTCAAGTTGGATCTATCCCCTGAAATTCAGTACTTTAATATAAAACTCGCATATCTAGTTAATTATTTGCTATGACACTCTGATAAACTTGGACTTGTGTGATACATATATGTTTTTATCAGATTTAATTAATGAAGTTTTGGTGCATTTTAACCAGTAATAAGGCTACAAAAGTATCATCAGGTGTATTCTAACCATTGGTATTTTTCCTGGCAACATTTCTATTCTAGTCTGTGATAAATTATAAATAAAAAAAAATGTTTGTAATGTTTCAGTTATTAACAAGTAGAACCATGGCAACCAGTTCTGATGATGTACCAGAATGGCTCAAGGATCATACTTATGCTATTTTTACTCTCTGGGCAGACATTAATAATATTGGCATCCATTCAATATTTAATGTAAGTACTACTATACAATTTTTATTTTAGTTATCTTATAGATGTTTTAAGAATTGTGTGATTTTCATGGTCAAGCAACATCCAAATATCTGGGATGGAATTTAACATTTTACTCTAGTTTTTTTTTTTTTTATAACACTCTTAAGCACATTCATCTTTCATGAATGCCTAATATACCTTGGCTGTTGTGCAGGCCATTCCTTTACAATAAACTGTTAGATGAAATTAGGCAAAATTGTCTGATAATTTAATAATATTATTTTTTAATTTTAATGTTTTCAAAAGAAATTAGCCAATATGCCTAATTGTACAATTACAGTTATGTTTGGAAATGCAAGAAAAAGGCATGCATTCCTGAAAAGTCAATGATTGGTTGCACCTTTTAAAGGTAAGGTACTGCAATTTTTCCATATGCACTTTTCTTATAAGCTGAAGTACTTGTATTTTTGAAAAACTAGTTCTCCATGAAAATGTAAATCATAATATATGTTATAGTTGCTTTTAGGTGAGTTCAATGTGCATCAAATTAACTGAATATCTGCCTTCACCTATAGTAATAATTCATAACTATTAAGGTCAGGGCCATGTCTACATATTAAGGCAGTAGCCCCTTTAAGGTACAGACTATTTTTAAAATGGCAAAATTATATAATTATACTTAATAATATATACGTTTAGCATGGTCAACACATATGTCACACATATTTTTTTTTTTTTTTTGGAAAAATCCTTTTATTTATTTTTATAACTAGATAACTTTCTGTTATGAGATTCTTGGACTCCTGCATAGCACCACCAGAAAGGACCAATTTTAATTTAAGTTATATTATACTGTAAGCTCTATACATATTCATGTATATCCTGTCATCCAGCCAACAGGTTTCGATTTAGTATTTCTTTAAATCTGTTTGATATTGTACTTGAAAACTATTAATCTGAGCCCCATTAAAACAAGAGGGAGTGCAGTGGATGAGTGGTAAAGCACTTGGCTTCTGAACTGAGGGTTCCTGGGTTCGATTAAGACTGGTATTTTCAATTTCAGAATCCTTAAGGCTACTCTTGAGTCCACTAAGCTCTAATGGATACATGGCAATAGTAAGGAATAAGTAAAGGTGGTTTGGGGATCCATGGCTGAATGGTTAAGTCTTGGGTTTGAATCTCTGTGAAGACTCAGATTTAAAATTTTTAGATTTTTGGGTGCCCCTGAGTCCACCTAACTCTAATGGGTACCTGACTTCGTTTTGGAAAGTAAAGATGGTTGATTGTTGAGCTGGCCACATGATGCACTGGCCAAAGAATCAAATGACCTTAACATCATCTGCCCTATAGATTGTGAGATCTAAAATGGGATTTTTTTTCAAAAGGTAGTTGGTTGTTGTGCTGTGTACATGACACCCTCCCAACCATGGGGCACAGAAACTGATAAACTTTATATCATCTGCCCTATAGATTGCAAGATATGTAAAAGAAATTTTAATTTTTTTAAATTAAAATAAGAATCTAACAAAAGTAAACATAAAAAATATGGTGCAGTATCCTTAAAACTAAAACCTGGTGTGAAGGTTTAAAATGTTGGCAAAAAAAAGCAACATCAATTAAATATTCTTAATTCCCTTTGCAAAACTTACTGAGAAGAACATGCATGTTGTTCCCTCATAGGTTTCTTGACAGGGGAAATCTTGCTTATATTAGATTTGAATTAAGCAAATTAGGAAAAAAATTATACTCATTTTATTTCAAATGGTTGTATGTAAACCTTAAGAATTATTTTTCAGTTATAAGTATATTGAAATGAATGGATAATCATGAAATTGTTAAATAATTGCTGCTATCATTCCATTGACTAAAGAACCATAATTTTTTTTTTTAAATTAATTTCAAAATGATTTTTTTAAAGTAGAGTTCACATAGATCTGGAGTAAAAAAAATTTTTATTTGACTAATGCTTCAATTTTATTGTATCATTAGTTTTTTATTTTTATTACCCAGAATATTTAAAAAATGAGTACTCTATTTTCATGTAATAATGTTACTTGGTATTCACACATCAAAATACGCTATAATCTTTAGGCCATATAGATTTGTATAAATATAAATTAACTTGTTTAAATACATTGTAAATGTATATTGTTTGGATAAGAATAAAGTTTTTCTGTAGACAATTATTGTTCAAGATTTGTTGATGCTCCTGCTTAATCAATTATATATATACAGGTCATTAGTTTTAACACACTACTGGCACAAGAAAAAGTGGTCGCCCCCACTTCCATTACATAGATGTAATAAAACTCAAATCAGTGAACATCAATACTGACAATTGGGAAGACATAGCTCTAGACCGCAACAGATGGAGAGAGACAGTGACCAAGAAAGCTATGGACAGTGAAAGTACATGGGTCTCAGCTCAGGAAGAAAAACGTACAATCCGAAAAACGGCCAGCTCATCTACCACCGAAGCAAAAGCCACCTTAACCTGCGCTATCTGTGGACAGGAGTGTCTCTCCAAAATAGGGCTCCACAGCCACATTAGGAAGTGTGCTCTGAGATGAACCATAGTCGTTATACGACTGAAGGAGGCCAATGATGATGATACAGGTCATTAGTTTTAACACGTCTGATAATAAATGACAGTACAAGTTATTGAATAAAAATTTGTCATTATTTCAGCCGCTTTAGGCCTACATCAATGTGAGGTACCAGTACTTTGATTGTGTCATATAAAAATTTAAAGCAACATTTTGAAATGAATAGTCTATAGAATTGACTGTAAATACATTTAAGTGATGGGCTGTGATCTGCGTGAATTGAGAGCTGATCATGTATTGAATTTGTGTTTTTGATCTTTACTTCAAGTAAATGTTAATGAACAATTAATTTTTAATGAATAAATAATTTAAAAATAAATACAAAGAAACCATAAACATCTACTTTAGTTTAATAATTTTTTTTCATCAGAACAGAATTTCCAACTTTGCATTCTTAAAATAAAATATAATTTATTTAGAGTAGAGTCAGAACACAAAATCATAGTTTTGAAATTAAGTAAATTAAGCTAAGCTGTGATCGCTTATAAACATTTGTATATAGACTACACACAATTTAATTATTATTTTTCATCAAATTGCAGGAACTAGTACATGTGGTACTTCTGCCTATTTGACAATAAAAAAACCTTAGTCAATGAAATAGTAGTACTAGTAAATGAGATAAAAGTAAACTAAATATCATCAATGCTATTGAAGCCACACTTGTTTCTTTTTATCTTGTTTGGTGGACTGCAATTAAAGTTGCTATTAATTTTACTGATAGTCTTAGCTGAAATGCCAGTGTCATCTCTTGAATCCTAAGCTTATTTTCTTGGTTACTGGAAGTCCAGATATATGGAGTTTCATTTTAAACACCTATACTTTCCGAAATGGCCTTCCGATAGGCGAAACCTATTTGCCTAACATGTCATATGCACATAAAGAGGTACCACAGAAATGCTTTAAAGACAAGCTTAGGCGCCAACTTGCTTTAACTGACATAGAATAAGAGAGCACCTGGTTGCATACAGCTTCAGAACGAGACAGCTGGAGGTCACTTACAAAGGTGTGGTATACACCAATGAAAATTAATTACCGAGGGTAGACGGCAAAAAGAAAAAAACAACTGATTCTACCACAGGTGGACAATGGTTATGCCTGTGCTCAGTGTAGCATAATATGTAGGTCACAGCTGGGGCTGAGTAGCCGCTGGAAACAAAGCATTCATCGGAATCAAAGACAAGCCTATCATTTTTGTAGCATAGTTTGTAGCTTCTGTAAATGCATGAAATGCCGTCACAAATGACACAAGTCCTCTGTGAGTTTGATGGATTATAAACATCTTACTTCTTTGCCTTATATTAAATGGTCCTTCTGTCTGTTCCACTAGGTACTTGCGTTTATCTAAATATCATTGATATATCGTAACATGTCATCAAAATAAAAACTAGAATCTCTGCAACTGGTTTACAAGTCATCAATAACACTTGCCATTTAAAAAAAAAAAATTTAGATATAGTCAAATTCGATTCATTTAGGCCTATATTTTTTTTTTATGTGAATATATAATGATCCTTTACACTTTGTGACTTTACTAGTAGATCTATACTTTGGAGTAGACTTGTTTGTTGAGCTAAAGTCGGAAGTACACATTGAGTTTTTCTGTGATCTAGTAATCATCTAGTCAAATGTAGTATTTTTTTTTTTTAGTGATCTAATAGATCTAGATCTAGTAGTAGAGAGAGTATCTGTCATATCGTGATCAGTAGGTGGCTGAAGTTTTATAAATCTATTCCATGACAAAAACCCTGGCTAGATTTAGATCTACTGGTCTAGACATCTAGATCTAACTAGAATTTAACTAGAAAACTGAATTAGAGAAGTAGCTTTCTGGATCTAGAACTAGAATCTATATATTACTAATATTAGATCTAGTTGCGTGAAACGCTTAATTTTTGGTTGTTGTTTTTAATAAATGCACATAAAATACATTGTATTTTGGCAATATAGTTGGTTTTTTTTGTCAATTTATTTAGGCTACAATATTACCAAGATTAACTTTATCTCTGTTTCCCACAAGACGTGTATGCCTAGAGCCTAGTCCTTTCGATAATAATAATAAAAAAAAACGATGAGCAATGCGCAGCTTGGAGTGTCAAAACTGTTTTAGGTCTCCTATTTTTTTTTTCGTGCAATTTAGTATATCGTAACAAATACGCATTTAGCGGAACGGTAGACAGGTCTTCATCCAGATTTAGTGTAAATAAACCAAACACAGAAACACTGAAAGATTGTATTTTCGGAATTTAGATTCTATTTTTTGGAAAAAAAAGTGGCATTTTATAGGGTGATCGAAAAAAATAACTTTTGTGACGATCTCTTATTCGGGAAAATTTGATCTATTTTATCAGATAGTCAGAAAATGGATAAATTTTTTACAGATCTAATAAAAATAGAGAGTAAGGAAGTTTTACTCTCAATGCAGGTGAATCCAAGTGACTCTCGGAGTAAATTTCTTCTTGGCATCATCATCGATTTTTCAAAATGGTATGGTGCGCGAAAAAAGATTCGCGACGGCACTTCGACTCTCTTTGTCTTTGTAAAAAACTCGAAGCTGGTGTTCCATTAGTATAGTTCCATGCGCTAACACGATGCGCTCCAGAAGCTTTGACAGGAAGGGAAGATTTGATAATGGGCGATAGTTTTTTAGACATTCCGGGTCAAGACTGGATTTTTAAAACAATTTTTAATAGTCTTCAAATACAAAAACAAAATTTAATAAAATACTCAGAAAGGCACAAAGATAAAGGCACATTCCTCGTTCCATATGCTTGGACAAATTTGTACAAATACTCCTTCTTCCCTAGTGCTATTAGAGCATGGAATGGGTTGCCTGAGCTAGCCAGGAAAACCAGTGAACAGGCAGAATTTAAGTCATTGGTTAATATGCATGACGCGTAGGACGTAATCATCATATTTTTTTCTGAAATATTTTATAAGATAAGGGTGGGTGGAAACGATTCTCGAAAACGGATCTAACATTTACCAAGAAACGCGTACATCGTTGTGAAAAGAATGACTAGCTCGTTTGCTCAAACTGGTACAACTCTAATTTGGCTCTGTTATCTTAAAGTCCTAATCTCCAGTGGATGGCGAAAGGAAAGCTTTGAAACTGAGACTAGAGTGGGTGACAGTTCGATACCTATCAAATGACAAGTCAGCCAACAATTTTGAACGTGTTGAAAATATCTAGTATCAACCTTTTTTACATCGTTGTGTGTGTTAGCGCACCCAACTATTTGGAGATTATTTGCAAAGTGCAAGATGAACGACGACACCGTTTCAGGAAAAACCCTGAAAACATCTCTTAAAGTATTCAACATTGGCATTGCCTGTTAGGCGCTTCCGAGGTGTCTAATAATATTAATAATAATAATGATAATAATAATGCAGATTAACCAGGTAATAACACTCAACGAAATCCAATAACACCGGCGAAAGGCAGAACAATCAATAGAAGCTTGTTGACTATGATTCTGAACAAGAAGTTTAATAGCAATGAAGGGAACCACCGAATGTCAGCTAACCCTCTACGTTCATAACAAGCTTCCTATCTCTAAGGCGTCCAGGAAGTAGTCTGTTTACTTCGGTTGATATTTCGCTATCTCCCCCTAAAACCTAGTCTTGTTTTTACTAGTCGCGTCATTGACTCTAAGTCAAAACTTCCCCTGTTTCCCCGAAACAAATAACTAATTCCTAATCGTGACATAACAGCCACTTGGGAGAAGAAGTACCTAGTAGAGCATCGTGGCGCCTTGCCATGAAAACTGGCGCTAAAATTGCAGACGACAAGAAAACAGCGCTGGCTGAAGAAAAGCGCTAGAGAATAAACTCAAGGCTACTGACACAAGCTCCAGCTGGAATAACTTGCCCGGTCTGCAGCCGAACATTCCTAGATAACATAGGTCTCACCAGCCACATGAGGAGGCACAAAACCCCAGTGCAAAACCCTCAGCCCCTTAAATACAAAGGGGTTCTCACAATGTATCACAATAGAACGAACTATGTTACATTGTTTGGTTCGCAAAAACCAAACTTGGATCAGATCTCAAACATAGTAGAGAACTATGACTCTAAGTTTACTAGTCTAACTCTGTCTGTACTATGACTCTATGTTTACTAGTCTAGCATTGTCTCTACTATGACTCAATGTTTACTAGTCTAGCTCTGTCTCACTACGGAAATTGAGATCTATGAATTTCATTTATTAGTCAATTTAGACACAGGCAGATTTCAAAAAAAATTTTTTTTTCGATATTTCTTTTAAATTTTTCATATAATTTAGGGGTCACCACATTCAGTTCGCTAAGGGCGTCCAATTCTCTAAGGCCGAGTCTTCGTTACGGTGTGAAATCCGTTGGTTTGACCTTGTCGCTTGCTTTATTGCAGGACAAGTAATTTCAAACTTGACGTCATCTGTTTAATCAAGCCTAATGCACAACCACGGAGAGGTTCACTTATGTCACGGTACTTCACGAGGATGCAATTGAGTTGGGGGGGGGGGGGAGATATGTTGAAACAGATGGGAGGGAGGGGAAAGGCTATGGTGTCATCTCATTTCTCTAATGTCGCAATTTTTATTTTTTCCTGCGGTAGTTCGCCAACTCATTGCTTCCAATCACCACATTACCGCACATTCTCACACGCACGCACACACACACTCACAAGTGTCTCTTGGATTTACACGTGCGCAAACACACACTCACACTGTAAATCTTTCACACAATCACACATATTCTCACACATACTCTTCCACAAAGACTTATTCACACACTCTATTGAAAACGCCATTTTTACACATTTATTCATGTGCAGTCTGAGACACACAATCACCCAATCCCTCACACTCTTTCCCACTCTCAAAGACACACAAGCACACACATATTCTCTTTATCTCTCCACGCAGAGGGCGGATTGGCTATATGGGCATTCGGGCAAATGCCCGGTGGGCTGGTACCCAAATGGGCCTGTTGGGCCACCGAAAGGGCCGCATGGATGTCACTAGGGCAGGTATTAAATTGTTAAAGGTTTTATAGTGTTCTCTTATAAAAGTGACTATCTGAACGTCGTGATTAAAGAAATCTTTGACAGACTCTACAATGCAAGACTAATTAAATCTAACACATTCTCCGATATCATGCAATAGTCTACATCCGTAAACAGTGAAACTAGTACGCTCCGTCCCTTTAGGGCCAACACACTTAGCGATTAATAAGTAACATAAGGTCTATATTTCTAATTAAGATTTAGAGGATGTTTACAGTTATCGACACATTATTCAACTTAAAATTATGATTTTGAGGACAGGTAGACCTAGAACTAGTAGAACTGGATGCCCTGATATCCAATTTGTGGGCCGGTGTGTATAGAATTGCCCGGGCCGATTTTGACATCCAGTCCGCCCCTGTGTCAATTGCTGTCGCACAGACGTACATACACACACACTGTGCAACTAAACTTTTTCCAATGGTTATTGTTGGGGTACACTAGGTTTTGAATAAATTGCGTAGTTATTTTGTTTTCACTGTTTATTTTTTTTTATTTTCTTATTTCCTTTGGGGGCCACCAAGTTCACTTCGCCTTGGACCTCCAATTATCTAAGGCCGACCCTGCTCACACACACTTTCACATAGAGGGAGAGAAAGAGAGAGAGAGAGGATAGTTTGACATCATAGACATAAATAAATATAGACTGGCCGATTAAAGAGTTTTATGAAACGAAAATTTGTGACATGTAATTTATTGTACTTTATTATACAGCATTTATGAGCAGTATAAAAGTTAAGTATTCAAATCTATTTCAGCCACACACCTATATATATTGTAAATAAGGAGGCAGTGTAGTTTTGTTTAATCTCTAAGACTGAAGATCATGCAATTTTTCATTCGGAAATCCGAATACAATAGATAAACATGTTTTCAAGTTACATGAAGTTACTTCCTTTGTCCAGTCTATGTTTATCTATGTCTATGTTTGACATACATTAAGGCTGCATTCATTAATAATGAACACTTATGTCCAAAAAGAAAACTTGTCTAAAACAATTGTCAGTGTTTTTTGTTTATTTAAAAAAAATATGTTTTGAAGTCTTATCTAAAGCCGCGCATCTTTTCAATTAACTGATTGGACTAATTAGAGATGAACTTCAAAGCCTGGCAAATCACGTGTAATGACTTGCCACAGTTTCTCCCCTTGTTAGTGTATTTGCTAGGATTGGATGCGTGTCTAATTATAGCATTGTGCTACTGGATAGAGATTCAGATCAAAAGCTTAATTTAGAAAACAATGTTGAATTATTTTTTGTGTTACATTTTAAATACCCAAAACATACGGTACAAACACACTTCCACACATCCACACAAACACAGACAAATAAATAGATCTTGTCAAGGATTTGTTTTCTAACCAAAACCCTAACCCAATGATTTTTAACAAATGAGTTTGTTTATAGATAGAGATATAAAACAATAAACAATTCCATTACATAGGGAATAGAATGCCTGGTTCTGCCCTTTTTTTTTTGTCTGCGTATCAGGCTGGTGAGGCTTATTCCGCGTGATACGTTTGTATTTTGGAGAGATTGAGAGCTTTGTATAGTCTGCACAATCATATACCATATGCGCCGCGGATTCGAATGTGTCTATAAATCTAAACAACACTACTAGGATAAAAGTAGAAACAATGCGGTGCATAGATTTGAGATCTAATGCCTTTGTCACGTTTGTATCTTGGATAGAGAGAGAGAACTTTGTATTATCTCCACAATCAAGTGATATACGCGGACTTGGATGTGTTTATGAATATAAGCAACACACTACTAGGATAACCTTTAGAAACAATGCGATGAGTATATTTCTATTCAGTTTCTTCTTCATGAAACTGTCAGGTAGAGTTGAGCCTTCAGCTCTTGGAACTCTAAGCCAGCAAAAGTGAGCAAGAGCTCCCTCTCACTGGCCTGAAAGAGAACAATGTACACTGTTCTGTCTGACGGGTGGGTCAGACTCACGCAAGAGACCGCGTACACTAAGACCCTCGCCATTTTCCTTTTCTATACCAAGCTAACCGTGCGGGACACTCCATTTATGACTAGGTTGTGGGAGCTTTTTTACAACTCCGCAAAGTGCAATGAGGATGCTCTTGCACCCCCTTAGGCAACCCCACGGGAGTCTTGTTTTGCTATCCTTTAGCCTAATCGTTTCCTCCTACGATCGTTTCCACCCGGGCGCCACTATGAGGCAGGGTAGCATGCCGGGCTATTCTGTTTAATGCCTTTAAACTCAGATGAACAAATTAAATAATTCAGAATAGTAAACTTGAATAGAATAGTTAAAGTACAACATAATAGGGATGTTTATATACTAATATAATGTAATAGAGAAGAAACATGTATGGAATAGTGACGCAAGACTCGCGACTGGTTGACCCCTTGCGATGGCTACTTCCACATTTATATAGTAGCGTATATCGAGCGTTTTGGATAGTTGCCGACACTGATAGAATTTACTACCATCTTCCATACTTTGACCTAATTAATATGTACTTTATGCAAATTAATTGTCGTCCAGAAAAATGAGCATACCGTTACTTCATAATACGGACTACTACTGGTTAGTTCACACCTACGAATGTCAAGTGTGACATGTACTTGTGACTTTATCTTCTGCACACTGAACTGACCTTATGGTGTGTAAATTGTTGACCTAATGTAATTGAATGACACCGCAATATGACAATTTTGTCAATTTTCAGGAGATGTTAATGAATCCAGGAGATTTACACGAGCGCATGGAGTATAAGGAAGCCGCGGGAAGCCCTGTAATTTATGGGTTATAATTGTTTAATTTAATAATATGCACCTAGAATTAGCGCGGGGCCTATGAAAGTGCGGGGTCACTGCGGCCCCATGGGTTGCAGTGGCCTGAGACCGACTCTGTCTCTAACTTTAGTGATTGCAATGTGAGTGTGTGAGGGTTCGATTTAAAATTTGTTTATTATTTAAACTATTAAATTTCTTGAAATATTTATGGCAATGTCATTTTGAAAGTTGGATTTTTATGTACAATGAAAACATGTATTTTGTCCCTTTGTCAGGAGGTTCACTGCCCTTGTCAGGCACATCCCACTGTTTGAGAAACGCTGCTTTTAATGCAATCGACTCCATAAAAACCTTTACTGTATGTGAGATCTATATGTGACTACAATATTTGTAGTGTGCTTACGGATTATAATCACAAGATCTCAGTCTAACCCATTTAACAAGAAAAATATCTCCTTTAGACACTATCAATCTATAAATAGCAGTGAAAACCTTTAATGGATCTGAATATGGCCCCGAAAATTGTCGTTTACAATAGTTAATTAAAGTCAACTGATCTACTCTGTGATTTGTGTTAAGACACATCATTACAAGGTACTATCAGATCTCTACTCATCAAAATCTGTTACACCGATCTCTCTAGTATCAATTATTTCCCTTTTTATTTAAAAAAAAAACAACTCATTTTGTTCTTGACTTTTCGTTGTTTTTTATTACGATTCCTCTGTTCAGCTTGTAAACTTATCGGCTCAAACAACCCGGGTGGAAAAATCTAGACATGGGTCTCGAAAACGGACCTAACGATTTTTCTAGAACTTTGACAGGTGGTGTATATCTTTGGGAACAGAATTACAATCTAGTTTGAAAGTTATTAAGTTCACCTTGACCACCTATTCCTTAGTCTGT